>JANPWX010000306.1:343522-542669 GCA_024734555.1 Trochalopteron elliotii
GCAGAAATTGTATGGAAACTCCAGTTCTCATATAAGAGTTTCTCATAGTGGATCTCTTTGTGTTGCTTTATGGAGCAAATGCTTTCGTGGTTTGCCCCATGGACCCACTGTGTGTAAAGTGCTGCTCCAAAGTTACAAGCCACTTCTCTGTTTGATTCACGCTTTTTAGCAAAGCCTACAAAGCGTTTTGCATCATGGGCAGTAACGTTGTTCAGTGCAAAGACTTTGTTCTGTCGCATTTTGAAACTCTGTGTTGTCATGCCCCCATGACAAGGAGGACATAATAGGAGTCATAATGACACACAAGGTTTGCACAATTCCCGAATTCATTGCAGGTGGGTGGTTCTTGGTAACTCTGAGCTAAGGCTGCTGGAAGTACATGAGCTTGCCTGGGTTGTGTGATGAGTTCTCAATTATTTTCAAAGAGTTCTTGAAGAATCAATGTCTGATATTTTATTTAATATTGTTTGTGTGTTTTGGGAGGGCAGTCACCTACACGTAGTGTTGCCACAGTCTGTTCAGTTGTTCATTTCACTGTCTGTCCCTCCAGGTTCACTGAAATAAATTCTTTTTAGAGGGTCTTTTGTTTTTCCTCTCTGAATACAGTATGCAAGGTGCAGTGATCACTCTCCTGTTTATGAAAGTGCAAGTCCTGGGGGGTAGCAATGGCTCAGCAGTTGTGTAAGGGGGAATCTCTTCATGGTCTCATTAAACTGAGATTAATGTTAGACCATCTTCCTTCTCCTGGAAAAAGGAGGTGGTGTCTTACACTTCTCTCTGTGTACTGCAACTGCTTCTTCCCTTGCTTTAGCTGTTCTGCTTGGCTTGTGCTTTCTTCTTGAGTATCTGCCTTGACAGTGTGTCACAGTCAAGCAGGGTGGTAGAGATGAGCAGTTAAAGAATAACTCAGGCTCGTTTCCTTGATTTCAAGCTAAAATTGTTTTTAAACTCATCCTTTCACAGTGAGTCATGGCACCTTTAATCGATAAATGTGATAAATCTGGTATTTAAGGGACACTTTGCTCAGTTCTGTTGGTGTGAGATCATTGGAGCTGAGGAAGAACTTTCTGCTGTGCAGCTGAGCCAGCCTCTGTTCTCTTGCTGCTGACTGTGTTGGTAACAGCAACAAGGTAAACTCCTGGGTGCAGGAGAGAACCTGGTTCAGACAAGGCCACGGTAGTGACGGTTTGTTACAGCAGCACCAACTGCCTGGAGTTCCAACAAAGCTGCTTGATAAGGCCTCTTTTATTTTAGCAGGGTTGATAAAGTGTTATCAGCTGCCTAGGTACAAGTTCTCCCTTTAAGGACCTGTAAGCAGGAAGGAGTGCTGAGGAAGGAATGAGAAGGAGACCTAAATCAAGGCAGGATTTAGGACTTCTTGAGATACTTGCAGACATTTTGAAAAGAAAGCTCTTGGACTGTATCCCATTGAAAACCTGTTCAAGTTGAGTAAAGGTTGCCAAGGAAGCACGCAGATGGTACCTTGCAACTCTGCTACGTGAGCAAAATAAACTCATTATGGGTATGTTTTTGTTGTGGGGTTCACTTGAGACTGCATCCACACTTAATACTACCTACGTAGTAAAAACTTCTGACCTGGGCTTCCTCTTCTTGCAAGACTGGATTGACTTGTGTGATTGGGACTTACAACATTTTGGCTGGAAATTCCACTCTCATGGGAGGACATAAGGAAAAATTGCAACAAATTTCTGCACAGGGTAGTTCCCTGCCATCCTATGCCAAGTTGATGGAGAAAATGATGGAGAGTGTTTCAGCAAGCTGTGCACGGGCATCAAGATACGTTGCTGTGTGCAGAAGCAAGGAAGCCAAAGGAAAATGTGGAGTTCTGTATTGGTGACACTCAGCAGTGAGGAACAATTAATGCTGCTCCTGGGAAGGAGCATTTGTCCTTCTATTGAATGTGGGTTCACATGCCACGTTTTACTGCATCTGAAATGAATGGAGCTGAGCAAGGAGGACAGAATGAAATCTGGTTGTGATGTTAAACTGCTCCTTAGTCTCTGATTGGAAACAGGATCGTCTTGCCACTGGTGCTTTCATTGCCTTTCTGTATGAATAGTGAGGAGATTTTGCTTTGGGTCTGGATCTAATCCAATGAGGTGAAAAAGGGGACATTACTGGATTTAGCTGAGCATTCAGGTAAGAAAGCAGCAGGAGTTTGATGTTCAGGGCACTCTGAGCTCTGCTGTCAGGTGTCCATGTCCTGACTACCAGCAAAACTTGGGTTGGCTCAGCCTTGGGCTATTGTTGCCTCTAAACAGCTGCCCTCAATGCATGTTAAAGGAAGAGAATGTTGCACATAGTTTCTGGTAAAAGACTTGTCTTTGAAAGCCTAAAGAATTGTTTCCCTGGAAAATAAGAACATTAGATACATGCAGACCTGGCATAGCTTCAGAGGCTACTGAAGAATTCCTCTCTGGCTACTGGTAGCCACAACTGTTACCAGATGGTTGTAAATGCTGACTGGCAGACAACTGCCGAGCACATGGGGCTGGAGTTTTATGTAAGACTCCAAAGGTGTGTGGGAGAGAAACTGGCCTGCTAAAATGTAAATGTGCATCTGGAAGATAAGATTATACAGATTGTGGAATCTATTTCTAGAATTGGAAGAGATACTTGCTTATTGTACTGAAACCAAAATTCTTCTCTTTGATAATAGTCTTGTAAACTTGTGATAATAACTCTGCTTGGACAACCTGTGCTACAGTGGATGCTATTCCTTCTTTGCCTTTGTTCAAAACTGCTTGTCCTCTCATCCTCTGCCATGCTGTGGCACTCAAAGGTTCTTTGGTCAGAAAGGAGCTCTGATATCAGTCTGAGAGGTGACTTTTGTAGCTTGCCTTCTCTGATCCTCTCAGCCCTTCAGGGTGATGGTTTTTCAAGTGAGTTACTGCTCCTTTCAGAACTACTACACTTCTTAGCCTGTTGAACAAGTTGTTGTGGGCTGGAGTGTGAATGTTGGAGTTCTTGCATAAGCAGGCTCAAACAGCACGCTTCAGGATGCCATTAATATTTCAGGATAAAACATTCCAGCAAGTTTTTCAATGTAAAGTTGTGTCTCTCTCAAATCAAGCCCCCTCTCCTTTGCTCCTGACACTGAGTTTGTCTCTGCTGGCACGGCTGAGGTCTTTTGTTCTAAAGTGGCGAGGGTAATTAGTAGAGTTTCTCTGTGGGTTTGCCTCGTTTAACAGGTCCAGGATATTGATTGACACTGGGAAAGGGGTGCGTCTCCTTGGCACTTTCCTTTCCTTGTCTGGCTAAGGGCAAGTTGTGTGTTATACATGGGCGTGATACACCCTCCTTTCATTGCACAGCACCTTGTCACTGCTCTGTAGCTTTTGCTAACTTAAAGTGAATGTAGCTTTGTGAAAATATGTCCCTCTCTCAGGGATATCTAATAAAAGAAGACTTACGATCTGGCAGTGTTTTTGAAATTTCAGTTGAGATGCTAAATCATTGTAGTAGGATTTATTCTCCAAGTAAACATCACTTTTATTCTTCCTCTCTTTTCTGAGGTCCTCATACATTTGTTTTTATGCACATTCTGGTGGTCCACAAACACAGACACCTGTAGCTGCCCTGCTCAGAGCCAGTTTTTCTGTGCTGATTGGTACTGCCAGTGATTCTAGGTGACTGGAATGTCACATAGGTGACGTATTTCAGTCACCTAGATCCTAGTAATTCTAGGGACTGAGTGACTCAGGTGGTTGATCCTCTGGTCCTCTGAACCAGGGCTGCATGGCATTGGTGAGCTCAGAGCAGTGCTGCACAGGTGGCTGGAGATGTTGGAGTGTGAGCAGGAAAGTAAAAGGGCAGTAGTGCAACAAAGAGGTACAAGTTCAAGATCAGGGAGTTTCTAAAGGGAGTTCTCAAAATATGCCTGTGGAGCATCCTGTTTATCACACCATTTCCTTCTTTTGGACCTTCACAGCTGGTGCAAGGCCTTGCTAGGAACTCTTTGAAAAACAACTCAAGCTCCTCAGGAGTGGCTGCTTTAGGTCATTATCCAAAGGCCTTTGTTGCTGGCAGGAGCACAGAAGGAACCACCCTGTTTCCAGCTGTGCTATTCCCATCTATACAGGTGTGAAAGCTGCTCCCCTCAGTCACTCACCTCCAGCCCCACTATTTGAAGGGTTTAAGGCCCTCTGTTCACTTGCAAGTTTCTTTGGTGCTCCTGGTCCCTCTCTTTCTCATACAGCATCAGTCCCCTGCTCCCCACCGTGCTGTAGGTGTGTATGAACCTCTTCTGACCATGTATGATGTCCATTCTGATCCTTCATTACACCTCAGAAATTGTGGCCCCCACTGCATTATGTGTGTCATGTACAGAGCAGCTGGCAAATGGCTCCCTGCCCAGCGAATTAAAATAAAATACTGAGTGAAGTGTCTGTAAACTGCAGCCTGGGAGAGATGGCCTGAGCAGACAGGAGCACTAACACCAGGGTAAGTTGTCAGGATGTGAATCCAAGCCTTTGCTCTTGAGTTGGCAGGGTTTTACTGGTCACTTAGTAGCTGTGCAGAGGGAAGATGTGAGATGTGACAGCCTCCTGAGCTGTAGAGAGTAGGAAGCCGGAGCCTGGGATTCCCCGTGTGATTGCTGCCTTGCAAGTCAGGTCTGATCTGTCCTGCTTGGATCCTGTCGCTGTGAGAGACCAGGCACTGGGACAGCCGCTTTGTGCTTCAGCTGCGCAGTGAATTGCAGGTGCGAAATTCCCTTCCCCTGCCCCCACCTCGAGCAGGGAGTTCAGCTTGATGTTTTACAAAAGCAAGTTAATAATTAATGCAGCTCCCCTGCAGGCAGCGCCCTTGCTGCCGTGCTCAGGGAGAGACCTGAAAATGGGATTCTTTCTCTCTTTGGCTCAATAGCTGGAGGTTACCTGGGGTGAAAACTGATGCTAGTCAATAATGCCTGACCCTGGGAGTTGGCCTTTAAGTTGGGTTTGTCTGAACGTTTATGCAAATGCTGCAGTTTTGCCTTTTCTTTGGATAAGGTCAGCTGAAGGGATCGCAGAATGGCCAAGTGCAAAACCCCTTTTAGACTCTTCTTGTTTTATCTGTACTAGTTTGCTTTATCAATATGAAAATGGAATTGTGAAGTGCTGCACCAGAGAGCTGTGCTAGACTGGTATCAGGTTTTAGTCACTCGATAGTGATGTTGTCTCAGTCTGCTCTGGCTGATTTGTTACCTGCTAAACCAAAATAAATAACCTACTTCTGCCTGCTTTGTGCTCGGGCTGCTTTTGTTTATGTAGGCTTTTCTTTTCTATTTTGTTAGGATTTTTGTTGCCAAGATACTCCAGCCAGGAAGATGAGAAGGTTCCTAAGACCCGGCCACGATCCAGTGCGAGAGAGGCTCAAACGTGACCTCTTCCAGTTTAACAAGGTAAACTTTTCCTCAGACTTCAAGGCAAATCTATCCTGAGCCACTGCATCCTGCAAAAGGAGGGATAAACTACTCGAGTGTGGGTGGAGAAGTTAAATTTAGGAGAGATGCTGGTTTGTTCTCTTTTTCAGTGCTGTCCTTTTTTCCCCCGATGTGCCTGAGTAGTTTCCTTTGAGCTCCTGAGCATGTTCTCAATTCTGTCTCTCCTTTTTTAAGAGGAAGGATATTGTGATGCTGTTGAGTGGCACTTGGTGAAAGAAGAGATCTTCTCTGTCCTCTGAGTGGTCTGTCACTTGTCCTGCTCTGTCCTGGGACTGTTTCTCTTGTAGGTAGTCCTTGTTAGGAAAAGAAACATTTTTTCTAAAGATATACATAATCCACAGCTCGTGATGCAGCTGAAGCCAGAGTTCTTTGTCCCTGATTATACCTTGAATTTACAAGTGTACCCCTGCTTTTAAATGTGCATTTAAAAGGCTGTGATAGCTCCTAGGCAGCACAATGGCCATTAATAATGAGTTTACTATTATCTTAGTCTGAATCTGTTTCTAGGGTTCTTTTCCTTCCTGTGAAGAAGAAATGGCAATGGCTGTGCTCTGTATCCAGCACTCTGAGCATTTTTCTTTTGAGCTCTGGCCAGGAGCATAGTGCTTTTATCTTTGAAAATGCCTAGTATTAAATCATGGCTAGGCTAATGGCTACTTACACTTCCTTTGGGGAGCAGAGATACATTTGTAGGTTTTGTGTTTCCAAGGTTTAAATGGAATTTTGCTGAAAAGTGTAATGGATAAATGAAATCAGCCTAGGAAATAACCTTCTTGATTCATTAGAATTGTAGGGTAGATGGATACTTGAAGTGGAACTGTGGATATTTGAGATAAATGATTTAATGCAATTGGTACCAAGCAACACCAATTCCATGCATACCTCCCTGCCATTGGGGAGACAAAGGAACTCAAGAGTGCTTCGGGTCTGTTTTCTGCCTGCTACCACCAGGAAATCCTAGTGCAGATGCAGTAATAAAATCAGTGAATGCAGACCGGGTTCCAGTTGTTTGTATCTGGCTAAATGCAATGTCAGCTTCAGAAAAGATGTCCCAGGGATGGGTCAGAGTTGCTTATAAGCATTTAAAATTATTTATACCTTGGAAAAACTTTGCTATTTTAGGGATGGCTCTTTCTTGAGTGTGCCTTTCTCTTACAAGAATATTTGGCTAAGCTTTACCTGCCAGAGACACACTAATTTGGATAATGCAAAACAGGGTTGAAAGAGCTAGCTTTTGCAACAGAGGGAAGCTTCTAAATATATGAGAAGCTGGCATCAGGATTTGTGACTCCATTTGATTCAGTCCTGAAGGTAAATATGACATCTTGTTTCTAGGGAGACAACTACTTTGGACACTTCCTGATGGTTTGCTCTCATTAACAGCTTGGTAATTAAAGGCCTTGTAAAATGCATTTGCACCTTTAAGCCACAGTAACTTGTTCTTTTCTAATAAGAATCAGAAGGGAATGAGCATTATACCAGACTCTTCTACACTCTACTTTTTTTCTTGCATAAAAGTGAGGTTGTTTTTTTTTTTTTTCCCCAAGTCTTGGGTCTCTCATTCCAGTATTTCCAGAGGTAATGGGTCATTTGAAAGCTTCTACCCTTTGATCCGATAAACATCTACTCACAGCTAGGTAGACTGAGAAAATTTGGGAAAGTCAGACCTTAATTCTGAGCTGTTGAAGGTTGTGGCTTCAAGGAGCCAAGAATCATAGTGCTTTGTGTGCCAAGGCTGTCCTGGTCTAATGTGCTATTAGAGCAAGCACATTAGTGCTGGTAAGCAGGTTTTTAAACACTTGGTTTTTGAGGTCTTTGAAAGACTTCTGGTTAAGAACCTGCTTGGAAATTATTTTGTGGGCCTGTAAAGCTGCTGATCAGAGAAATTGCACGGTGGATTTGCACCTCTTCAGTGTGTGATGCAGGTCATGACTAAAGACAAGGTCTGTACCTTAAAGGTGCTGGGGATTCCTGCCCTCATTTTACACTGAAGTTGAATATAAATGCATGATGCCACACAGATTTAATGTTAGTACTTTGGAATGTATTTGACCATGCTGACCTAGAATGGATTTCAATTTAGAAAGTCTATTTAATTGGTGGTGGTGGATTTTTGTTTGTTTGTTTACTCTGTCAGGTATAAATGGGCTGTGATCTTCTTACTGCTTCTCTCTTGCATTTCTGTTTTGCATAAGAGGTGGTTCAGATGGTTGTAAATGGCTGATTGATGACTGGACTAGTGCTTCAAACTGTCTTCAAAGTTGTGTTTGTTTCAAAAAACACTTTCCTAAATTCTGCCAGTCACTTAGCTTTACATATCTGTTTCTCTGTTATGAGTAAGAACTTCCCATACATGTGTGTACCTGTTGCAAGAATCTGTTTTTAGCTCAGTGAATAGAATGAAGGATAAGGTATGTGGACTTGGCAGTCTACTTCTTTGAGTTTATCCTGCTTTTGGAAGTAGTATTTGGATGCCTTTGGCTCAGTCCAAGCCCTGCAGAGGGAACATGTTCAGGCTGGCATTGTCAGACTAGATGATGGGTAACACACAGGTGAACCAGCCTGTCTTACAGCTGAATGTTACCCAACTGGGAGCATGGTGTTTAATTTATGGCTTCGTGTTTTCTCCCCTGTTTTCAGCCTTCCTGCCCCTTTGCAGATGGATGTGATGGAGAGCTTACCTGAAATCTGAATTAGTGTCTCAGCAAAGTGGAGTTACCACAGCAGGCTTCACTGTTTCTTCAAAAGATGAATTAACAAAGGGACAGGGCTTGTATTGCCTGTGGTTGGGTTTGTCTCTGCTCTGTCATGAAACAATCTGAGAAGAGAAGCAGAGACAAGGGGAAGGAGGAAGACAGAGCTGAATTTCATCGGCACAGCTTTAGTGTGGGCTGGGAACAACTGTTCAGTTTGGCCACATTTTTCCTGCAGTAAATATGACTGACACGCAGCATTTCTGTCAGTGCTGCTGACACCAGGCTTCCTTGAGTCTGACAAATCTGTGGAGAGTGAAAAAAAGCTCCTACCTTTCCCCGTAGAAACAAAGGCCCTTTTGAGGAGGGCACATTGTGGGCACTCCAGTTTCTTATTTCAGCTCTGCTGAAAGGCTCCATTGTAACCTCTGCTGCCTCCTGCCCCCCTCTCTCCCTCTTGCTGCGTTTACCTGCTGGGCAGGTGAAAGGATTGCCTGATGAAAGCTGCCGAGGGGAGGGAAGGAGGGCAGCCCAAAGCTGGCTTGATGTGATTTTAACAACCGGGTGCAAATAAGTACAAGGAGAAGATCTGGGCAATCAGGACAGTGAATGTGAATGCCTGGCCCTGGTGGTGTCAGATGCAGCCCAAAAGCCACCCTGAAGCCTTTATTGCCCAGCTGTGCAAACAAATGATGTAAGAGAGAGTTATCTTTGTTGCATTTTATGGGCATCTTGGTTGAAGATTCAGAGCTGCAGAAACCTTTAGTACATTTCATGCTCTCCATGAGCAGTTGTGTAGCACACTGGTTGTTACTGATACTTCTCTTTTGCAAATTTGGGGGTACTTCAAATTTTTGATTGAATGAAAAGCTGGAGGAAAAAAAAATCACTCTCCTATTATTATTACTGAATCATACACACTTGGTTGTGCTTTTCATACTTGAAAATTAAAGCTTTTATTGACTTGTCTAATGTGTTTACAAATTAACACATTAAACCCAAGATATAATTAGGCCAGTATTAAGGCTGGTGTTGACAGCTTCCTAACAGGCAGTGCAGTATTGTATAAGTCATGGTTTTCTGAGAGTTGTGGCTAAAGCTTTATCTCCTGGGCTGGATGAAATCTTAGAACAATCACTGTTTCTAATTGATGTGTCACTGAAAATTGTGCCTGGTTTTGCTGATAACATGACAGTGCAGTGACTGTGAACAAGTTGAAACTGAAATTATCAGGGGAATTACACTGGTGTCTCCCTAACAAGTTCCTCACTTTGTTTTGGGTGAGAGTGGAATTTCAGGTGTTTATTGCCTGTGCTACACCTGATTCATTTAAATGTCTGATTTGTTGTTAAGATAAGGTTACCTTGGATCTTCTTCCCAGAATTTTGCACCATAGCTTTATACTCCCACAACTTTGACAATTAGGAAGCTTTTCTGTGTTTCCTCAGTAGCTATCACAGTGCAGAGAAATTCTTCTTTGCCTGTGCTGGATTAGGAAACTGCCCTGTTTCAATTCTGAGTCCACTGATAAATTTCTAATTTCATACAGCCTTCTCTTGGAAGTTTTAAATGTGTAGCTGTGCAAAGGTTGGTTAGCTTCAAGGGTGACAGTAAAAAGATTGACTTCTCAAAATTTGCTTTTAATAATGCAAACCTAACACTTAAATTACCTTCTTAGAATATAAATAGCAAAGGCTGGAGAATAAGTTATCAAAAAAGGAAGTAAACTCAGTGGTCTTGGAGCTTGTAGTACTAATCTTGGCTTACTACCTATAAAAGGTAAAAAAATTACTATCTACTCTTTTGTCCAGCCTCATGGGTTGTCAAGAAGAAAATTGGGAAATGCTCCAATATTTTCAGTTTTATCTTCTAAAGAGGTTCATCTTCCCTTAAGAGAACCTCAGGCTGGAGTACCCATTATTTAGAGGAGGGAGGTCTTTTCTTGCAGTTTGGGAATTGTGATCAAATGGGTAAAACTGCAGCAAACTGGCAGACTCTGGAGTCAGCTGGATCTTCCTATGCTGTGTCTTTGAGCAGGACATTAAAGTGTTTTGCAGCAGCTGGGGCACCTCAGGCTATGGCCTGACCACGGAAATGAAACCAGCTCCATTTGATTCTTGTGCAGGGGATTAACTTGGGAAATCACTATGCAGGAAATAAAATCCAGGTGTTACTTTTAGGCTGAATAAGGCATAAAACTTAAGTGATGTGGTAACTTTGCTTCAGACATGATGGAAATGAGGATGGGAGTGAGGTGCAAGTGCTGTAGATGAAGGTTCTCTGCTTTTTTTTTTTTTTTTTAATAGTGAGTGTAATGAATTCCTATTCTGTAGATGGCCAGCTTGCCTTAGAAGAAGGTATTTTCCAGAAGTTGGACATGTAAGGATCAGCATTTTCCAGGAAACATCCCTCTTAATCTTCCATATTAATCTGGGGCACACCAGCCCTCTTTACCTGGCTGGGTGTAAGAGCTGTGCATTAGCACTTCTGAAAACCTCACTGAGCTATTTTCCAAGCAGCTTGGTGGCATCCTGTAAGTATGGCAGGCTATTATTCCCTGGTGTGTAAATCCATCAGGCGTGCTCAGTGTGGTGTGTACAAATACTCCACATCTCCCTCCTGGAGCAGTTGTTAATTGTACTTTAGGGAAACCACCAAGGCAAAGCAACACTGCTCTCCATGACAGTGGCATCTTTTTAGTCCCAAATGTCTTTGAATTACTCTGAGGTGGCCTAGCCAGGCTCCTGCTCTCATTAAATTCCAGTGTTCCTTGTGTTCCCTCTGGAAAATGGGTATGGATTGCATTAGTTTCCTGACTCACAGGAAATCTGTTTAGTTTCCTTGATGAGCACTGATGTTCACTCAAAGACTCTGCATTGCTTTGTACCATTTCTTCATGTCAGTCACCAAGAAGAGGTCAGGAAGGCTGACCTGTGTGGAATTTGGCAGATAAAGCTGATCTTACAGCACACAGTATTTGTGTCAGACTTTGAAATTGTGCTGAGCAGTTGGTTTTCAGAAGTGCAGCTGATGTGGAGTGATGGAGTGTGTCGTATTGACTGACTATGCTGTGCTTATGCAGAGTTATTTATAATGTTAACATCAAGAGCTGCTCAGGCTACTGTTTTCAGCATATTTCTCTTTCATTTCTGTTACACTTCTGGATATCCTGGCTATGGAGCCAGGGGTTCTTGGCACACGTTCATCATTAGGCTGCTGTTCAGCAAATCAAAAAGGTTTGAACACCTTTCAGCAGAAAAAGCTGCCATTAAGTGCTGTATTTCAGACTGGCATGCCATGTTAACCTTCTGCCCAGCAATGCCCGTGAAACAAGCTGCTGCTGCTGCTGATTTTTCCTTCTCTCCCCCAGACTGTGGAACATGGATTTCCCCACCAGCCCAGTGCCCTGGGCTACAGCCCATTCCTCCGACTCATGGCCATTGGGACACGATCAGGGGCCATCAAATTGTATCCTTTGAACCCCTGGGGTGAGAGTCCTCTGACCTCAACAGAATTAGTGCAGCTTTGAAGACACTTCAAAAGTTGGAGTAAGTATGAGTTTGCAGGCAAGGGTCACTGGAACACTGAAACAGTTTGCCAGGCTTTGGAGTGATTTTGGTCTGATCAGGGTGGGATTATCTTTCCAAGAGCTGAGCTACAACTCCAACAGAAGCTGAACTGATGCAGATATTAAACAAGACTCTGCTCTTGCTATACAGAAGGTCAGACTAGATCTGGCCTAAGTTTAGCAATCCTTCACATTGTAAATTCCAGGGTTGTTTAAATATTTGGGGCAGGGTTCCTTTTTCTATTTTTTTTTCCTAAAGCAGTTCTATTTCAAAGGTTAAAGCTGAAGTCAGAAATGCTTTCTACTTCCTGAGTTTTTGACCATCCAGGAATTAAAGACCTAAACATTGAAGGTGGTAATTTTTTTTTTTTTTAGCTAATGACATCCAGTCTGATTTTTGTGTGTGTGAGATAATTCTCATGGCAGAGACCAGTTAGATGAGCTGTAAAACAGGCATGTCACCCAGCCCAGAAAGGAAAAGTTGGTGCTGTCTCTGCCAGCTTAATCATTCACTGCTGATGTTGTTTGTGCTCAGAGGCTGGACTCCACATGCAGGCAGTAGCCATCTGTCTCCTGGTTACAAATTAGTTAAGCAGGATTTTAGTGTCTGGGAAACCACTGAACCTCCCTGAGAAAAAACAGGGTCTAGGCACCTCTTCTGCATATACTGAAGGAAGAAGTGAACTTCCCTGTTCTCCACAGTGAGCACAGCCTGCAAATTTTACAAACATGTAAAATCAAAAGTACATTTGCATTGATTCTTTGCAGTCCAGCTCACCAACAGTAAAACGTGGTTTCAAACTAATCTCTTTCCGTCTTGCTTGCTAGCAAGCTTCTTACCAATTAATTGTAGCTGTGGGTCACCTTAAATACTGTAGATCCTCAACAAACTCATCAGATATGGTGCTCCCGGGGTGGAGTTCATGGGTTTACATGAAGAAAACAACACTGTCATGCAGATTCACTTTATACCTGATCAGGTAAGTGCATTTTCAGTACCTCTGTGACTGACGTAGATCTCTCCTAAACAGGTGCTGATTTTATTCCAGGGATCTGGGCTTCTATTACCAAGTATATTCAAATGCTGCTTGGTTGGGAATGTTTATCCCAGTGTATTTTGTGCTTTTAGCAGTGCTTGTTGCTGTGGAGATGCTCAGTAAAACTAAAAGAGAAGCTTTAAACTAAAGAGTAGCTTTATTGTTCATAACGGTTAGTCATTTATTTCCAGCAACATCCAGGGAATGGTAATAAGGCCAGGATAGTTCAGGCAATCTGCTACAGAGGCAAGAACTTCCTTTTCCTTTTGCAGCCCCTATTTTTCAGTAGGACTGGGTGGTCTTTCCTCTGCACAACAGATAGAACAGGAGCTGCTACTGAGCTGATTTAGTTATTTTCAGGAGTTCAAAACAGCACAGTGCCAGCCTCATCTGCTGTTAAGTTTGTTGCCTTTGTGTTTGGGGATATTGAATCTTGCTCCTGGGGATTGCTGAACAGTTATTGCCACACTAAAAATAGGAAAGCAGAATTTTCCAAATGTCTGGTGGCTGTCTAACCACTTTCCCTTTGCCTTGCCTGTCAGGCTGGTGTCTTGGTCACACACTTTGTTGCCTGATGCCCCCCGTGTAGCAGAAGTGGCCTCTTTATTGAGAGGGATTTAGTTCTTGAGGTGGTTTTGGGTGTCTGTTTGCTTAACTAATGGCATAAACTGAAACTCCCATGGGGAGTGTTGCACCAGGTGTGGCTGCAGCAGGTAAAATGCTTCAATTTGAACATCCAGCCAGCAGGGCTGGGCTCATAAAAGGATTCTGACACAACCCTCCAGAATGAGGTTGGACACGAAGAATGTGAGGAGTGTGGTGTAGCAGAGTGTATCAGCCCCACCCAAAGCTGGGGTGTGTTCAGCAAACCTGTGCTGAGCCAGGAGGAGGTGAGATACAGCCTGCAGCTGCATGGCTGGGCTTTACAGCACAAGGTGAACTTCAGGAGCCTAAAATCCTTGTCATCCTCCTCAGTGATAGCCTGTATAACCTTTATAACAGGGTTTTTAGCCTCTAGGCTACTTCTTGTCCCCCCCCACCCCCTAAATCCCATTGCTGCAGCTTGTCCACTGCCATAAAGAACAGAACCAGCTCCCCAGTCCTGTTTTAGCATGGAGTTATGAACAGCAGCAACTCTACTGCTAAATTTACTGTGTTATATTTAATCCTGGCATTCTGAAAAAAGCAAGTTGTGTGATTTTGCAGTGCCAGCTGGTGACTCTGCTGGATGATAACAGCTTGCACCTCTGGAGCCTGAAGCAGCAGGGAGGAGCATCTGAGCTGAGGGAAGAGCATCGTTTCACCCTCAAAGGGCCACCTGGGTAAGGCACAGGAGGGGCTTGGAGCTGGGCTGGGGATAAGCAAGCCAGAAAGTTCTGCTGTTGTTTAAGCTAGAGCTTGTCCAGTTCTTACAGCCTGCCACTCCTCTGGATTCTTTGAAAGGGCATCCATGGAAACCAACCAGGAGCTGGCTAGGACATGGGACACCAGCTTTTAAAAGTGCTTTTAAAAGGTTTTTTAACCACTGCAAAGGGTGGCATCTTTTAAAATATTGTGTATTCACTGCTGTGAGTACAGGAGTTGTTAATCTTAAGGTCAGGTAAATCTAACCATGACTTAAATCAGACTTTGAAATGCTGTTGTCGTTTTAGTTTCACTTGATCTTGCCAGTTTTAGGTGAGCTATTTTTAGGAACACTTAGAGAGGGTTCTGTAAAAAAGGTATCTGGTTCTTTGTCCATGCACTTGTCAAAAATTTCTGACATAATTTGTCTTAAAGCTGATGTTTTCCTTGTTTAAAAAAAAAAAAAAATCATGCCTCCAACACAAATGACACTGATAAATGCCCCTGTTATGTTGTGAACTCTCCCAAACTCAGTAACAGGAGTCTCTTTGCATCCCCAGCTCTCCACCAAGTGCCACCCAGGTGACAGCTGTGCTTCCCCACTCCTCACGGGAGGTGCTGTACCTGGGCACAGAGAGTGGCAACATCTTTGTGGTGGAGCTGCCCTCGTTCCGAGTGCTGGAGGACAGGACCATCACCCCTGAGGCCGTGCTGCAGCGGTGAGTGAGCAAACACGGGGTGGAATCCCATTACCAGACACATCCTTTGTTAAAATGTCACCCCAGATTATGTACTGGGGCCTCACTGTTGTGTTAAGCATTGTCTGTATCTGCCTGACTCTGGTGAAAGTAACTTTTGATCCGGGTGTGTGTTAAGTAACAGTTTCTGTCCTTGTCCAGCCTGGTGTTGTCACTATGGAGGTACAGCATGTTCACTTGGGGTGAATCTGCAAACCTTGTGCCCTAGTCCTTGTGTTTAGTTTTGGAAAAAAAAAAAAGTTTAGCTGTAGCTACCCATTTATTTTTTCAACCGCTGGCAGAACTTCTGATGCTGCTTTGTTCAAATGGGGTTTTTATCACTCTGCTGAGTGCTGCTGAAAAATGTCCTGCTTCACATCTACTTTCCATCTTACCTTTATTCTTTAAGAATAAATGGGTGGTTCAAACTGTCTTTACAGTCCTGGGATCCATTCCTGGAATTCATTGTAAACCTTGGCCTTGAAGAAAACAGGACTGGGTGCATGTCCATGTGCTAGGCCTGGTGTGATGTCTCCCATAAATATTTCTGCTGCATGAAGGATTTGTGGGAAGATTGTAATTGCCTCTTTCAACTTTGTCACCTAATTTCTCATTCTTACATCTTTTATTAGAGTCCTTTCAGGCTGTACCTGGAATCAGCTTCTCTTGGTTTTCTCTTCTGCTCCTGCAGGGTACCAGAAGACAACTGCAACAGGAGATCCTGTGAACTGGTGGAAGCCCTTCGAGAGCATCCCAAGAACCCTGACCAGATCCTAATTGGTTACAGCAGGGCCTTGATTGTCCTCTGGGACCTGCAGAATAACAAAGCAATACAACATTTCCTGGGCAGCCAGGTATTGATTCAATCCAGAGTCAGTTCAGCAGGGCAGGAAGGGCTCTCTTTGACACTCTGAAGACAAATCAGGTGCAGAGAGAGCTTGACAAAGCAGCATTTTTTAGTAAGAACGGGTTGTTTTGGGGAGATAACAGCTCTCCAGAGAGCAGTCATTTGTATGGCTTTTTTTTTTCAGCAATTGGAGAACCTCTACTGGCAGAGGGATGGCAGTAAATTCATTAGTTGTCACTATGATGGAAGTTACACCCAGTGGCCAGTGTCCAGTGACGACAGGCAGTCAGAGCCTCTGGAAAACACGGTGCCTTATGGTCAGTAAGTGAAGTTTATCTGTTGTGTATTTGTCTACACTCAAACTAATTCTGACCTTGTGGAGGATATTCAAGTCACAATTCTCCCTAGTGTTCAATGGCAAAATGCAGAGCTGCCTCTTGAATGGCTTGTGAGCCTGGACTAAGGGATTTCAGCCCAGTTTTTTATCTTGAATTTGAAACTCCTTTGCATTGTTGAAGTGTGTCCTGAACATGGAGAGCAAGTCTTGACAATATGAGTGCCCCTTATGAAGAAGGGGTGGTGATTCAGCTCTTTGTTCTAGCTGGTGTCCTGTTCAGCAGGAGTTGCTTGGGTCCTGTGTAATTAATAGTGAGCTGAGTGTATTTTCTGTTGACCTGAGCAGTGATTAAATGAAGCTTCTGGTTTGCTGGAAACCATCAAATGGGGATGACCTCACCATTTGAGTGCAGAGAAGCTTCTAAAGATCTATCACTTCATATTAGTTTCAGGAATGGCTGTGATTTTAGCAATCCTTTCTAGTTAATCAGCTCCTCCAGCAGCACTTCCCCTCCCTGGTAGCCATCAGCAACATGGTTTAGAGCTTCCCCTGAGCCTAAGCTGTGTTTTGCTGCAGAGTTCTGTGGTCAGTGTGTCCCAGAAGACTTGTCTGATGTGGCTTGGTCGGGGGAGGTGGTGCTGGCTTCTACTAATTTAGGTGGCTCCCCTTGGGGTGGAGGGTGAGGTGACCTGGCTGGAGCAGAATCAGCAACTTCTGATGTAAAGATGCACTTCTTGAATTGTAGCAAATAACTGTTTTCTCAGGTCCTTTCCCTTGCAAGGCCATCTCCAAGATCTACTGGCAGACAACAAAAAATGGGTGAGTTTGTGGTGTATCCCTTCAATCTCACCTGTTTGAAGCGTGCAGTGTGCAATGCCATACGAACCCTTTAGAGTAACATTATAAGAACTTGCTGTCAAACTTTCTTTAACATTTCTTTATAATTTTTCTTGCTCCTCACTTCAGCACAGACCATTTTAACTCTTTGTTTCTCTTTAGGCTGCCTTACATAATATTCCAAGGAGGAATGCCCCGGGCCAGCTATGGGGACCGACACAGTATCTCTGTCATCCATGGCAGCCAGCAAACAGCCTTTGACTTTACCTCACGAGTCATAGACTTCTTTATAATCTTCAGTTCAGATCCTGCTGCAGGTATGTGATGGAAAGGCATTGCTGAGGAATTAGGGTAGCTGTGTATGTGTGGAAATCTGCCTGGTATAAATAGCATATGAAATGTGATAAGGAGGTCAGTTGTTTGGGGAGTTTCTGAGACTTCAGCAAAAGAATCACAGAATCATTTCATTTGGCAAAGACCCTTAAGATTAAGTCCAGCTGTGAAAGATTCTCATTTAAAAGTGAAGTGTAAAATACTGCTGTAAATAAAGGGCTGGTTACAAATGTCATACGTTCCTCAAAAAAATGGGGCTGCTCTGGAAATGAGAAAATATTTCTTAAGCTTTTATCTGTTTAAGCTGGACATTGGACATAGCCATGTCATGAAATGATGATCTGAATATTGTTGTTTGGAAACAGCACTTCAAAGGAGGCTAATAATTAAAACCAGAATTTACTCCCACTAAGACACTGCTTCTTTTAATTAGTACCTGGATTTGTGTCTGGAGCTTTGGATAATAAATCAGCAAAGGGTGACATAGAACCAAGGGTCAGTATATGGAGAACTTAATTTCCTTACTGCTGGTGAACATGAATGTAAACTGAATAGTTCTCATTCCTGGAATTGTGTAGAGCTTGTTAGATTCTTGCTTCTGTTGAAGATCTTTCTTGCCTTTACTTCTGCAGTAACTGTGCATTCTTCCTTTTCATGAAACTGTAAAGGGTTTTCCCCAAGAACTCTGTTTAATGCTGGTGTAGTTCTTGCTTCTGGCTAATTTGGAGTAACTGAATATAAAATGCTATTTCAAGCTCCAAAAGTGTGCAGTGTTGGAAACTGGATCAGACTAAACTGCAAATTGTTAGGAGCTTGTAAGTAAATCTTCTGTTACTGGATCTTCTCAGGCTTTCTAGTCTCTGATTTGCCTGCTAGACTGGTTTCCAAACCAATTTTTCCTGTGTCCTGCCAGGGAGGGTGGTGACAGCCACAGCTCCACATCCGAGTCTGTTGATGCAGGTTGGATCCCTCTGGCCTGTTCTGGGAAGCAGAGCACAGATCCAGGGGGGGAATGTCTTGGGAAAAGAGGCAGAAAGAAACAGCTTTTGGTTTCCCTCTTACCTCTCCTCCTAGATCTTAACAGACCCTTTGAGGTTACTGAAAGGAGAGCAGAGAAATGCAGTGTAACTGAGCAGAAATGCCTGTATGTGTCTGTTACTGATTTTCCCTGCACAGCACTGCCTATATAGTCATCTTTCAAGTGTGCAGAACCTACAGGTCTAAACCTTCAAGCTCACAATGCTGATAAACTCCAGGTACTGTTTTGTACTTTGAATTCAATACAGTTTGGTGTTAAGGAAGGAGACCCTTTTACTTTCCATGAAATTGTCAGAGTGATGGAACAAAAGTCTTAAAGATGAAAGAAATCTGAGTGTTTTTAGGTGAGAGTTGGACTGCCTAGAGTTCAGGTTCTGGATATGATTAGAAATCCTTTAGGATGAAATAACTGAACAAACAGGCTTTCTATTTCTACTTCCCAAGAATTGAGTTATCCAGTTAACACCACTGCCGGTGGGTTCAGACAGGAGCTGCTACAGGAAACTGAAACTGTTGCACTAAGATGAGGAAGTTTTTTACAATAAAATGAGTTTTCTGTGGTTGACAAGCTTCCTTGTGGCTGATTGCCTAAGCTTAGTGGATCTACGTAGCTTGCTTTGTTTGCCCTTAAGCAGTCTTCCCTGCAATGGCAATACCAAGGTATTAATTGTATACCAAAGCCACTTAATTTAATAAGCACAAAGCTTATGCATTGCAGCATGGTCGTAGCTGGTGACTTTCCACTACCCTGAATATGCTGTGGAAACAGTTTTTAAAAAGGCCAGCCCTTCCTGTTTCTTTTTTTTTTTCTTTTTTTTTGAAGTGAGGTGGGTGAGTGTATGGCAGTCATGACAAATTCTACTGTGCCTGCTACTTCAGCAACTTAAAATAGATTCTTGCCATAAGAAATGAGCTCAGATATGTGTTTTTGCGGGGAAAAAAATGTTAAAACAGAGAACTTTTGGTTAATATTGGCAACAGCAAACTGCAGGGCTGTTACAGTACAGGAATGATATTACTTGTTTTATTATGAAGTCCTATGGGCAACTGCAAATGATGGTACATAGGAAAGCAAAGTAAAACTGAATAAAAAACATTTCTTTTCATGAAGAAACTGAACTAATTAGTGATGTGTTATGTCTGGGCCTAGTCAGAGGTGAAACTTGGGGTGCCTCACTAGTGATGCCAAGTACTAATTACTTGGATTTCATTTTGCTGAGTGAAGAGTGTTGGTATGTGCCTTCTTGCAAGTGTATACCAGCTAATCAGCCAAGTAAAGGAGGGAAGTAAAAAGTACAGTTTAGGAGGGAAGGTTGGGGAAGAGCTGAGTTAGGTAGTTTGCTAATGGCTCACTGTTTATCAACCCCAATCCAGCTTTATATTCACTCAGATTTCTGTAGCTGTGTTAATTGTCACTGCTGGGAGCTGGTCTGTGGTTTTGGTTTTCCCCACCAGTTTGCTGCTGTGGCTGACTCCTGAATCTTGGTGCAATAATGTCCTTATAGGCTAAATTTTTTTCACTCAAGATTTTCCATTGTAACTGGAATTAAAATTCTTGTTTGTGTCAGATGTCACCAGTCAAGTTACATCAACGTATTTCCTTTGTAGTTGTTCCTAATACACGTAAGAATTATTAGGTGATGTACACATCTTTAAAAAGAAAGTCTAGAGGATGTGTCACAACATATGAGAAGAAAAGAAAACGAAAAGTAAAAGAGCTGAATTGTAAATACTTATCAGTTCAAGCAGAGAAACATTCTGCAGAACCCAAGGCATTAGCATGTTTAAGCAGCTTAGCCTGGATGGACTGTGGTCCTAACACAGCACTAAATGGGTCACTGCTGTGGTGTATGCATGTCTTTCCACACAGTACTGTTAATTAGCTGCAGGTAAAGTGTTTGGAATTCTGACTGTTACAGTAGTAAGTATGAACTTTGTGGAATTTAGCCACTGTTGTTAACAAACTTTTTACTCTGCAGTGGAATCCATTAAAAGTCACTGTCACAGTCCCAGGAGTGATGTAAAGAAACATGAACTTGCAGTAAATCTGTGTCTTCAGATCCATTCATACTCAGTAGGTCCAATTAACACAGAAGCATTTAAGGTTTTTTTCTGACAAAAAATGTTGATGTGGAGCCGTGTGATGACAGTTTTCAAAGCAGTCTTGCAGGAAGCTTGTCTGCACTGACCTTGGATGGTCAGTGCTGTCAGCCTCAATGAATGTTGTTTCTGCAGAGTTTGATGACCCCTCTGCCCTGGTGGTGCTGGCAGAAGAGGAGCTCGTGGTCATAGACTTGAAAAGTGCAGGCTGGCCAGCAGTGCACCCTCCATACCTGGCCTCCCTGCACTGCTCAGCCATCACCTGCTCCCACCATGTCTCCAACATCCCACTGAAGCTCTGGGAGAGGATTATTAGTGCTGGGAGCAAGCAGAACATTCACTACTCCAGTATGGTATGGTAGCTGTGTGTCTCCCCCCTGTGTGTCCTTACATGTTTAAGTCAGTATGACTGCCCAGGGTGTGGGTGGTCTTTGCTGCTGATGATCTGCAGAGGGCTCAGCCCCACCAGATACTGTCCTGCCTCTTAACAGGGTCAAGAGAGGCTTTTTTCCCAAAGCACCACCAGTACAGTTACACTGGAGAATTAAAATGTGATATTTTTTTAAGCTTTGACAAGCCAGAGGGAAAGTCTTGAGTGTTCCCAGCTGTCTGTGGCAACAAAGTTCTCATGTAAAAGCTTGAAGAAATGTGTAGAATGCCTTCTAAAAGGCACAGTTGGTGTCAGAATGGGAACATCTAATCCAAACAAAAGCTGATAGCATGGACTGTTTCACTGCCACTTGCACTGGGGTTCATGCCCTCCTGCTGACTTTATATTCTCTCCACACTGTCACTGCCTGGGCAGTCACACACTTCTCTTACTGTTTTGTAGCCGTGGCCAATTGATGGTGGCACCAACATCGCTCCAGATCCTCCTCAGAGGGACTTGCTGCTAACAGGGTAGGTACTGACCTGAGAACCATCAGGGAGCCCTTCCCAGTTCCCCTTTTTTGGCTGACTGAGGTTTTCCTGTGGAGTTAGTCTGCTCATCTTTCAGGGCAGAGACTGCAGATTTACAGTGCAGCTTCTCAAAGCTGTGCTGCTGGCTTTGTAAAGCCAATTTATTTTGCTGCTTCTGAGCAAACAGGTCATGATGTCCACAGATAACCCAGAAAGTGGCTGATTTTTAGTTTTGATGTGTTATCCATTCCCCCTACTCCCAAAGTGTGTGGGAGTGCAGGCACTAATCCAGCCTGGTTCAAAGGCAGCAGTGTAAAAGTGGAGCTTAATCTTTCACATTTTGAAGCATTTTTCCCTCTACCTTACACTCTGAGTCTTAAAATAGAGGTTAGCTTGGACTCCTGTCTGCTTTGATCAGCATGAACAGATCTAGCTAAGAGGTGAAAGTAGCTAGCAAGAGATTGTCTCATTGTATAAAAATGTACCATTTTCTTTTCAAAGCACTTTTGAGAGTTTCACTGGGCTGCTCCTCAGATTTCATTCTTGAGGGAGCATGTGGGAAACTCCTACCCTTGTGTTGGAAGACTTGCAAATTTTCACCTGGAGAAATAAGATTAAAACTTGATTTTTTATTTTATTTTATTTTTTTTCCCCTTCCATCACAGTAACAGTGTTTTTGCCTGGATAAGTTTTTTCCTTCCTTATGCTAAGCTTTTTGTCTTTTCCATGTCTTTTTGGCATAATTTTAAATTAGTGTAATGATGTCAGATCAGCAAGAACAGCTGGATTAAAAAAAACACTACAACCTAAAACAAAACAAAACCAAAACCCACCAAAAATAGACAAGAAGCCAGAATTCTTTCTCTTTGTGGTTTATTTTTTTTGGTTCTGTGTTTTCCCCTCTGCTTTGCCCTCCACATGCTGTTCTCCTGTGTGATGTGTGCTCCTGTATCCTCCCCCCCAGGCATGAGGATGGCACAGTGAGGTTTTGGGATGCCTCTGGTGTCTGCTTGCACCTCCTTTATAAGCTGAGCACAGTGAGAGTGTTCCTCACAGATGCTGATCCCAATGACAACATGAACACCCTGGGGGAGGATGAATGGCCTCCCCTCCGCAAGGTAAGAGAGCTGCTGCCTGTAGAAACTTCCTGAAAACCTGGAGAGTTCTGATTCCTGCCCCAGTTAAAGACCAGCCCCTCTCTGCTCTCTTGTCTAGGTTGGTACCTTCGATCCTTACAGTGATGATCCAAGACTTGGCATCCAGAAGATCTACCTGTGTAAATACAGTGGATACTTGGCTGTAGCTGGCACAGCAGGACAGGTATTGGAATATGAACAATCAACATGAACATTGTTTTCAGTGCAGGTTTCAGTGTGATCTGGAGATCTGCTAAAATCCAAAAGGCTCATTTCTCTCATGGTAAATTGATCTGTTTTCTGGAAATGCTTCATGGGGCCCCACTCTGGTGAGGCCCCACCTGGAGCACTGCATCCAGCACAGGAGGGACATGGAGCTGGTGGAGTGAGTCCAGAGGAGGGCCACCAAGTTGATGAGAGGGATGGAGCAGCTCTGCTGTGAGGAAAGGCTGAGAGAATTGGGATTGTTCAGCCTGGAAAAGGGAAGGTTTGGGGTCACCTAATTTCAGCTTTCCAGTACCTGAAAAGAGCCTACAAGAAACATGGATACAGACTACTTACAAGGTCTTGGAGTGACAGAACAAGGGGGGAGTAACTTCAAACTGAGAGAGTAGGTTTAGATTAGATATTAGATAGGAAGAACTTCTTTACTGTGAAGGTGGTGAGGCACTGTAACAGGTTGCTTGGAGAAGCAGTGGAGGCCCCATCCCTGAAAGTGTTTAAGGCCAGGTTGGATGGAACCTTGACCAGAAGTGTCCCTGTGCATGGCAGGGGTCAGAACTAGGTGATCTTTAAGGTGCCTTCCAACCCAAACCATTCTGGGATTTTCTGCTTTCTCTAGTTGGTATTTTAGACATTATCTGCTGTTATTTATCTGTCCTGAGAGGTGCTGTAGTTTAGGAAGGGCTGCAGCTTGGAGATCTGCCTGTGCAGCAAAAGCTGCAGCAAAGGTTGTTCTCCTCCTTTCAGGTGCTGGTGATGGAACTGAATGATGAGGATGCAGAACACGTGGTGGACCACGCTGAGGCAGATCTCCTGCAGGACCAAGAGGGTTATCGATGGAAAGGTCACGAGAAGCTAAAAACTCGAGATGGGCCTGTTCGATTTGAAGCTGGTTTTCAGCCATTTGTCCTTGTCCAGTGCCAGCCACCAGCTGTGGTCACCTCTTTGGCCCTGCACTCGGAGTGGAAGCTTGTGGCCTTTGGTACCAGTCATGGCTTTGGGCTTTTTGACCATCAGCAGAAACGACTAGTCTTTGTCAAGTAAGTGTCACCTTTCCCGAGGGTCTGTGGTAATCCTTATGTTAACGATGACCTGGAATTACTAACAAAGCAAGGTGTGTTAAGTGAGCTCAAGAGCTGTCATTGTGGCAAGAAGCTCTGCTTCTTTTTTCTCCACCCTTGAAGATCTTCAGAGTACCTAAGCGTGTTCCAACATTTGTGTGTATCCTGTTGGACTCTTGGGAGTGATTGCCAGCCAGTAGAAAGTGACCACATGGCTACTGTCACCCTGTCTCAGGTGCACACTGCATCCCAGTGACCAGCTGGCCTTGGAAGGTCCCCTGTCTCGGGTGAAATCCTTGAAGAAGTCCCTCCGTCAGTCCTTCCGGCGGATCAGAAGAAGCCGCGTGTCCAGTAGGAAGCGGCGAGGAGGTGCTGGGAATGCCTCAGAGGTGAGGGGTTCACCTTTTTGGGGTATGTCAGTTTGCATGGAGACAGCCTAGAGCAGGAGGTGGTCTCAGCCCTACTATCAAATCAATAGCTATTGGTATGAGGGCAAAATGGCAATTTCTGATGCTGCTCTGTTAGATAAAAACAGGCAAGTTTTTAGAGATCAGTTCAGAGGACTGGTTCACTGTGAGGGTGACTCTGCTGTGCCTTTCTATTGCTGCCACTCTCCCTGCTGTGTCTGTCCCTGACTGACAGAGTGTCTCCTCACCTGTGAAGGTGCAAGAAGCAAATGCCAAGTTTGACCAGGACGCGTTGCAGGAGATGGAACTGGCTCCGGTCCAGCGCAAGATCGAAGCGCGCTCGGCAGAAGATTCTTTCACGGGCTTTGTGCGAACCTTGTATTTTGCTGATACCTTCCTGAGAGACAGTGAGTAGGAAAAGCTTCTCTCTCTTCTTCCAAATGGGTTTTTACTTCTTCTGCCAAGGAGTGTATTAGGATTTACTGCCAGGAAAACTTGGCACCTCCTGTGTCCTACTTTGTGCTGTGCTGAAAAACCAATATAGAACAAGAGCATATGTTGTCATGTATAATTGTTATTTAGCTGTTCTGGGCTGCTGGCTAATCCAAGGCAAGTTGCAGTTCATCTTTGAATCAAGTCTTTATGTATGATTTTCAAACGTGCTGGATTGGCATCTGACTTTTTAGTATAAACTTTTCCTTCTTTCATTGCTCTGAAGTTCACCCCTGTCTCCGGCAGAGCCTTTTAATTTTGGTGAAGATGGTGGCTGGTTGTGCATCAGAGCCCAAACTGATAGCATGCACAAGTTTACTCTGCTCATCTGTGATAAAAACGTGTGAAAACTGGACACAGCAATTGTGGTGGTTCATGTGGTGGTACTTTTGCCTTTGCTCACGTGCAGTGCCCTTTCTCAGGGCTGCTGGTGGTCATGTACTGGGAAAAGAATGTTAAGAACTTGCACTTTGCCTGGCAGGTCTCTCCTAATGCAAAGATATTTAGGGTGCAAACAGAGGGAGATTTTGTATAGCCAGGGAAAGCTGTTATGTCATGGATGATGCCTTGCTCATGGGCTTTTTTGTCCCTCCAGGCTCCCGGCACTGCCCATCCCTCTGGGCTGGCACCAATGGAGGGACAGTCTATGCTTTCTGTTTACGTGTTCCTCCAGCTGAGAGGAGGATGGATGAGCCTGTGAGGGCAGAGCAGGGTAAGTGCCTCATGAGAGCCTAGTTCTGCTGGGTCTGAGCCATCACTCACAGGAGTTATGGCCAGAAAAGCATGGTTGCTGAGTTAGTGCTGTTTATCAGTGGTTGGAGCCAAGTGTGGCAGTGTCTGAGCTAAGCAATGCTCACTGCAGCAGCTGAACTAGAGCTTCAGCACTGCTTCATGTGCCTCAGCCTCATTTCCTACTCACTTCAGAAATGTTAATTTGTGTCAGCTGTCACTGAAGTTTGCCATCAACCCTTGCTGCACATGTCCCTTGTTCTGACAGCTGAGCCTGTTGTCTTTATGTAACAATGGTTTCTGTTTAACACAGATCAGTCCAGTCAGAATGCCCTAATGCCCCTCAGCTACCAAATCTTTTTAGGCAGCATTTCTATAACCACAGTGTACAGGTCTCCAGTGCTGAGAGGATGTGAATGAGTTTCTAACAGTGTTTCTGACTAGGCTCCTGTTTGTTTTTTCTGTTTGTTTTTCCTCCTTATCTTGCCTGTCTAGCCAAAGAGATTCAGCTGATGCACAGGGCTCCTGTTGTGGGGATACTTGTGTTGGATGGACGCAGCACTCCCCTCCCAGAACCTCTAGAAGTAGCACATGACCTTTCCAAGAGTCCTGACATGCAAGGCAGCCACCAGCTGCTAGTGGTATCTGAAGAGCAATTTAAGGTGAGTGTCACCTATTGAGGGAGGAAGGTGCCTATGAATTATGCATGAAATCTGCTAAAGCACTGGGCACTGCTCACTGGAGAGAGAACTCTTGGGAGTGCTTGTTCTCCTGTCCCTGAAGAACAGCCCTGGGACAGCACTTCTGTTTGGTACAGTCCATAAATCAGGTGTGTGCTGGCAAACTGCATGTTCAGCATAGTGCTGCACATGCTGAATGTAGAAATTTTATGCCTATATTACCCTATACTCTTTGGACAAGGCTGCTTTTGCTTTTGGGTAAGAGCTTTTCTGTTTTTAGTGCAGAAGCAGGAATTTGTAGGGATTTTTGTGAAGTAGCGTAAAAGTTTCTTGTTTTGCACACTAACTCAAACTGTGCTCTCTTTCTGTATTAATTTGTGTCCAAATAGGGAAGAGTTTTGAAAAAATAGGTGAGAAGTGCAGTTACAGCCTGAAGGGTAAAACTGATGTCAGAACAGAGAGAAATTCTCACGCTGCCTGTGGCTGATTTGTTCTCATGCCGTGAGCAGGGGGTTGGCTCTGGTTACACCTGTGTGCATTCCCTGTGAATGGAAACATTATCCAGGGAGGGAGCAGCAGATATCCTGGGGAGCTGCTGCTTCCTTTGTGCAGGAAGAGGTGTCAGTGTCTCATTTCTGTGACAGGTCTTCACGTTGCCCAAGGTCAGCTCCAAACTGAAGCTGAAGCTGACAGCCCTGGAGGGCTGCAGGGTACGGAAGGTGACAGTTGCCAACTTTGGCAGCTGCAAGACTGATGATTACAGTGAGAACGACCTGGCAGTGCTGACCAACCTGGGGGATGTCCAGATCATCTCCCTGCCCTTCCTCAAGCTGCAGATCCGCTACCCCTGCATCCGCAAGGAGGATGTGAGTGGCATTGCATCCTGTGTCTTCACCAAATATGGCCAAGGTGAGGTGGGCTTCTCCCAGGTCATCCCTCTTGTTGTGTGTTTGAGACCGTGGGAAATGGCTTAGTGTTTTTTAGCTGGCTGTGTACACATGTGAGACTGTTTCAGAAATGTGTTCATCGTGTATTTCTGGGCAGTACCAGCTGCCAACAGGTACCAATACGTGAGTTAGAAAAAGTAGGAGTGTTGTATTGCACTAAGTAGTTAGTTCGTTTTGCACTGGGTGTGTTGGTTTTTTTTTGCACCTTCCCATGAGGCTTTGAATCCCCTTCACCTGATACCCTTATCCTTCCCCTCCCCCTGGTTCAGTCCCCGTTGGTCAACAGACCCCCCCCTCCCCCCCCCCTCTTCCCTAGGGATTAAAACTCCCCTGGAGTCTCGCCCTCTTTCTCTTCCTGGGCTTCAAGGTGTAGATTTTACCTTAGAGCTGTGGGACTGTGTCCCGTGAAGATTAAGAGCTCCTTTTTGTCTTTAATCTTTGTCCTAGCCCAGATTTCCCCCTGTGGTCCATAGCTAGCCTGAGTTGGCCTGCAGGGGCGAGGAAATTTTGGGCACAGGAGTGAGTTTATTCCATTACTGTTAATGAATACAGGAGTGAATAGTGGTTTTCAGCTTGGATGTGCCTCTTAGATAACTTCCACCTGGCCACCCTCCTCTTGTCTGGTGTGGGGGCAATGGCTCTCTAAGCAGCAGGCTCTGGGGAATGGCTCCACTGTGCCTCCTGTACATGCCTGTGTTTCTGCACTCACATTGCAAAACTGGGATCCAACATCCTATGGCTGCTGAAGATGGATTGCTGCTTTCCAGTTCATTTTTTGTCTTTCTGTGATGTTTTTGCCAGCTGTCAGCACAGGACAACAGAATTATGTCTCAGCATAACCTTAAATTTTGCACAGTCTCTAGGCTAACCAGAGGGGAGCTGGGGTAAATATCTTCCTCAATGATCCCTCCTTGCTTAGATGGAAGGAAAAGCAAACTTTTAGTGCCAAACATAGACCATGCCTAGATCTGTTCTGTGATCAAAGGATCACCTTTGTTTGTGGAACCGTTTGCTGAGAGCTGCTGTTATAAATTCCCTATCCCCTGCAGGTTTCTATCTGATCTCACCATCAGAGTTTGAGAGATTTTCCCTTTCCACCAAGTGGTTGGTGGAGCCCCGGTGCATTGTGGACATGCCAGAAGTGACCAGCAACAATCACGTGCACAAGTCTGGCACAGAGAATGCTGCAAGGAAATCCAGGTAATGTCTGTAACACTCTTGCACACTGATGGTGTCTGAGTCGGGAGGAAAGAAAACCCCTTTGAAGTTAACATCCATAGAGGGACTGGCATCAGGAAATGTAACCTTCCCCCTGATGGTTTTCCTACTTGCAGTACATTTGGTAGGACAAAGCAGGAGGCTTTGGAACTGGTATCCCTCAGCTGGAGTCACAAACTTAGAGCAAACCCTGCCTTGCTTTGCTTGTTCCCAAGTGCTGAGGCTGAGCTGTTGCTCTGTGAAGGGAAATTCAGTGTTCCTCCTCTCCTCTTGGAGCATCAGCGAGTAACAGTAGATCTGACACTCACAGAGATCCCACAGGAATTTTATTCCAAGAGTTTAAAAGTGTTCTGTGGTGCCTGCAGACTTCTGCATCACCAGCGTGTGGTGAAGCCCTTCCTACACTCAGCAAACCATTTAGTTGATATGCACTGGAGCCTCTTGTAGCTGCCAAGAACACACAGGAATTCTCTGCACCCCTGTTCCTCATCATCAGTAATTGTTTTCTGCCTCCTTTCCTTTTTTAGGGGACCAGGAAAGAGTCCAGGTGACTGTGGAGAAGATGGTAAGTGAAAAAAAATAAGCATACTGAGGGTAGTGTGGTGTGTGTAAACCTCAAAATGTCTTTCCTGTTGCTACAGTTGATATTTTCTACCTAAGAGAGGGAGAAATATGGGGGGATGTGGGGGAAACATTGTGACTTGGCTGGACTGTATTTTAGTTGATAGCTCTAAAGTAAGTTGCATGTGAAAGATTCCCTTAAAGGACAGAGCAGAGTGTTTGCTGGAGGAAAGGTCTGAGCTTATTTAGATCTTCTGTTATCCAAACTAGTATTGCTGAAAAAACAGTTCAGTGTGTGAGAGACTTTAAGGATTAGTTGTGAAGCTTTCAGTAAAGTCAAAAAGTACTTAAGGTGGGGAAAAAATACAGTTCTGTTGTGCATTTCTCCAAAACTGCACTTATTTCAGGAAAAGGGGAAAATATTGTTAGGTAAAAGCTTTTTTTCGTACTCTTTTTTAGAAAGGAAGTCTGGGAGGCTGATGGAACATGCCTTACTCAATGATGAAAGTGAGTGAGATGAAGTCTTGCTGCTGAGAGGGAAGGTGCCTTTCTGGGTGGGAAAAGAAGAAAGCTGCTGGGAAATTTGTGGATTCCAGTTCCAAGGGATCTGTAATTACTGGTAGAAATGCTGGGTTTTCTTGAATCCCCAGAAATGAGGGATTGTACAGATAGCCATGCCCTCGGGCAGGGGTTGTTCTGCAGAGCTGCATTCCCTGCTGAGATAAGAGAAGGATCTTTATTTCCAGCAGGACTTGTGTGAGATGACAGCTGGAACAGACAGTTCCTTTGGGGCTTTGGTACACGGGGATTGGCAACATTTCCTCTGGCAAATGACTGCTTCAGTCCTGTGTGCCAGCCTGCCCAGTAAAAACCTGGTTGAAGAGGCAGTGATGAGCTAAGGACTGACCTCTGGGCTGTGGGGGAGGCAGGTTCTGGAGGCTGTTCCTTGGGGTGGTGGAATGTGGTCAGGCAGCTGCCTGAAAGCAGATCCCTGCTGGTTTAGCTCACTGCTTTAACCCTCTGCTTTCCAGAAGTGCTGAAGGAGATCCAGAGTACTCTGGAGGGGGGCAGAGGGTGAGTATCAATCAACTTCTCTTCCTGATGGCTGGGGCTGGCAGGGGGAGGGCAGCTTGAGGTGACAACAGGGGGATGCCCACTTGATGGCAGGAATCCTTCTTCTGGAGTCTGGTCACGTGTGCATCCCACAAGCTACCAAAAGGCAATAACGAGAGGCAGGTTCTCTTTCACATGCTGTCCCTTGACGTTTTTTTATGAATAATGCTTTGTCTCTTTCTCTCCGAAAAGCAGGAGAGATCACATTCCCACATCCCCAAGGAACAGGACTCTGAGTATTCGCATACAGGTTTCTATTTGTGTCAACCCATACTGATCTAAGGGCAGGCCACACGGGCTTAGTTGGTCAAGGATGGGACTTTGGAGTTTTAATCCTGGCTTGACACTGTCCCTTGGATGTGTTCAGTGTCTCTGCTCCCATTCTGGCTGTACAATAGAGCTGAGCTACCACCACGGCTGCGGGGCTTTATCTCATCTCCCTAGAATGGTCAGGGGCTACCAAGTGTAGGCAAAGGACTACTGTCTGCAAAGGAAGCTTGGTGGGATTGGTAACTGCTGGTGTGGAAGGATCAGTGACTGCCTGACATGCTCTGCTCTGTGCACTTCCTCTGGACACTGCCTCATCCTGGTCTTCTGTCGGCATCTGGGAGTGGATGGGATGAGAGTGCATTGCAATAAGGAATCTCTTCTTGTGTCTTTGCAGGAGCTATGCAGAAAGAAATTCGGCAAGAAGTCCCGTAGGACACGGACTAAGTAATGGAGGAGGTAGGTGAGGCTGAAGGTGTTTGAAGGAGCCAAAGGAAGCAGAAAGTAGAATGAAATTTCTTTATAAGCTTCAGCTTATTTAAATGCTTTCTGCAGGACTCTGGCCTGAATTTTCGGGGTGGGAATCTGCTGGCTGAGTGGTGTGTGAGCACCTTATGTGCTACACCAGTGGTAAAGGAAGAGCTAAAAATCCTTTGAAGGCTCCTGACTCTTACCCTTATCACAAAGTGAGGTAGCCAGAGCTCCCAGCAGCAATCTGAGTGTATCAGCTCATTAGCTCTCACTAGCTTTCAGTGCCTGCTTTTTCAAATGGCTTTTGCATTCTTCCCTCCTCCAGCAGATTGACCAGAACTCACGGAGGACTTCCTGGCATTGGATCGAGTGCCATAACACTACTGACTGGGCAAACCGTCCCTGGGGAGAAGGCACCAGTGCTCCCAGCAGCCAGACTGGGGAGCTGCAGCTCCTGTGCTGTGCTCCTGCCTCCCCTTTAGTGCCTCTTGGAGACTTCTCCTGCTGGAGCCTGCCTTGCTTTAGGACAGCAGTGGATGCCAGGTCTGATGCACCACAAGCCTCTGAGTACATCTAACATTCAAATGTTTGCACATTTCTCTTTTCTACTGGGCTGGGTTTTAAATTATAAATGTTTTACTGCCTTGGTGCAGGATTTTAATAAACGCACACTGTTACCTCCAACGATTATTTTTTTGTACATTTTTTAAAAATCTTATGGGTATTTCAGTTTTAACGGAAACATTTAGAAATTTACTTTAAGAAAAAAAAAAAACATTAAGTAATATATGCTAGATTCCTGTGACTGCTGTATGTGGTATCTGAATGAGTAATTTTGGGGTTTGTTTGTTATGGTACTGTTAACTGGCTTTATGGATTTGGGTAGAATCTATTTTTGTAGCCATTCAAATCGGAGGAAAACTAATTGAATTTGATTTTTGTTTCAATACTGCATTGCTCTTTTTTTTTTTGGAAATAAAACTCTGAATTCCCTTTTGTGATCCTTGTCTCCTCTCGTATCTATTCTGTCCTTCAGCAGCTTCTTTTATACTGCCCACAGATCCCTGGGAGAAGGTGGAGCTGCCCTCTGAGCTGAGGGGGGCAAAGAGCACTCCTGGAGGCAAAGCAAGGTGGTGGGTGGGAGAAGCAAGGTGATTGTGCCACCATCCTGCAATCCATGTGGGATGGGGGATGGTGCCAGGAAAGGGCACTGGTGCAGATTATAATACCTGGAAGGTCATTGCTGGTTTGTCCTGAAGTAACCTGGGTGATGACACTGAAGGGAGACAGGATTGATCTGGCAGTGCCTCTGTGCTGTCTGCCAGTGGATTTGGAATTGAAGCTGGTGAAACTCTGCAGAGAGCAGTTTGCTCCTCTTTAAAATTTTCTTCCTTTATCCCTCACCTAACACCACTTTTTTTTCCATCTAAGAAAAAGAACAAAGTATTCTGAAATTTCTCTGCTGCAACTTGCTTTGTAGCACTGTGACAGCCAGTGAGGAGGAGCTAAATCCTCCTGGAATGGTGCTGAGTTGCTATCCTTGGCATGCTTTGGAAACTTCTCCTTGGAAGCCCTCTTGTTTCAGGCTCTGTCTTGATCTTCCCAAGCAAGGCTGAGGGATCCTTTCTTACCCACAGCACTAGGAAAACACATTCTATTCTGCAGGAAAAAGTGCATGTAGAGTTGCTCAGCTGGTGCTTCAGGCACCTTTCCTTCTAAAAGCATTAATACCTCCTTTGAGACCTAATTTATTGCTAGTGATGTTTTAGAGAGCCTTCTCTTTCAGTTTCCATTTCCAAACTAGTTTTCCCTTCCTTATTTCTGTTTGCTTCATTATTTCCTTGTCTCTTGCTGCAGGACTGAAGCTGGCAGGGAGGTGTCCTGCTGTTTCCACCTCTTGTGCCAGGCATTGATGCTGCAAATTTACAGGAAATTATGGTTTAATCAGCAGCTTCTGAGCTGGTGTGACCCTGTGCATGTGCATCATCCTGGTGCACCCAGCTGCTTCTTTCTACTCCACACAGATGGACTGACTCTAAAGCCTTTTCTGAGTATTTATTTGTTGGCAGGCTTGGGGGAAGAGATGCAACAGTCCTACTCAGAAAGGGCAGAAGCAATTTATTATCTTCTCCCTCTTTTCACCCACATAACTTGAAAAAATCCAGTAGGTCCATTGAAAGAGTGAGAGAGTCAAAAAAATGCTACCATTTTTTGTAAACCCTAAAGTGCATTTAGATTCAAAACCAACAGAAAAAGAAATAAAATTAATCCAGGCTTCTTATTTTCCTCAAAGCACAAGCCAGACTAAAAATGGGATTGAGTAGTTTAGGATATGTGCTGAGATAAGGCAGATTTTTTTTTTTTTTTCTAGCAGAGCTTTGGAACTGAAAGATTCACTGGAATGAGATCCTTGGCTGGTGGGCAGAAACATTAAGAACCCTTTTAGAGCTCCTATGCCTAAAATACAGGAGAAATTGCAAAGGGACAAAGCAGGGCAAGACTGGAACTGATGAATTGTGTTTTCAGTTGTGTTCTGAGTTGAGCAGGAAGGGATGGAAAGGCTTGTGATGGAATTAGGGTGTATTTTTGGTGCTGTCAGAAAACGAGCAGCAAGTAAAATAGGTGATGGGATGAGATGATCATGAAGAGTGGAGCCTTCAATGAATGAATGTAAGCAGCTTTTGAATGTAGTGGGGGAAAAAAATCCCTCTTCATCTCTCCCTTTCAGGAACTGCCTTCTGAGCCTTGTGGTTACTCTTAGCCTGCCCCTCAGCTGACACTAAAAATAATGGCCTGCTTCTGATCAGAGGATTCAGCTGCTGCCAAACCCCTCGAATTTTGTACCTACCTCTACTTTTCACTTGAACTCCTTGTCTGGGATCTGATAGAAGTTTGCTGGCCCTCTCGAAGAGCTAATGCTTTAATGCTTGGCAGCACTCCGAGGGCTCATTGGCCCTTAATAAGGTTATTGCCAGTCAGGTTTTGGCAGTGCTTCCCCCTTCTCCTGCTTTATGCAGCCTCACAGGGCTCTGGCACTGGGAAGTGTCCCTTGGCTGCAGGACCAGAGTTGCTGCTAACACTGACTTGAAAAAATCCTTCCAGCAATGCTGGCACAGTGTTCCCTGACCCCCACAGACCTGCTGCTCTGCAGAGGGGACAGTCTTGGATCACAACTAAAGAACAAATTTTCCACATCTGAGTACACATATTGGGTCCCTAATATGGGATGCTGTTTTATAGTGGCCTGAGTTTTAGGTCAAATGCTTTCTGGTAACATGAGCTCTTTTATGGGGTGGTGTATTTGCTGCCAAAATTCTCTACTCCTAGAAAAGTTTGGCCTGGAGCTCTTTTTTTTTTCCCCTCACTTTTCAATAGTAATACAAGCTTTCCTCAGATGTTTAACAATTGAATATTTGCAGAACTTGTCTAACAGTTCTATTAGAAGGTCATAATGTTGGAAGGAAAAGTACTTCTCATCTTTGTCATGAAGCCCGAGGCCTGTCTGGTTAGTGAGAGAATGAATTTTTTTTTAACAGCTTTAATTGGTCTGTTTCTTAGAATATGGTTTGTGTCTGTGGCAGCTCAAACAATTTCATGCCTGGACTGTGGTCCTGAATTCAGCTTCCAAACCACTGCCTATGTGTTCTCATGGGTTGGGATGTCTTCAATTGGAGCAGGAATTGGTATGGCTGAAAGATGATACAGACTTTAGTGGAAATTTGCTTCTAAAGCCCAGCAGTTCTTGCTAAGCCATCTTAGACTTTATCTCTTTCAAGCAGAGACCAAGATTGTGTTGCAGCTGTAGCTGATTCCCTGGGTAAACCAGGTGGAAAAATTCCTTCAATATCTGCCACAAGCCCTTGGTCACAGAGAGCTCAATGTCTTCACTTAGAGCCACAAGCCCCAAGAGCTTGGGATATTTCCATGCAGCACCTCAGCCTCTTTCTCCAGCATGATGATGATGATGATGATGATAATGATGATGATGATGATGGGGGTGTCTGACAAGCTGTCTGGGTTAGATGCAGCTTCCCAGAGGACCTGCAAATCCTGTGTGAAAAGGCTGCTGTAGCAGTAGGGGATGGTCCTTGAGATCATCCTGGTGTTGGTTAATTTGTCCCAGCTGTTGCTCAGGTAGGAATGGTCTCTCCCAAGAATGAGTTTCTTGTAATGAAACTATTCTATGACCAAACTCCTCATTTCCATCTTGCCTGTTGTGCCTTTTATGTTTGTTGGCTCATCCATGGGGATGGGAGGGTTGAGTTTGCTGGGAACACAACCAAGACAGGAGAACTAAAAGGCTCCTTGAACTTGTGGCCTGTTTCAGTAGGGAGGAAAACAGATAAAAAGGTACTTTGAGGCTCTTCCCTCTGCTCACCTCTTCCCCAGCTAAATGAGTAGAAACTGATCTCTCCAGCTCTTCGTGGCACAGCTCTTCTATGCAGAGCTAAGTTATATTTTAAAAGAGCTTTTTGGCAAGGGAGCCCTCTTTAGGATGGATGGTGGTGAGCACGTGCTGACAGCATCAGGCAGAGTCACTCGAGGTTGGAAGGACCTGTATCTCCAAGGGCAGAGCCAGCCTGTCCCTGACTCTTGTCCTTCAAAAGACAAGGATTTCTTCCTCCTGTTTGCTCCTCTGGCAGACTGTGTGCTTATTCCTACAGACTGCATATTGTTCATTTGTTTAAAGCCAATCTCCTCTGCTTATGCTTAAGGCAAGGGCTTCAAAAAATGAAGTTTGGATTCTGCTCATGTTCTCCTTCCTTAAAGGAAACTTATCTGTATCAGATTGCTGGGCTGAGCCCTTGACAAGCAGGCTGAGCTCCTAAAAAACACAAATTGGCAACACAAGGACATCTCTGAGCTGCTGAACATCGCCCCAAAAGTCAGATATTGCAGCTCAAGCCCTGATGGGGTAAGAGTCCAAGGAAGCAGAGAACATGGCAGGATCAAGAAAAAACTTGGTGTTATTTCTTAGGCAGTAAGTATATTGAGGCAAGAGTGGCTTCAGCTATAGCTGGGGGAGCTTTGCTCCAAACTGCAAGTTAGCCACAGGAGTGGAATTTGGGAGAGGTATTTTTCAAGGGTGTGATTGTTCTGCAGATAAACACATCCTCCTGACTTTATTCTGACACAGATAAGAACAGATGAAATGCAGGCTGTGACCAAAGGAGGTATCACAGTCCTAATCAGTTTGATTACCTGTGATCTTGTCAGTGCTGTGACAGTTTGCTCACAGTTCAGACCTGGTGACATTTGCCTGTACTTTCATTACAGGAAGATGTTTTGAATGTAAATGAATAGTAATGAGGATGTAAAAAAAAAAATCCATCTCAAGGAAATTCAGTTCTGTCAGGGTAGGTCCATGAGACAGTTGCAGGAAATAATAAAATATAAGCATTAAGTGATAGTTACTTACTATGAATTTAACCTTTAAAAAAGACTGGTTTAATTTTATACTTAATTTACTGGAGCTCCAGAGAAGGTGGCAATTCCTCAGCCCTAAAGGCTCCTGAAACCCTTTGCTAAGGGCAGTGTCAGTCCAGGCACTGGGATTTCTGTTGTGCAGCATCCAGGGTCCATCCTTAAAACAGCCTGTTTTGAAACTGGGGTAAGTGATACATGGGAATTTCAAAGTGAAATAATATCTTACCATCTCTCTGAAGTGCTTTGCCCTTTTAAAGCCTCAGACCTTGAATTGGATGGAAACCACTCCTGCTCCAATTAATCTCTGTTAACTGATGTTGCACAGGCAGATTCCTCCTGACAATTCTCTGTGCCCATTCAGCTGCTCCTTAGAGGTTTGTTTAAACCATTACAAAAATCCTGTTTGAGGGTAAGATCTGAAACTAGTAATTTTTAGTGCACAAGAAAAATGCTCATTTCTCAGTAACTCAATTCACAGGCATGAATTAATGTATCAGAGCTCCATGTGCCCCATTAATTAATAACATGGGGTGCAGGTACCATTAACCTGGTGGATTTTCTTTGAGGAGAAGGAACAGAAAGTAGCTTTGATAAGACTGACCAGGTTTGATTCTGCAGGTGAACTTGCTCAATGATATGCTTGTTCTGGATCTCCTTATGCACAGAAAGAACTTTCCATTTGAATGTACCCTGCATGGAAGTGGCTCAAATTTTATAAACCGTTTCCTTGTCACAGTGATATCTGGTGAGAGAGATTTATGTGAGGATCTCTCCTGTGCACAGGGAGAGGTGAGACCTCTCACAAAATGAAGAGGGATCTATCTACAGAAGATTAGGGGAGTTAAATATCTGCAGTGGAACAGAGCATAAGATACAGGGTAGTTAATATTAAATAAAATGTTTGTCATCCTAAAAAATAAATGTCAAGGTTTGGAAGCAATCCCCTTGAGAAGAGTCAGTGAGTGTCTTCAAATGCCTGGTTCAGCAAACAGCTCCCAGTTTGTTTCAGATCTTCAGCAGCAAAGCATAAGAGCTGTGCCTGTGCCTCAAAACTGTAAAGACAATATCACAGGGCATAAAAAATGTGAGTGGCCCAATATCCCATGAAGGTGTGTTATTCCACTATAGGATAATCTGCTTTTGACAGAGCCTCTGTCCAAGGTTCCAAACCAAACTTTCTTCCAGGTACAGTGACCTTCATGTACCCTCCTCCTCCTCATTCCCTCCCAGAGTTCAGGAGCTCCAGAAGAGTTTCACCTTTGTGGCTAAGGTGTCTTCTGCCCTCCTGTGTTCGTTGCTCCTGCTCCCTTTCTTTTGGTGCACATTTGTGCTTTTAAATTTAATTTTTAACTAACTAATGCCTTAGGAAATGGAATAAGGGAATAACCAGGCAAGTAGGCCACTCATTTAGGAGGAAGCTCAGCATTAGGTCAGCTTACCTGTAAGATCAAATTGCACTGAGGTGACCACCAGCATGGTGCAAAGGAAACAGCTGGGGACTAAAGGAGACACTGGAAGGAAGGAGTGGCCCCATGAAGTCAGTTTGGCTGTAACATGAGACCTCACCCTTAGCTGCATGATTCCTTCTACCTTTATCTCTACAAGCTTATTAGAATCTTCTGGAGATTTTCAACTACCTGGGTGTAATCATTGCAGTCTGCACAATCTGACATTCCACTTTGAGCCTTTGATTTGTACTTCAGGGGCTCAGCTGCTTTCTGCAGAGCACTCCTTTTCCCCAGGAGAACAGCCCTGGGGGCTGTAGCCCACCCCCCACTATTAAAAAGCCTCTTGCTTTCATGTGTAATTGGGTTAAAACCCAGTTTAAATCCAGGGGATTTCACTGATTCAAAGGAATTCTCTACCAAACCCGTGGTTCCCAGCTATGCAGAAACAGGGAAGGAGAGCAAGGACAGCTCATTTGAGGCCACCCAGTAAAAACAAAGTACAAACATCACATCCTGAGTCCCAGAGCAGCCCAGGACACAGCAGCAGCAAGGAGCAGTGGGATGACCCATGGGCCTGTTTCTTGCTGCTGCCCATGCCAGAGTTGCTGCACTGCTGGCACTGCCAGGGCAGGTGGCCCATTTGGGCTTTAAAACTCACTGGTGTTTCCAAACTGGTGCTACCAAGCCAGGACTGATTTAGCCCAGGCTTGGCTGGCCTTGCCTCCTGGGTTTGCTCCTTTTAGACACCAACCACAGAGGTCACTCAGGATTAGAAGGGAGAAGTCTGAGCCGTGTCTGAGCACAGGGCAGAGTCCTCCAGCTCACCCAGATCAGGTCTGTCCCTGCCCAGAGCCTGGGGCTGCCTCTGACCCCTGGCATGGGGCTCCAGGACTCTGCAGCAGTGTAACAGGATCATCCAGCCCTGCTGAACGGCAGACAACTGGGCAACAAAGTGCTCCTGAAATATTTAAGGGGGCTGTTTTCAAACCTATGTAACTTAATTGTTTTGGTTTCTCCTTGCAATCATGAATATTTGATTTGGCTTCCTCGGGTTATGGCTGGGGAAGAGGCCCTTGGAGACCTTTTGGCTCATCTTAAAATAGCTGCAAGAAGGCAGCAGAGCCCTTACCAGTTTGAAACAGTGAGAGGTCAGGAATGAGAGGTCAGGAATTCTCCCTCAGTAGCCTGGGGTACAGGCTCAAAGGAGAATATTTTCTGTCAATATGAAGCAGCATATGATATGGATGCAAGAGTGGAGATATTTTATGCTAATGCAAAGGGGCGTGGGGGCAAGGAGGGGACATACATTAAAAAAATATATTTTTAAACAAGTTTTACAGGCTTCAGGGTCCTGACTGGATTGTCAATTCTACTTGCTGTCGAGTCAAACCAAGAGGAGACCCTATTTATATATTTAGCAAGTTTAATCTTAAAACCAGATGATCCTAAGAATAGCTTTGACCAATCTCTTTACCTGAGCTATTTACCAAGCAAACAAGGGAATTTATGCAAAGTGTAATTTCTCTAATCAATCACAGCCAGTTTCTACTCTTTTATTTGTGTGATTTAGTAACTTTTAAAAATTGAGTAAAAGAGTTTCATGTCTCTTTTATGCAATAGCATCAAAAGCTTTTATGTAATTGACTTAAGAATTTGCAGTGAAAATTCTTGTGTTTTATCACTCTCTAATAACTTTCTAAAATCACAGTGGCTGAATTCTGGCTGAAGGAACCTGGTATTTTGCATAAATGAAGGAATCTTTAGGAAACTCCACTATCCAGTCTACTCAGGGATCTGGAGCTGAAATCTGGAAGGGTTTCATCTTTCCTGGTGCTTATCTCCCTCTCCCTTAACGAGATATGAACCAACTGCCAGCATCTTGCCAGAAGCACTTTAAAAGACAAACAAATGTGTTCAGTCTGTGCAGAAAATTCAGGTTAGAGGTGCTGGGACAGCCAGGCTGGAGACTGGGTGGGGAGGGAGCATTTGCACAGCACCAGTTTGGCCTTTCTCATCTCAGGTTGCCCAGAGCAGACAGGAGTCTGAAGTGAATGTGATCAGTGGCTTCATCTCAGCCATCCCAGGGTGAAACCCAAATATCTGAGGCTTCTGACAAATCACAGGAATCAAAGCAGCATCTCTGGTGCTGCCCAGGCTGTGCAGAGCCTTGAGGAGGTTGCAGCTGATGCTGATGGAGTTTGTGAGAGCCATTTCCTCCTCAAGAGTTGAATTTTTCAGAGCAGCTTCTCCTCCCTGCCACACATACACAATAGAAGCTTAGAGCTAAGAGCCTGGGGCTTTTCTCCAAGATTCGTTAAGGAATTAATGATCCAGATGCCATCAATCATTCTGGGCTTTACAGGAGAGATTTTCCTTTTCTGCAGATAGGGATAGACAGTTATTTGTGGATAGTTAATAAAAGAATGTGATGAAATAATTAACTACACTGTTGCTCTACAGCCTCCTCCTTGTGAACTAAGAGAAGTGGAACATCCAGGGACAGAAAGCTCAGGTAGAATTTTCTTGAGTTCTCCAGCTCAACCCCCAGTTTTTCTCTTTGCTTGTTAATGGAGGAGTCCTCAAGGTACAGAATGTAACAGCCAGGGGCTCTTGAAGGGAGATGGACAAACAGGTCCCACCCAAACTAGTGCTGCAAAGCATCTAAAATCTTATCACATTTTGTGTTTGGGTCACTTGTTCTGGTGGCTGGCCAGACCTGAGTTCACTTTGTTGAATCTCCACCTCCTCTGGAAAGGCTTTTTGGGAGGAGGCAGGAAACCTTACAGAGCCAGGGACACCCTCAGAGCAGGTAAATCCTGCTCTCCCTGCACTGTCCCTTTGCAGCCTGGGGAGAGCAGGGGGAGGCTGCATGTACAGCTCACACTGAGCATTTGTGCCTGCTCTGTTACCTGATTTCTTGAGAACAGCCCCAAACCATCCCTGAATTAACCAGAGTTTCATGGACATAAGCACTGGCTGTGAGTAACCTCAGCCTGTCTGCAAGGAGAGAACGACTTTATTTTGAAACCCGAGTTGAAAGGAGATTTAGTCATTCTGCTTGATTTGGACTGAGATGTAGGCATAATGAGGGCAAAAGTGGTGCCAGTTTTGCTGTCTTTTCAGTGCTGAGCTGGAAACTGCTTTCCTGTTTCAGGAGAAAGCTTGATATTGGCAAGGAGAGAGCAGAGGCTGAGCTATCCGTGCTTGGCTCCCTGGAATAAAACTCCAGGGCTGCAGAAGAAAGGGGCCTATGATTTAATTCTTTTCACTGGCCTAAGCTTTTTTTAAAGGTAGTTTTCACTGTTCCTTGTCTGGTAGCCTCTTGCATTATAGCAGATGTGTTTTGGTTTTGGAATTGACCCTTTCAGTCTTTCTTTGGGGCTGCACCTAATCCTACCACATCTAACCCTGACCTAGGTGAAATGCCACCTCTTCTTTTATCCCAAACTCTGCAAGCCAGCTGCTGATATTGCTGGTTGAAAAGTTCAAAAGGTACCATGGGAAAGCTTGAATTATTGATGCCACTTTCCTTCCATATACGTGTAATTATCTGCTCTTGAGGCACAGCCAGAATCCCTGTTAGACTCCACAGCTGGGCAGGCTTGTAAGAACTCTGGAATTACTCTGGGCTGCATGGAAACAAGGCATGGGAGAGGGAATCTGTGACCATTTCATGGATGTGACCTGTGATCCAGGTATGGGGCAGCTTGCTGGAATCAGTGTAGGTATGTTACAAGAAATTACTGTGCAGAGTGATAAAAGAAGGGGTTTGGGAAATTTGTACAGTGAATGAAAATAGAAACTAAAGAATTAAGTTCCAGGCAGGTCCCTTTAATATTAATGGCTGTGCTTTCCTCTGTATGAGTTGGGAGAATCCACTGTGCTTAGGGAAGAGAGACAATTCCCTATGGGTCTTAAAATAGCAGTGTGAGCTTTCTGCTCTTCTTTTCATCTGTAGGTTCATGCTGTGATTCTTGAGAGCACTGGGGGTCTCCTTTCTCTGATGTGAGTTATTCTCATTTCTTCTAAAATGGGTGATTGTCATCAAATTATTCTTTTTCCTGTAGTGATTTAGGTGGAGTTGGTGTGGTGAGGGGAGCTGAAAAACAGAGGAGCAGCATCTTTCACCTGCTGCAGTGTGTCCAGCAGGCAGATGGTCCAGGGCAGTTAATCAGAGCAGGTCTGATGTCAAAGGAATTGTTTATATAAGCAGTGATTCATCTTCCCATTCCCAGTAATAACAGTGGTGTTACAAACCAATCTGCTCTAAAACCCTGTCTCTGAAGAATTGTGAACTCCAGTTTTTCACTTTCTGACCCAGATTCAGTCTGGGGTCCTGTCTTTACAGGGAGTCAAACCAAACTCCTGTGTCTAAGCTCCCTACAAATCTGGGCAGTGTTCCTGACCTTCCTCCTCTTCCAAGAATTTCAGCATTTTTGTTTTGTGGAAGGCTTTAGCTCTGCAGATACATGACTATCTAGCAACAGCACACAAAAGCAGACTTTTACTTCTTATTTTCTCTGCATTTGGCACTGTAGAGAAGCTGAATCAACTTTAAGCCCCCAGGAGGACAGAATATTAACAAATATTCTGTACTGAGGATTTAGGGTCTAATTCAGCTCCCATTAATCTCGGTAACAAAAGTCTTGTTGCAGGATTTAGAGATCTAGGCCAGGAGTATTGGTGTATTAAGTGGGGAGGGGGGGCTGAAATGAGGTGAGCAGACACCTCCATGTGACAGTCCTGTTCAAAGAGAGGGAGGGAAGAGGATTGGTGTTAAGAGATGAACTCTGCACCGTGCAGAGCATCCAGGAGGGTTTGAACAGAGTCAACTCTAGACCAGAACAAAAAAAGCAAGTTTACAAGGAACCCTAAGGCCACATTGTTGGGGAACCCTTAATTGTGTGTAACTGCTTTCAGGGCAGCAGCTTTTTGCTTCAGTATCAAAGTTGCAGCTGGGGGAAAGACAGGTGCTGTTTTTCCCCATTGCAGATTGTTCTGTGGTGCAGAACAGCACAAAATAGATGGTACAGAAAAGGAACCAACATTTGCAATAAATCCCCGTGTTTTATACACACCAAATGTGCTTTTCTTAGAGCATCATCCTTCCTGAGCTGTGGAAATCTCAAATGTGGCTTTGCTGCCCTCCTTGGAGTGACTGAGGTGAGCCAAACCTTTTGATTCACTGAGTGGTTTCTTACAGAGTTGCTCCCAGAGTATTGGAATGTACTTTTTAATGGCCTTTTTTCAAAATTTATTTTAATAACTTGTAAATACACTTGGAGAAGTTTCAGTCTGCAATCAGGTCATAAGTTATTATAGAGAGTGGCTGGATTTCCATCTTTCTTGAGCTACTAAGTGCTAAAAATTTTCATTCCTTGTCAGACTTTATAGCAGCTGTAAAAGTTTAAAGATTTAAAGCTTGCTGAATTGCAATCTTGACTGTGTGTTGTTCCCCCATCCCCTTCCCTGGGGGGGTGCCTGTGGATGGAAGTTCCAGGAAACCTTGGTCAAAACACTTTTGAGCTTGTAGACTGTGTACAGACATTGCACCCATGGCCAGTGGGGTGCAGGGTTAGAGTGTTAGACAGGTAAAAATATTCATCCCATAATAGTCTAACAAGTGACTGGAGGCTTCCAGATGCTGGATTTCAGCCTTTAAATAAGTTAATGCTTGGTGGAGTTAGGAGGAATCAGTAACAAAATCTTGCCTGCTCCATCCTCTGTTACCCACTGACAGAATTTGTAAATCTGTGATGGCTGGAAGTTTCTCTTCTGCCTGTGGAGAATCCACAGAATTGGCTGGAAAACAATGAGAAAGATAAAGGAGAAAATGGAGAGAAGAATTTAACAGAGAAAGAGATGAGAGGACAAAATATAAAATGGAATTTCCCTGTCCCATGTGCTGGTTTGTTCCCTGCCCATCACTGGGTAATGTAATTTCCAAGATAGTTCCAAATAGACCCAATAAGAGCTTTTTTATCTTTTTTTCTTTGGGAAGATGTTGCAGACTGATGGGTTTCCTTGCTGTAAGATTTTTCCCTTAGTCCCATTCTCCTCATCCACTCACCTCCAAGTTTTCCTTTCTCTGATCCATCATTTCCTTTCAGTTTTGCTCTTGCTGTTTTGTGGTTTGGAGCCTTTCCTTGCAGTGTTTTGTGTAGGGGACCCAAACCCAGGCTCTGCCATCAGCACTTCATTCACTCCCAGGGGCCCCGGTGGGATATCTGAAGCAACAAGAGGTTGACTCATAAAATAAAGGGTCTGGATAGCTGGAAAGGATAGAAGTGATATTTTGCATCAGCCTGAAAGATCAGGACCAATCCTTTGGTCCTTTTACATCCTTTATTCCATGCATATGATTAGAGGAAAGATAAAGAGATAAACAGGTTAACACCTGGGATACTGAACATTTCCCACAGTGCCAGGGAAGGACAGTGCACTCAGGGGTGGGTGAGTGGAGATGTGATGGACACAGTGGAGTTGTGTTTGCATCTGACATGTATTTCACAGAGATCATTGGATGTGTTCCTCTCTTCTTCAGCACAAAGAAGGACATTGGAGAAGCAGAAACTGAAATAAAACTACCTTGAACTACATTCTGTCTTGAACTACAGTGTGTCCAAACCTTTGTCAGCTGTAGAAAATCAGGGACATGTGGCCTAACGATGGGATTCTTGGGGTGTCCTGTGCAGGCCCAGGAGTCGGACTTGGATGATCCTGATGGGTCCCTTCTAAGTCATCATATTCTATGATGGTATGATTCTAATAAGAGAAGAAAATCAGGGTGATTTGTGACAAAATAAGCCAGGGATTAACCTGGAACAGGGCAGTCAGTTTGGCACTGCACAGGCAAGGCTTTGCAAACATTTATTTGGCTCCACAAAAAATGAGGTAAATTAGTGCTCAGGAGCATCTGGCCTCCCTTTGTACCTTATTTCACAGCAAAATGCAAAATGTTTCCTTTCACAGGTGAGTCGAGATAAGCCCTCACACATTCCTGAACTCTGAGGAAATGCCTCCTTCCCGATCCAAGACTTGGCAGAAAAAGGCTGGAAAAGAGAAGGTGTTCAATTGTGAGAAAAACTCCACAGGAGACTCAAAGATCCGCTGTGGGAAGCGGAGGGAAGGGAAGAGCAGAGGCCAAGTGAAGGGCAAAGAGTCACTGCCTGGACAGGGGGACAGCCTTGAAGAAGAGCCCTTAAAAATCCAGAGGCTGGGGAGGCCTCAGGAAAGCAAAGAAAATGACCACAAGAGGTTATTCCGGAGGAAAAAAGTCAGCAGGAGAAATGATAAAAGTGAATCTGGTTTGGGGAGAAAACACCGAGTGTCCAGGCTGAAGGGGAAAAAAGGAAAGGCCTGCAAGCAACAGGAAATGACATCAGGGCAGGAGAGTGAGGACAGCAGTGACAAGGAGGGAAAAACCATCACAAACAGAAAGAAAGGGAGTTTTAGAAAGAGGAGTGAAAAGAGACTTGGTGTTGGTGAAACAGGCACTGAGCTGGGGGCTGAAAAGGCAATCACAGAGCAAGGTGCTGAAGGTTCTTTCCACAAACAGAACTTGGCAGAAAAGGCACAGAACTCCAGGAGAAGGCACAGAGAGAATCAGGGCTTCAAGGAGAATTCTGAGCAGAAATCAGATTCTCAATCCCAAGGCAGTACAGCACAGGAAAAAGGTGAGAGGACTGGGAAAAAGCGAGCTGAAGCTCTTACAAGGATTGTCATCACTGAAAGTGAAGATGAAAATATTCTGGAGACCTCAGGTAACTCCTGCTCTGACTCCAGCAGTGAAGGCCATAGAATACACATAGTGGGTGCAAAGGAGGCTGTGGTGGGCAGCTCTTCCTGCAGTGAAGACAAGAGCAGCTCTTCTGAAGAGAAGAGCAGCTCTTCAGAGGAAGATGGCAACAGTGAGAAAGAAGCTGTGCTTCAAGATCCTCCTGTGAGTGAAGGAAAAGGCTACAAGAAATTGGCTGATGAAAGCAAGGATGCATCTGTTGAACCTGAAAAGGAGCAGGTGACCACAGGTAGAAAAACTGAATCTGAGGCTGAGGGCACTGAATTTGCAGGATTGGAAGCAGAGGAGAAGATGAGGAAGCCAGACAAGATGCTGAGACAACCAGAATGTGCTCCAGCTGAGAGCAGTGAGGTGGATGATCAGTTAAGCACTTCAGGACTCCAAGTTAAGAGTGTTAAGAACAGGAAAAATATTGAAGTAGACAAGGAAAATATACTAGAAAATGACAGAGTTGAAGATACGTCAAAAGATGGGCACATGAATTCTGACAGCAGTGGGGAGAGCAGCACTTCAGAGAACATTGATGAAGTAAAAGAAAACAAACCAGAACCACTCCCAACTGCTGTGAAAGCAAAACTTCATGTTCACCTTAGCAAATGTGAACAGGAGGAGAAGGTGAATGAGGAAGGCAGAGAGGTAGAAGATGGCTCTTTCCTCCCCAAGCAACAGAGGACATTGAAGGAGAAACCTGGGAAGTGCAAGATCCCAGAACAAGGTGAAGAGGCTGGACATAGACAGAGGGACAGTTCAGACTGCAGCAGGCAGGACCTACCAGTATTGATGCTTACAAAGAAATGTTCTTCTAGATCCCAAATCCCCCTCTGTCTGGAAAACCAGCATAAAAACACTGAGACCAAACTATCACTGAGCCAGAAACCAAATCCTGCCCAGATGGCTTTGGGAGCCAGCTCAGACCTGAATAATGTTGAAAGCATCTGTTCAAAACCCATGACTCTTGAAACTCCCAGTAAACAAAAAGAATCCAACACAGCTCAGAGTTTTGGAGAGAAAAGAATAAATACTTCAAGCTGTTCCATGATTACAAAAAAATCTTCTGATAAGCAGCTCATTGGAAAGAAAAAGAAAGTTGGAAAAGTTATTGGAGCAGTTAAACAGAGTTCAGGCCAATCTACAAAAGGAAAAAAAGAGAAAGCAGAAGAAGTGGTTGCAGAAACACCTTCTGAAACAGAACCTGTGCATGGTGGGGAAGGATCCAAGCACTTGCACACCCTTTCTTCATTTAGAAAAGTCACCAGCTGGCTTGGCCAAAAACCTGCCAAGAAAGCAAGGCTGAAAGCTCGACTGCTGAGTGTGGCACGTGCAATTGGTATCTCCAGATGGCTGTTGAAGAAATTTGGGAAGAAGAAGAGGAGCAGCAAACGTTTTGGATTCAGAAGTAGAATGGCAATCCGGATTCTGAGCACTGCTGGCTGGGCTGCTCGGCCTGGCAAAGCCTTCCCTGGTGCAGCTGGACAGCTGGACAGGGCTGAGCCAAGAGACAAAGAATCTTCTGCTTCTTTAGTGGAGGGGAAAGGTCCTAAAGGTCCTGATCCCAAGATGGTAGAGGAAGTGGGACACGTTGATTTGTCTCCTGGTGATTCCCCTCTTCGTGGAACCAGTTCCTTTCCATGCTTGGATGAGAAGAACAGTGCTACTGATGCCAAGTTTGCTGTAGTGTTCCCCAGAGTCCACAGCTTAGTTAAGGCTAAGAACTCCTTGTCCAGGAGCTCTGGCAATGGTTATTCCCTGCAGAAACTGAAATCTCCATCAGAGACAAAATCTGTCACTCTTGTGCAACAGGGTTGCAGATTCCAATGTGACATTCCCAGGTCTCTGATGGATCCAAGCCAGAGAAACAGTGAGCAGGGCGCCCTCCCACATCAGGAAAAGGAGCCAATCCATACATCAGATTACTGCAGTGAGAGAGATATCAAGGAGGGTTCAGGAGTCCTCCAGACTGCAGGATCCATGGTCACTCCTAGTGTGCACTGGTCCCAGCAGCAGGGGCAGGGATGTGACCCTGCAGCATGGCTGAACTCTGAGCTGCTGCTGCCACGGCCAACCATGGAGAACCTGAGCAAATGGGTCATCTCCAAGGAGCCCCAGCTGGCCAGCAGCCGTGTCAGGGCCTGCAAGCACCAGTGGGAGGCAGAAGATGTTGCTGACAATGTGCTGGAGATGGAGTTCATGCAGAAAGAGGTACAGGTGCTGTGCCCAGTACTGGAATGGAACTGAACTTCCCCTGATTTTCAGTCATGTATCTGTGCCTTTCAGGTGTACCTGTGTGAAGAGCACTGTACAGAAGTTGAGGAGATTGAAGATCTAACCAGACTGGAGTAGGTGTCTTCAGTGTCTGCAGCTCATTCAGGTCACAGGGGCTTGCTTGTTATCCTGCAAAGGTGGCTCCACAATAGAAAACACATTACAGATCCATAGCTGGATAGGAGAAAATAAAATTTTTCCTCTGTGGGAGCAAATAGAATTGATTGGATGCATACCATAGCTGAGTTACTGATGCTCTGCTGAAAAGCTAAGTAAAAGACTGACTATTAGTATTTAAGTTATGGACCTAAACTGAAGCACTGGGGAGGAGCAGAGGTGCTAAGGGAGCTCCTGACTGTTATGTAGAGCATGTCCCCAGGTTCTGCTGCACAGAAAGGGCACAGTGAACCTCTGCAGTCACACCCCAGAGCCAGCAGGCCAGCCTGGTTAATAGACTTCTGTACAGTTGCATCCCTGCAACTCTGTGTCTCCTGTTAAATGGTTCCCAGTCCTGAAAAGGGTTCTAAAAAAACTCCAAAATACTTTTTGGGTAAGGGAAATTAGGTTTAGATGGCTGATGTGACTTCTGTGATGCAGCAGAAAGAGAGAATTGGGAATTTAATACATCTTTCTTGTTGTATGAAGTGAGTGGCAAGAAAGGACAGCTTGCAGGATGAGAAGCACATTTCCATGTTCTTTGCCTACTGACATTGGCACCTGTGGCTTTAGTGACTCCTGTTGCCTTCAGCTGTGAAAAATTCAGGTCCTACATCTTTAAGAGCTGTTAAACCCTTGGCTGACTGCTGGTGTTGAAAGATAAGCCCCTGACACTGCTCCTCACACATCCTCCCCTCCTGTCATCCTGCTGAGATAAACACCTGTAAAGGCTGTGCAAGGAGCTGTGATCACACAGGAGGAAGTTCTGAGCTTTGAATGCTCCATTTTCTGATGTGTTTAATCCTGGAAATGCTGGAACCACATGAAGGCAGTGAAGAGTTTCAGTCCCAGCTCCCCACAAAGTCTTCAATCCCCACATGGGCCATTCCCTCAAGAGTTGGACTCCGTGCTCCTTGTGGGGCCCTGCCAGCTCAGAATATTTTGTGATCCTTGGGAGGGTAGAAAGGTGAATATTTAATATTAACACATGCAAGTGCAGCTTATGGCTGACAAATCCTTTCCTCTGTTTGTAGGGAAGTCTGTGAGAGCTCAGTCCTGCTGTGCCTGAAGAGAAGGTTCCATCGCAATCTCATTTATGTATGGATAGTGATGCTTGGTTTGGTTTTCTTCAGTGCTTGTTCACTCTGAACAATGAGCTTTAAGAGAAAACAATTTATATTATGCCATCAAGCTTTAATAATGCACCAAAATAATTTATATTATGTCATCAAGCTTTAATAATGCACCATGTATCTCACTCATTACCAGGAACAAATGATTAAAAGTACACTCAAACAGCTTTTCCTCAGAAATCAGGTAGAATGAAATATTTGGGGTAAAATCTGAAAGTTCCAGAGTTTCACTGTAATTTTGGTATTCATTGCCAACCTGTGAGCATACTTGGGCTCCTTTTGAGTCTCAGCTGCTCCTAGTGGGAATCTCCTGTTTTAGCAGAGAAGTTCTGAATTAAAAATTGTGGATCTTGAAAAGAAACCTCAGAGTTTCTGCAAACATTTCACAGTGTTGCAGTCCAGATCTGGTTGTGGGTGGTAAATTGTTCTCTTTTCCATTTACTGGCTCAAGTGTTCAAATCTGTGCCTGTAATTTCATGTGGAGGTTGGAGAGTAGATAGTGGCCAGAGAAGATGACTGCAGACCAGTGAGTGCTCACTTATCCCAAATTATTAATGATAGAGATTTGAAAATGACCACTGAAAAGCTGTGTCCTCGATAAGTTGGCAGTATAGTCAGAATAAATAATATTCCTTTGAAGGGAATTTGTATATTTGTATTAATATATGCATTAAGCTGCGTTCCTCATTCAGAAAATTCTAAGAAGCCACCAGATTTTTTCCCCTTTCTTATTTTTGTCCTAGACTTACATTGGGCAAATTTTGATTTCTGTGAATCCTTTCAAAGACCTCAGTATCTACTCTGAAGATGTGGCTACCAAGTACCAGCAAGGGACTCTCTCAAAAAATGCCCCGTATGTTTTTCTTTCTCAAATAACTCTCTAAACCCTGTTCTGTTTGTGCTCCAGAAAATATTTTATTTTCCTCCAGCTCTCTGGTAGAGCAGGATGAATGTCACAGGAAGTGAACAGCCCATTCGGCAAAGCTGTAGTTGCTTGGGCCTATAATTCTACAGAGCTAAAATTCATCCCTGGAAGTGTCCAAGGCCAGGCTGGACAGGGCTTGGGAAAATCAAGTCTAGTGGAAGTTGTCCCTATCCATGGCAGAGCAATGAGCTGGTCTTTAATGCCCCTCCAACCCAAACAATTCTGTGATTTTTAGGTCAAATGTCTTTGATCAAGACACTGGCCCATCTTTAATGTAGATCCCTGATGAGGAACCCTTCAGTGCTGCACTTGTGAGGTGGAAATGTGGGGTCAGTTAACAAGGGTTTCTTTCTGTCCATGCAGACACATCTTTGCCATAGCAGAGATGGCCTACACACTGTCCCAGACATCAGGGCAGGAGCAGTGTGTCATCATCAGGTAGGAAGTGAAGGGCTTTGTTGGAGACCCTTTAATTTCTTAATGTAAAAGTTCCACTTTTGTATTTCACTGCCTTTAAGTTGGTCCTTCTGGCTCTTATGTGAGGGCTGCTTGTGGAGAGCCTGAATAAGGTGGATTTTTATTTCACTCTGTGCAAATACAGTTTGAATTTAGTTTGACTTCACTTCAGAGGAGTAGGGGAGAAAGAGTCTGATATTCCCCAGTGAAATCCTATTTGGGCCCTTTTTGTCAGGCTGTCTCAATGTTTCAAGCAATGGGTGATAGATCTTCAGCTGTAAATCAGCACAACCCCTCTGATTTTCTGTAGCAGGGCCTCTGATGTGCCTAGACCAGGTACCTCTGTTTTGATGCCAACTTCTCCACCTCTTGCTCCTGCAGTGGGCACAGTGGATCAGGTAAAACAGAAGCTGCCAAAGCCATTGTGCAATACCTGACCATGCTGTACCACGGATCTGACAGCCACAGGATCAGACAGGTAACAGGCAAGTGAGCTTGGCTGGAGGCCCTGAGGGTTGGGCAGGGAAAAGAAGCCAAAGACAGGGGAGAGAGGCCATGCTGCTGGTATTATTTCTTTGGCTGGACTTGGGAGGGTTTGTGGTCGAAGGTGAAGCTGCCATAAGGACTTGAGGACAGCTGATGTATTTGTAGTTCTGTATTTTAATACCTGGGAGATCTGATGTTGTAAGAAGTGTTGTATCTGTTTGAACAGAGGGCTGGCAGCTGCCACGGAGAGCTTTTAGCTGAGTCTGGGAGGTGAATCTGAACAAAGACAGAGCAGAAGTAAAGTGAAAGATTATAGCAGTGAGGATAAAGAGCTCACAGAACAACTCACCCTGGCTAGAGATAATGGTACCAGGATACATTTAAAAAGACATCTTTTACCCATGTGAGAATTATATCAGTGAAGTCCTATTTTTTTTTTTTAATCTTTTCAAACTGACAGGTACATAAACCCTTTCAAGTTTAAAAACCTGTGATTGCTACTGAAGTGTTCCCTCTCTCTTTTCTTTACAGCCCTGCAATGTCCTGCCCATCCTGGAGAGTTTTGGAAATGCAAGAACCATCCTCAATGACAATTCCAGCCGTTTTGGGAAGCTGCTGAATGTCCACCTGCGACAGTGAGTTGAAGAATCTCCTCGAGTCCCTCCAGCTGTCAAGGGGTGTTTGGGTGAGACCAGGTGGAGCAGTGCTGAGAGTTCACACAATAACCCTCTCTCCCCTTCACTCTCGTTATCATCGGGGTAGGCAGAGGGTGAATTTACACCCCTCTTTTGCTTTTTTTTTTGTGTTTCTTCTGCAAAAGAACAGATCTTAGTTTTCAAGATGAATGTTAAATTAAGAACATAAGAATGGCTGAACTGGCTTACACCGAGGACCCATCTGATACCCTGCTGTGTCCTAAGCACTGCCTGAGGCAAGAACAGCCCGAACACACAATGCTTTTCCCTAAAATCCCTTGAGCTCTTTAACATTTGCAGCAGCTCAGGAGTTTTCCTCAGTCTCCTGAGGTTTTCCAGTTTCCTCTTGGACTCATACAAACTTGATGCCTCTGCAACAGCCTTCAACAAGGGTTCCACAGGTCTAACCAGTTCTGTTAAAAACACCTTTCTGTTTTGAGCCTGCCTCCTTTCTAACTTCTGGGTTTGGTTGGTTTGTTTGGGTTTTTTTTTTTTTCTGACTGTTGCCAAGCACTGAGCTGGTTCTTTCATGGAATTGTCTATCAAAACCCTCAGGTCTCAGTCCTGAGGAGCAATGGTTAAACTGGAGCCTGACTATATGTGAAGCTGGCTCTGTACCCATCACTTCACATTTATCTACAGTGGGTTTCATGTGCCATTTTCTTGCTTACTCACTCTGCACTGTAAGGTCTGTCTGCGTTTACTCACAGTTGGCCTTCATCCTCACTACCCTGAATAATTTCATACAGGCAGGAAGCTTTGTCCCCCTGCTGTTCAGCTCCTCTTCTAGTCACTTACCAAACCCTCAGTTGCACTCACAGACACTTTGTGGAACTCTGATGGTTGTTTCAGACTGTTAAGAGAATTCACCTTTATTCCTACCCGTTTAGGACTTTCTTTCTTATTCTGTGCTTGCTCGGTTTCCTCTGAAAGTCCCACAATTTTGTCAAAAAATTTTGGACATTCATGTAGATTATGTCCCTAAGACCATTCTTATCTGCAGAGACACAAGTCTGCAGAAAACCTGTCCCCAGCTTCTGACAGAATTTGTTGTCTTATGCCCAGTGGCATCGTGGTGGGAACATCCATCTCCCAGTACCTGCTGGAGAAGTCTCGTGTGGTGTTCCAGGTGAGCACCAATGGCCCCTCTCTCCCTTATTAACATTTAATCTTAAATTTACTGTTGAATAACAGGGGGGGAATTAGTATAAGAATTGCTTTCCATTTCTTCTACTAGCAAGAACTATGTCCCCTCCATGTAGTGCAGGGTGATAACTTCTTTTATTTCAATAAAATAGGAGGTTTCTCTGTCTCAAACAGGTTGAATTAAGCCACTTATTAGGGATTACTGAAGGTTGAATCTTCCCTCAATTAATTTTTCTTAATGTCTCGAGTGTGGAAATGGTCAAATATTAGAGCTGTGTGAAAAGGACTTCTCTCGGGTGGAATATTCTCAAGGTGTCAGTGGGAAACCCTGGAAACTTTTCAAATGAAGTGGTTCTGATTTTGTCCTGCTGACCCCAGAATTTGTATCCTGCTCTGTGAGTGTGTTCTGGAGGGATTTGGAGCTGGATATGGATCAACTCCATGAATGTGTCTCATCAGGCCCATGGTGAGAGGAACTACCACGTGTTTTATGAGCTGCTGGCAGGGCTGCCCGTGGAGCAGAAAGAGGAGATGTACTTGCAGGAGGCAGAGTCCTACTTTTACCTGAACCAGGTGAGTGAGCTGAGGGTGCTCTGTAGCAGCTGGCAGAGAAATGGCCCAGGCATCCCTTCTGTTTGGTTAGAGAGGCACCAAATCACTTTGCTCCCCTTCAAAGGACTCTCAGGACTATGCTAAAGTCAGCCCTACTCCTTCTCATACTCTGCTCCTTCTCATACTTGATCTAAGAATCGACATCTTAGTCTCTTTTGGGATCATTTTCTCAACTTTCAGGCCCCGTCTACTCTGAAAGGATGGACTTTAACGAGGAGTCGTTGTGTAGACTCATGGCTCCATCGTGTGGTGTAAGACCCCTTTTCTCATTGTTTCCTCGCATTTGCAATTTACTGTGGGACTGCAAGAAGCAGGGAGGATTTCTTTCTACCTTCTGCAAAACACTTACTTTATTGACTGAGTCAATGGGTGCAGATTTTAAACCACTGATATATACTGCTGATTGCAATTGTTTAAATTGAATTTGTTTGTCAAACTTACATCATCAAGTCACAGTCTTGGAACACGGGATTTTTTGTTTGGTTGGTTGGTGGGTTTTTTTTTTGTTTTGTTTTTTTTGGGGGGTTTTTTTGGTGGGTGTGGGTTTGATTTTGTTTTGTTTGAGTTTTTTTTTTAAGATTGTTTTCCATAATCAAGGAGGTCACAACAATAGCAAGAGATTTTTCCTATTTCAGCGTGAGTCAGCTTTCCCAGGTGGCAAATTCAAATTCTTCACAGCAGCTGCGGTCCGAAGGAATCCTCGATAGTGATTGCTATCACCTCGCCTTCAGGCGAGGAATGGACAAGTACCATTAATGACTCAGGGATGGAGGGCAATTAAGGGCTCAGCCCTTAATGGGTGATTAATGGTTCCTGGCTGGCAAAGCATTGTAAAGCAAAGTCTTCAAGGTGATAATTAACAGGAATATCCCAGCCTGCTGCAGAGAAGGAAAGGGAAAAAGATCAGATGATACACAAAAGAGTTAGCAGAGACTGAAAATCTATCTTGGATCTTGGCAAGAAGCCCAAGGGCTGCCTGGACCCCATCCTTGTCTCACCAAAATCTGCTGAGAGCTGGGAACTGTGGTCAAAGAATGCCCTTGAACACAAACAGGTTCTGCAGAACCCCCTGAGCCAGGATTTCTGTGACCTTTAGGGTCACAAGGAGTGAGTGTCCTCCTGTAGAGAAAAAAAGGAGCTGGGGAGTGATAAATTCATGTTGTAGTGACGCTCCGTGGCTGAGGTGAGACAGACTGTGACCCTGGGGGGCTCCCTGGGTGCACAGAACTCCACCTGGTCCCATTTTGGGGAGCAACTCTGTCATGATTTACTTGGGAGTCGACTCAGGCGCCGCTTCTCATGTTCCTCCCCAGGGGGAGGGGGATCCTGGGGAGTTTGTACTGGAATTCCAACAGAAACTTGGCACGGGTGGGTGAGAGAGATCTTAATCTCAAAACTCCAGAGGGTAAAGAGACTGGCCTCTCACAAATGCTGAGTTTCCACTAGTGGTGTCTTTCATCTCTTCAGATTCTTCCAGTCCTTAAAACATTGAACTACTTCTCTGAAGATTCCTGAAGGTGGCTTAACCCCTGCCTGAGGCTAAAGGGGGCTAATCACGATTATCTGTCCCTTTTCTCTCAGGGCAGAGCATGTGATGTCCTGGGGAAAGAGGACAGTCAGGATTTTCTGGTCTTGGTGCAAGCTCTGGAGGGAATCAGCCTCTCAGATGATCAGCTGAGCTCCACCTGGGCTGTCCTGGCTGCCATTCTGCAGCTGGGGAACATCTGCTTTACCTCCTATGAGGTACAGTAACCCCAACAGCTTGGGAACGGGATATTTGTGCTGAATATTGCTGTTGTCCCGTGTGGTGGCACTGAGGACATGATTCCTGACTGAGGATGACATCCTTTGAAGACCTTCCTGTCCTTTCACTTTTGGACTTTAGACTGGTCTAGGCAGGGACAGAAGATGTGAGGCAATCAAAGGTCATTACAGCTTAGATGCTTTTTTAAGGAGTCAAAATGAACCCAGTGTTCTGCCCAGGCTGTGACCAGCTCTGTGCAGCTGAGGTGCTGTTGAGAATATGAATACAAGAGGGACCTTGTATGCCACCCATTGTTCCCATCTATAATATATAGTTATATTATACATATATATAAAAAATAATATGATATATATAATATATACTTTATCTATTATATATAAATTTTATAATATATACTGTATATAATATATATAATTTACATAATTATATATAATATATAATTATATAGCATATATAATATTATATAATAAAATATATATTATAAACAATATAAAAATATATATAAAATTATGTGTGTATATATGTGTATATATATATATATATATATATAAAGAACATTTTATTATTTAGAAAGAATCCCTTGAACACGCAGCCATTGCCAGTGACACTGAGATTCAAATTGTGGCCAATCTGTTGTGTGTCTCAGCAGAACTCCTGCAGAGGGCTGTCACCCACCGTGTCACTGTGAGTACCTTTCTGGTGATTTCTCATTCCTCTTGAGTCACAGAATGGCCTCCCCGACTGTCCTAAACTTAGAAGGCTCAAAATCTGGGAGGTAACAGCAGGAATAAAATGGTTGAGATGGGCTGAACCCCTCAAGGCAGCTCCATAAAGATGGCAGAACTCACATCTGGGAGGGTTCTTTTCTGACATGAGTGGCTTCAGGTTTATCACTTTGGCCAGTTGACTGGAACCAAAATTCTGGGTTTAGTTTTTCTTTTGATATCTGGGTAAACTCTCAGCCAAATAGAAAAAAATATCCATTTATTAAGTGTGCTGACTTCCATGTGGATTAAAAAAGGAAAGAAAAAAGGTGTTTTTGTGAGATAATAAGATTAAATTCTGTCTCTTTATGTATCCAGGTTACATCTTATGATCGGATCTTCACCCCTCTGTCTGTAGAAGGAGCCATTGATGCCAGGTGACTTCTGCTGATGTCTGGGTGGGTAAGATGCACCCAGATGCACTGTCTTTGCAGTAACTGGTTCTTCTCCCCTCTCCCATCAGGGACTCCATTGCCAAGGCTCTGTACTACTTGCTCTTTGAGTGGCTGCTGCTGAGGATCAATGAGTGGTTGGCTCCCTGGGAGTCTGACAGTGCCGTGGGCATTGTGGACATCCATGGGTTTGAGGTTATTTTTCATGTTCTCTTGCTATGGCCTGGGCAGTGAGGGCATGTGCTCACCAAGGCTTTGGAGTATTTTACTTAGGGCTCCTGTTAAATCCTGTCTGTCCCAATGAATGCTGAAAACAATGGGATACAGAGGTGGGGCTGTGACGCTGTAGTACACTACGACACAAAGACTCAGACTTCAGAAGGCTGAAAATTACTCCTTTATTTTTGGGAAGTGTTTCTTCTTTTATACTGTTCTACACGGACCAATTTGATTGGTGCCAAGAAGACAAACCCCTTCAATCACATTGGTCAGAGCAGAGGAACATCAAGAAGCCCCTGCTAGGAAAAATATGTAAACAAATTTGCTATTAAAAAAACACGTCTCTTGTTTACAGAAAATTCCCTGGGAAAGGAATTTTAGAAAACCAAACATCTCAAGTACGAACTAGAGCTACAGGGCTGTGCATCCAAGAGTAGATCTTTTCTTCTTTATGCTCCTTCACAGCCTGTCTCACCTCTGTTCAGCCTAGTCAGTAAGCCAAGCCAAGAGCTTGCAAACCAGAGAGAAGATGGTTTGAACTGCTGGGGTTCATTCACACTGGCCAGAACCAGCAGTTCAGCTCAGCCTGTGCAGCATTGACAGGGAGCCACAGCTCCCTGGGCCTTGGAAGGGATGATCCCTTTTTGTCTTTGCAGGATCTGGGGGTGAACAGCTTAGAGCAGCTCTGCATCAACTTTGCCAATGAGCACCTGCAGTGGTTCTTCAGCCAGACTGTCATTGCCCAGGAAGAGGTAAGTGGAGCTCAGTGGAATTCACACCACCTTAAGGCAGCACATATGGACTGAGCTGAGCTGATGTTGCAATAGGACACGAAATAAAGATGTTTGACTCCAGTCAAAAGGCAGTAGAAATCAGAAGGCTTTATTTACAATTCATTCAGCCCTTTTATAACACACTGTGCTAAAGGCACGTTATTGGTCCATAAGACTGGCACCTCTCCCACTGGCTAAGTGACAGAAATAGCAAACAACACCTGTTGTTATGGGAAAGGAATATTGTTTACACAAGGTTGTTTTGGGAAAAAGAAAACTGCTGAAAAGTTTCCCTTGGGAAGAGGGCTCAGAAAATATTGGGTCCACAAGCTGAGGCATCCTCAGAGTATCCCTCAGCAAGGAACAGGAAACTGAATGGTCCTTTTAAGCAATATCCATGGGATCCTAGTCCAAAGACCTGCCTATTTAATACCTTTTATTAATTCTACAGTAAATTAAGGGAAGGAGATTTTGTCAGCACCTTGCTCCCTTTCCCAGCTTTTATAGGAAAAAATTTGGAGAGGGGCAAAGAGCCCAGACCTCAGTGGGTCTTTTTAAAGCCTGTTTGGCTTCTTTATAGCATTTTCTGTACCACTTATGTCCTGGGGATGAAAGTGTATTTATCAGACTTGTTGCCTTCTACAGTTCACTTTATCATTCACCTTAGCAGCTTTCCTCTCTCAAATCAGGAAAATCATTAGTGGCTTTAGAAGAAGTTTAGTGAGACAAAACCAGACAATTCTAGGCAAGTTCCTAAAAGCAGTGAAAGACTAACTTCCTGATAAACAACCCAAATCCTTCTGTTAATTCTCTCCATTTGTCCTTGTTTGCATGGCTGGATTTGGCCTGTAACATGCAGGAGGAATACAGCCAGGAGCAATTAGCTTGGATTCCTATTTCCAAGATGTGCAGCAAGTCCTGCCTGGATTTCCTGACTGTAAAGCCCCACGGCATCCTGTGCATCCTGGATGACCAGACATCCCTGACCCAGGTGAGGAGCTCTCAGCCTCTCATGGGATACCTTTCAAAGGATGGTTAAGGTGAGGCTGCTTTCCAGAATGATTGCACAAGTATTCAGTGTTTTTACCTTCAGTTTAACAGTGACTTTTCAGCCTACTGAGTGTGTTGCAGCATCCGGAAATCTCTTTTACAGGCCACAGACCACACTTTCCTACAGAAGTGTCATTACCACCATGGAAACAGCCCTTGGTACACCAAGCCCAAGCTGCCTTTGCCAGAGTTCACTGTGCAGCACTATGCAGGCCCTGTCACCTACCAGGTGAGCTGGCAGGGGCTCAGAGAGCTGGAGAAATAACCATCCTGGGGACAAGCTGGTGTCCTGATGGGCCAACTCTGTGATCAAAGCTCTCCCCTTGTAACTGCACGTCCCTCTAGAGCATCAGTTTATCAGATGAGAAGAGACTGTTATTAAGAGAGCCAACTAAGCTGCCTCTGGGCAGAAGCAAAATAGGAATTCCTTCAGTGACAATTTCCTTCAGTGACACAACAGTCTCAGAGCCCTGGAAATGCATGAAAGCTCTTGCTGCTGGGAAAAAAAAAAAGAGAGGTGTAAACCTGCTGGGTGATGTGAAGGAGAAAAGGAGCAATCCCTTCTCAAACAAGAAGTCACTGTCCTCTCTACCCTGGTGGCAGCAGGAAGAAGCAGCTTCATTCTCCAAGGCTTTCCCCTTGTTCCACCTCTCCAGCTGCCTGTCCCCAGTCCCAGTGTGTGTAACAGGGGTGTTTGCCTGTTCGAGTGGTCTGAATGGTGCTTTAAATCTGACTTTGCCTCTGCAGGTCCACAAGTTTCTCCATAAAAACCGTGACCAGCTGCGGCCAGAGGTGTTGGATATCTTCTCCCAGAGCCGCCTCAAGGTACAGCAGTGGGTCAGGAGGAAGATCTCTATTTCAGACACCCAATGATCCACTCATTGTCTTTATGTGAGAAGCAGAAAGCTGCTGATCAGGTGTCAGGAGAACATGGAGAAGCCACAAGTTTTATTTTACTGAATTTACTTGGGAATTGAGCAAACTGTCTTTGCCCACAATTGGTGCACTTTATATATAAAACACAGACTGCCTAAGGGTGCAGCTGCATTCCTGACACTGCCAGGGGCAAGGGAAAATGGCCCCCTTAAGTTTCAGGTAGAAGAGATTCTTCTTTCCACATAGTTCAGTGAGTTTTGGTAATTTCTTTGTTTTTGCAGGTGGTATCTCACATTTTCCAGAGGGCTAAAGCTGCCTATGGTCAGCGAAGGGAGCTGGGGGGCAGGGCCAAAGGGCTCAGGCCTCAGGCCTCCACACTGGTGTCCAAATTCCAGCAGTCTTTGCAGGACCTCACAGACAAGCTGAGAGGGTGAGAGATGCTGTTGGCACACAGAAGTGTGAAGTCTTCCAGGGTCAGCACAGAGAGGAGGGTGAGCCAAGGTTCTTCCTTCTGTTTTCCAGGAGCCATGCCTTCTTCATCCGCTGCATCACCCCTAATCCCAGGAAGGTAGGGTAGCACCTGAGCTCCTTATGGAGTCCCTCAGTTCCTTCATTCTTCTCCAACAGTTCTCATTTTACAGCTGGGATTTAAACTTTGTTTCATTTGATAGCTTGAGACTTATCTCCCCCCTTCTGTGTCCCACCCTTCCCTATGGCCATGTGAGTTAATCCTGTGCTGCAGGAGCAGAAGCCAGGGTCAGCTGGACACCAAAATATTCCTTGGGCTTTGTGTTCCATGGCCCACAGATTTTGGTTCCATGGCAAGATCCAATCCAAGGACAGGACAAGAGGAGGAGACTCTTCCTAAACTCCCTGCCTTCAGTCTCCTTTCCTTGATTTTTCTTTATTTCTTGCTTTTCGTTTTTTCTTCTGCTTTATCTTCGCAGCTGTCCGGTATCTTTGATGTGGAATTTGTCAGGGGTCAGCTGCACCATTCTGGGATTCTCCAGGCCATCCACATTCAAAAGGAGGGGTACCCAGTCCGTCTGCCCTTCCAGACCTTCCTGGCCAGGTACAGGCTTGGGATCCCCCAGCCCTGGATGGTTTGTTCTCTGAGGGCTCCACGTGCAGCCCTGTTGTTGCCAGAGGACATGAAAGAACCACACTCACCCATCAAGTTGAGAAGTGAGAAGAGAAAGAGGAAGTTTATTATGATTTGGGGTTTAAATAGGGTTTGGAATTTGTTTAGGGATTGGAGGACGAGAGTAACACCTCTCTGACCCCAGTGGTCAACTTAGAAGTCTATCAATTTTGTCCTTCCCTCTGGAAAGGAATGCATATTTACAAAATATCAGTCTTGTTTTTGTTACAAGCGTGAGAAAACTCCAGTAGAAATGTGAAAAACATCAGAAGGCTGAAAAGTCAGGGTGACACCCTGTTTTTTGTCACACCTTGTCACTCCCCCTGTCCCAGGTACGGGCTCCTGGCTGGGAGCAGGCCCAGCAGCCTGGAGCAGAGAGAAGGCTGTGCAGCAGTGCTGGCTCACGTGGTGGGGAACCCCTCGGATCTCTATCAGATTGGAGTGACAAAGGTGATGCCTACAGAGAATCCCATCTGGATTGCACAGCCCCACCCACCCATTCCCAGGCTGGCAAAGCAGGGAGAGGAGCTCAGCCTCTGCCCAAAGAGGGAGGGCCTTGCACACCCTCCCCTCTCACCTTTGCCTCTTGTCTCGAGTTCTAAGGAGGCATTTTTAGCACTTCAGATTAACAACAGTCAATGTCACCCTCAGTTTTCTTGATTTTGAGTGTTTGAAATCTTGCAGTGCAGATTCTCACGCAGCTTCAAGAAAACAATGTATATTTTTAGAATTTATCTATTGTGTTTACCTATTTCTCCTCTGGGAGGAGAAATATGATTGGTGGTGATGTTCACCATCCAGGTCAAAGAGGTGGCAATCTGTGTAGCCAATCTCTTGCTTGTTGTACAAATGTATATAAGAATGGAGTCAGATAATTAAAATAGAGAAGCTTTCCCTTGACCTGCTGTGCCTGCCTCATCCTTTGTGTGTCCAAAACTGTGACACAGACTCCAGCTCTAGGCTGTTGTAGCATGGCCAAGTCCTTTCTTTACCCAGCATTCCTGGGCTTCTACTTTTGCTACCTTCATCAGTCCCTGATTCCTTGTCTACCACAAAGGCATCCATCTCTGTCACCTCCACCTGTGCTTCCTGCCCTCCTCAGTTTCCTTAGCAAGAACCCTTTTCCTACAAAAGGATAAACCTTTTTTATAAGATAAGCAGTTTTTTATTATCGATCAGCTCTGGGAGAAGCTGCTGCTTCCCTGGTGGGTCAGCAGCTGCTGCCTTTGCCCAGGTGTTTCTGAAGGAGCAGGCCAGGCAGCTGCTGGAGAGACGCTGGCTGCAGAGGCAGAGCTGGGCTGTTGTCACCTTGCAGAGGAAATTCCGTCACCTCCTTCGCCAGCGGCGCCTCCGTGTCCTCCAGGAGAAGGCCACGCTCATCCAGGCTCACTTCCGAGGGTACCAGGCAAGGTCAGGGCTCAAGGGACAGCCAGGGGACAGCTCTTTGGCCTTGCCAAGGGACAGCCACGAGGGGATGTCCAGGCCCCTCCTCACGTTGGCTCCTGGCCTGCCACATTTGTGTTTGTGTGGCTGATGCATCCCTCATTAGAGAATTATTTTCTCGTCCTCTAGGAAGCGTTACAGGAGGCTGAAGAAGACTTTGGTGCAATTTAAGACCATGGTTTTGATCTCCAGACCTTTGGTTCAAAGGAGGAAGCGCTGCCAGGTAACAACAGTGCTCTCAGAGCAAGGAGGGGCTATTTCTGCCCTAAACAAAACCAGCTGGGGACTGGGTGAGGCCAGGGCAGGGATGGCTCTGAAAGGTTTGTTGGCAGTGACCCAGTGAGCTGTCCTTCACCCTCTGTCTGACATAAATGTAGTCAAATGAAGGAACCACAGAGGCTGGAGCCTTCTCTCTTTAAATGACATTCAGAATTGGCACAGGTATTGCAAACACAGCTGATTTGTGGGTCTGGCTGTGTGAACCAGGGTGGGAATGATGCCTCAAGATTTTAGCTTTTATATTTTTCAGATCCTGTACTGCATTAGGGTATAACTCTGAACTCCATATAGAATGAATGTTAGTAAGCTCTCTTCATGTTTTGGTCAGACAAAACCTTCCAGGCCTGAGAACCAAGGACATCCTCTGCCTCAGGCCCCAAAAAGTATAAACAAAAGTGAATTGAGGGAAGCAAACTGGGGAAATGTGACTTCATTACCTGAAGCTGTAATTGAAGGATTAACCCCTGATATGCAAATAGACCAAACTTATATCTGTCTGAAAACCTCATGACTGTTGTCCATCTTGGGTGCAGCCTGTGTGAGGCTTTGCACTGCCCAAGGTGTATCTGTTGAAGGCCTTTAATAAATACCCACTTTATTCTCTAACTCTGTCTAGCCTCTGCTCTAGGTGGCCCCTCCAGGCATCTCTCCAGGCTGCCCTACATGAGACAAAAGCTAATTCCATCTGTGTTCTTCAGAGCTGCTGTTCTGCTCATCTTGCTTTTTTTGTTGCCCAGTTCAATTTCTGATGGTGACTGAAATGCAAGATTTTTTCAGTCCATGATGATCCTCCCCTGATCCCTTAGAGCTGCCTCAGGCATCTCAAGCCCTTGGCCTCTTGGAAATCAGCTGGGGTGAGAACAGGATGGCAGGTTTTTGAGGAGATGGAAAATAGTGTACAGGAGAGAGACGTGGTTCTGTCAAATGGGTATAATGTCTTCTGCACAAAGCATTAAAATAAAATTGGAAAGAGGAAATCAGACCACTCATCCTTAGAATAGCAGCAAACATCTCAAAGCTGTCAGTTTTACAAGGAAAGGACCCAGCACAGCTCCTGGCATGGCTGAGGGCATGGTGGGGCAGAGGGATAAGGACAGGGTGTTGATACAATCCTGCAGAGGTGCCTCCTCTCCTGCCATGTCCAGCACAATGTGAGTTTCTGTTCTGTTTCTTGCCCTTCCCAGTTGGACAGGATCCAGCTTTTCTTTCTCCCAGGTAACCACAACAGTGCAGCTCTTTTGAATCTGTTTCTGTTCCTTCAGTGTTTGTTTGCTGAGGTTTCTGTACGTGTAGTAGCAGCAGCAAAGGTCTCAAAGTTCACCTGCTGCAAAGTTCCTCCTTTCCCCCCACCCCACAGCCCTGCCCTTTGGACTTTAGCTTGTTGCTGTCTTTCTCAGCCCAGCCCTCATAACCTCCCATGCAGTCACACTGCTCTGCACCACTGACAGGCAGGAGAGAGGCACAGACAGAGGCAGAGACCCTCCTTCCCCATCTCTAAGTAGGAATCAGGTGAGTGATGAGGCTGGGGAACAATGGAATGGATGGGAAAGGGCAGAGCTGTGAGGGAGTTTAGCTTTTGGTATCCCTCCCACCTTTCTCAAGGGTTTCCTCTCCATCTGTTCATGTTCAGGCTGTTGGCATATTCTTTGATGCTGAAGGAGATGGGTGAATATTTCTGGCAGCAGCTGGGTGCTTTTGTCCTGAGCCACATCAAATGCTCAGCAAGGGGAGGTGTGGCAGGATGCTGGGCAGGTGCTGGAGGCTCCTGCTGTTGAATTGTGTTGTGAAGGGGAGGAGGTGTTTCAGCAAAGCTCAGGTCTTTTCCTGGGCAGCCCCTTCTCAATACACCCTGTTGGGGTCCCAAGAAGGCTCTGGAGCTGTTCTGTCATTTTATCTGCTGGAGCAGGACACCATCTCCTGCCCACCCACAGCATCTGCCCCCAGAATGGCTGGAATTGACTTCATACACATATTTTCCCACCCTCCATCCCCTTTTCATCTCCTAACAGCAGGAGTTAGAGGAAAGGAAACAAAGAAGGAGCTCCCTGGCCTGTGGTGACACAGAGAATAGTCCCAGCCAAGGAATGGTGAGTTGTCAAATGGTCTGGGAGGGTCTGAGATCAAAAAAATCAGGTTCTCCAGGTGTTCTCCCTCCCTCGTGCCTCCTCAGCCCAGGTTTGCTGGGGAACAGCAGAATATCTAGAGGAGGCACACACGTGTGTGGAACAAAGTACAGAATGCAGGTTAGATGGTATAAAGGGCCTTCTAATACAGAAATATGTCATTAGCTCAGTGTTTCCCAAACTCTGGGCAGAGTAAATCAGTCCTGAGTCAGGGCACTGTGTTTGTTCACAGCACTGGACCTGGTCTTCAGAGGTGGAGGGAAGATTATTTTTGGTGATCATCATCTCTTATGAAGGGTGGGAATGAGACACTTCATAAATACATAAACTGAAGCTGATGTAGAGGAAGGGATGTATTAAAGGCTTCATAACACATTTAGCCTGTATCAACACTTCTAACTAATGCTAGCAGTGTAAGGTGCAAACCATTGAAAAATCAAGACTCATTGGCCAGATCCTCATCTGGATTACCCAGGTAGAGATCTGAGCTTTCTCAGGAACCTCCAACATACATCAAAGACCAGAATCAGGTCTCATTTTATGCTGTAGCACTTTTGGATACTGAAAAATCAAAAGAAGAATGTCAGGGAAGTGCAGGAGGAAATGGCTGTTACCCTTCAGGTGCAATCTCTACAGTGCAATATGCCAGACTTGATAGGAATGAGGGATGAGTCAAAGAAAGCCAACTTTCCTGTCATTCCACTTTTGACAGTTGATGTTTTATTTAGGAATTGCTCCCCTTTCCCTCCTTTGCTGCCCCATGTCACACAGCTGTGTTCATGCAATATCTCCCTATTTGCACTGGTTCTGAATGTTGTGGAGGCAGAAGTCACTGCTTTGGCTCCGATGCTCCATCCTTGTCCTGGCAGCTTTTCCAAGGCAGTTTCACCCAGTCTCAGCTCAGGGTTTTTATGTGGTTTCTCTGCTGGCAGCCAGTGACTGATTTGTTTCTCTCTCCAGGACGTGGGGCTGCTGGAGATCCCTGCAGAGCTCGCAGCCCTCCTGCACTTTGTTGAAGGTGAGAAATCCTCCTCCTTCCCTCCCTTTCCTGCACTGTTTCACTGAGTATTTCCTTGCTTATGTCAATGTGTGTGTTTGTTCTCCCTGCTGCTTGTCACTGGGTTGGATTTGATCCATTATCCTTGCAGTGTAAACATGAGAAAGGCAAATGGTACCATGGATGTTGTTTCCTGACATGGTAGAGAGGAAAAGCAGCTTGGGCCAGGGAGCAGAACACCAGCCTGAAAATCAGTATCTTTGTTTTCAGTTCTTCTTTTGAACTGGGCTGGTAAAACTGATGGCAGAGATGGTGCAAAACTCTTTAGTCAAAGTTGTGTGACAGCAAACAGCTTAATGAACCCAGGTCTCTGGCAGAGACGAGTACTGGGGTGGAAGATCTTAAACCCATCTTTTACCTACTCTAAAATCTTTAAGGAAATTGAAGGGGAAGAAAATGACAGTTTTGACAATTTCAAAGAAATATTTTTAAGGTTTCATTAAAAATCACTTCCTCAGAAGGAAGTGCAAAATAGAAGGAAGGAGAAACAGGGTAACAACTTGATTGTGGAACAATGTAATAACTTGAGATATCACAATTTATCAGTCCAAGGATATAACAAAATAATAATGTAAGGATGTAACTATGTAACAAGTTGATCATGTGTTAATTTGTCAATTTAGGGATGCACCAATTGTTTTTCAAATCACCAAAATCCCACTAACAGCAACAATTTCACAAGCTGTTGATCTGACCTTGAGCGTTATGTGCAGTTGTGTTTCCTCTGTAGCTCTGTATAATGTGAATATTTAAGCTGCAAATAGGTTGAGGCAGGATTTGCCTCTCTCTGTGTGGTGTCAAACTCAAACCAGCTCTGCCTGTGGCCTTCTGTGGGGGACAGTAAGGGAGACAATCAGGCAGAAGAGTCTTGTGAATTGGAGCAGACTGTGTTGGATTCCCAAATAGCTCACATTTCATGGCAGAGCCCTCCAGGGACTATCAGCTGGTCTAGTGAGCAATGTAAGCCAGAGGAGCTGAGGGAACAGTGAAACTGCTGGAAATGAAGGCTGATGGGATGTAAATGGGGAGGATGGGAGAGCATCAGGGGACATGGTTGGAGATAGAGGAACACACAGGAGCTGTGCTGCATTGACAAATCCCTTCATTTAGAGATGTTTGCTCCTCTCTCATCCATGATAAATCCCTCATTATAAAGAGCTCTAATTTTCTTGTGGACTGGGCAGTTGTCAGCAGTATCTCTGTATGGGCTCAGCATTTCCTGCCTGTAAATGCTGCAGAGCAGACTTGAATCTCCGGGTGTTCCCTGGGGAGAAGAGTCTGAAAGATCAGAGCTGTAAAATCTCCCTCCTGAAGAGAGTCCTTGTGGCCTCAGGGAGGTGAGGCTGTGCCTGCTGGGGGTCTGAGGCAGCAGGGCTGGGCTGGGTGTCCCTGGAGCTGGGGGCTGGCTCAGGGGCTCAGGCAGGGTGAGGTGCAGGTCAGCCAGGAGCTGCTGTGTGAATTATTTGTGTCCTGCCAGCACACCAGACCTCCTTCCCTTGCAGGTCGACAGAGAGCACAGGCCAACCAGATAACTGAGACACAGCCCCCAGAAGTCAAGGTCAAGGATGACCTTTCCCTCCCACCCAACATCAACAGCTATCCTTTCTCCTCCTTCATCAAATCACACTTCCAGGTGGGAACTCTTTTTATCTCTCTTCACTGCCTCTCCCGTGGGCAGACACACTGGTTTTAGCAACACCAGGACCAAATATTTCTATCCTTTTTTGGTTTTTTGTAGAAGCCAGATTTCCCTGCCCCTGGTCAGCCTCTGCAGCACCCCTTAACCCACCTGGATGCTGAACACCAGGAGAGTGCACTTGAGATAAACAAACTGGTAAGAGACGTTGTTCTTGACCTTGCTGAAGAACAAGTGGGCACAGACAATGTTTTGATGCCTTTATACAACAAGTTGGTGGTGGTGGATACTGTTTTTACAATGCATGGAGGGCTGGAAAAGCAGAATAAATTGCTCCTAAGCCCTGGAGCAGCCTGGCAGAGATCATACACAGCCCCTTAGGGTTGCTGTGTTTTTGGGGAGGCACAGACCAGCCCGAGACTACTGGGGTCAAAGTGAATTGCCTGGTGATGGAGCCTCAGAATTTGGCAGGACATACAGGAAATAGGACTGCTAAACTGAAATATCCCAATCTTCCAGACTCAGTAGCTATGATAAGTCTGTCTTCTCAACCACTTACTCATCTATCAGTCATAAAAAAGTTTCATTCAGCCCAGATTTTTTCCATGATGTGGTTTACAGCAAACATCTCAATTGCACCTCGGGCTCACAGATGTGTCAATACCCAACAGGGGACAGTGAACTGTTGCTTAAAGGCTGGAAAAGGGCAGGGACTTTGTCATCAGGAAAAGTACACCTGGAACCACACCCTCACTCTGTAGTGTTTGTGTGAAGGGGATGGTGCTATTTCATCTCTGTGGATGGGAAACTTATATTTCTTTATATTTCTTCTTTAAAATGGTTGAAAATAGAATGAAACTCCAGATACTTTCTAAGTAAATCTGGTAATCTTTTTGGGAATTACATAGAATTAAAATAAGATTAAAATAAGATCCCATTAAGAAAGTTAATACCTAAAACCAGTCTTGTTTTGTCCTCGTGATCCCAATTATAGAAGAGCATAAGCTTCAATAATGTCTTGTGAATAAGATTGTGTTTAAGGAGAATACTATTATTTTTCTAAAGATCAAAGGCAGTTTTCTCCCTTGCTAATGAAGTAGGGATTTGCTACAAAGGATTCCATGAGAACTAAACAACCACCATCCCCTGTTTTTCTCACTGAATCTCTGAGACCCTTGGTACCATTTAGTGTTTTTAAAAGTGTTGTTACTCTTAAATGTTCTTTCCAAAGCTGTCCACTTTATAAAAAAGATTAATTTGTGACACATTTAAGTGTAGAGGATGAAAGAAATCATTCTGTGCTTAAGGGTGAGAAATACAAACTAAAAAAAAATCACTGAAGATGTCGATATGCATAGCCAAGAAGATGAATCATTTCATCAGTGAGTGTGTTGAGACATCCCATCCCATAGTACGTGGTATAATATTAACTGTACCAAAGGCTTTTAAACACTCAGTGGGCTCAGTAGAAAGTATTCTGTGGTAATTCACTTGTGTGTCTGAGCCCTGCCCAAGGGGAAATATTTTGTCCTAGACCAAATTCTGAGTCAGAAGAAACTGAAGTCATCCTGACTTCTAGTCAGGATCCAATCTCTATAGACTTTGCCTCCCAAATTGGCCAGCACTTTGGTGGTGCACAAAAACCTCAGGACAGATCCCAGTTTCAGTGTTGGCTGCTCAGGCTCACAAACATCCTGGTGTCTACAACTCTTTACACCAGAGTCTGGGGACAGAGGGTTACAGCTCCAGTTTCTCTTTCTTGCTGACTGAAGTAATCCTGATCTCTATAGACTTTGCCTCCCAAATTGGCCAGCACTTTGGTGGTGCACAAAAACCTGAGGACAGACCCCAGGCTCACAAGCATCCTGGTGTCTACAACTCTTTACACCAGAGTTGGGGACAGAGGGTTACAGCTCCAGTTCTCTGTTTTTTGCTGTGGATTCTTCCAGATTCTGCGGTTCATTGGTGACAAGACCCTCCATGGCTGGCAGGAGGTCCTGCTGGGCAACTACATTGCTGGGAGAGGCCTGAGTGATGCTGCTCTGCGCAGTGAAATCTTCAGCCAGGTGATTGCCCAGACCTGGAGGAACCCGGACACGGAGCACAGCCAACGAGGCTGGGTCCTGATGGCAGCTCTGCTCAGCTGCTTCAGCCCCTCACCAGCACTGGAGAAGCCTCTGCTGAAGTAAGAGGAGAAAAGACCAAGGCAGGCTGGCAGAGGGGTTAAGAGGGATGAGCAGTTCTCCATGCAGTTGTCCTCTCCTAGGTTTGTGTCAGACTATGGCATGGAGGGCTACAGTGCTGTCTGCCAGCGCAAGATCCTGACAGCAGCTCAGGGCACAGAGACAGAACCTGCACCCTCCAGGGCTTACCCTCCCACCCAGCTGGAGTGGACAGCAAACCAGAGGAGAGGGAAGATGGTGCTGGATGTTCACACCTTTAATGGTAACTCAGTCTTCTGCCCTCCTGCTGTTTTTCAGTCTCTAAGGACTTTTCCAGTGCAGAAATCAGCATTTGGGAAATACTTCCCTCAACTAAGTAAAGTGGATCCCACTTTCCCCCACTGTTTGCTGGTACAACCATGGGGGAAACAAGCATCTGAATTTAGACCCAAAACTTGCAAAGTCTGGGCTTGGTGGGACCAGCTTCTCAGGCTGAGGGATGAGATTGTCCTGGGTTTGTCCTGCTCAACAGAGGGTTTTTCAGGCTGTGCATCTCTACAGGGCTGCTGTCCATTACAGCACAGCCCATGCAGCAGTATTTTGTTACAGGGACTTTATGCCCTTCTCCCTTCTCAAACATCACCTGAAGCTGCCTCTTGAGCAAGCAGCAGCTCTGTGAATTGAACACAGAACATCCCTACTTTGGCTCCTTGTGAGTGGAGAGATCCCCAGGCAAACCAGGACACTGCAAGGGTTTTCACCTGTCAGGTTGGAGATGCCAAGCTGTGCCATCAAACAGATATTTTGGATGTGACTGTGGCCATGTGGAGCCTTCCATGAGCTTCCAGTCCTCCTGTGGCTCTGTTCAGGAGTGTGTGAGACTTTCCAGCTGGGCTTTGCTTGTGTCTCATGGAATGTGGAGATTGTTTTGGGTCCTGCCAGGGAGGCTGTGGGTACTGACTTTTCTCTCTGTGCCAGAGGAGAAGTTCTCAGCTGAGGTGGAGTCCTGGATGACTGGGGAGCAATATGCAGCCTGGATCCTGAGTGCAAGGTACTGCCAGAGGATGGGAGAAGGTCTAGGGGTGTGAGAGGCTGTCACAAGCATTAAGATTCAGACTGGTTTGGTCTGCAGGCTGGGATTTACATGATCACATGTAGAATACTCCCTTCTTGCCCACTCCAGCCTGTGCTCCCTTCTTCACCCTTAACATAACCCTCAACCACAAACAATGGGCTTCTTTAAGAACAGAGGAACCACTGGTGTGATCTGTGAGAGCAGCTTCAGAAAAAAAAAATAATAAAAAGGACAAATCTTGAATGATTCTATTTTTTTCTACCCATGGGAAGTTAATAGTTGATTCACAGCCTAAATCTAGAGGACTTAAGCCAGGATAGACAAGGCAAGAAGAAACTGAATGTAATGTTTTCCTTCCTCTCCCTTTCCCTGGACACCTTTCCTCTCCCAGGGGCTGTGACAAGAAGACTCGAGGCTGGTCTATCTCCATGTTCACTGGCAACACATGGCAGGACCTGCTGGGCTGTGACTTTGTTCTGGACCTCATTGGAGAGATGGAGGACACCAGCAACTTCAGCAGCTCCTCCCAGGCCCCCACTGAGTACCCCATCACCCCAGAAAGGGACAGGAGCACCCTTCAGTCCTCTGACCTGGACACGTGAGCCACCTATTCCTCCTGCCTGTGGCCCTGTCACCCATCTTTCAGCACTCTGGTCCTCATCTCATTTTCCTCTTCAACAGGATCCCTCCTGCTCCAGGTATCCAGGCCCCTGCCTACCCCCCACCCAACCTGCCTCCTGAACTCACTGGTCTCCATCCAGGTGAGCTTTAGCCCAGGACTGTGGCTGACACTGGGAAGGGCAGAGGGGCAGTCAGGTGATTCTTGCTGTGGAGCTCCACTCTGAAACAGGACTAACAGGGGCTGGAGGCAGGGGAATGCTTCTTACCTGCCTTGTCACCAGGCTTCTCTCTGCTCCCAGATCCAAGGTCTAGAGATGACCTGAGGACCCCTGTAGGCTTGGATCACTATGTGGATGATCTCTTCAGCCCTGTGCTGCATCAGAGCTCCAGAGTATCTGTAAGTCCCCTGATGTTCCCTCCTGCTTTTTCTCTGCAGCTCTCCCGTCCCTGTGAGTCCTTCAAGCTTTTTCCTGCCCATTCACTGCCCCTGCTCAGCTCACACATGCCTTGAAATGTCTTTCCCCCTGGGAAGTCTGTCCCTCTGAGCTCAGATAACTGGTTTGGGTTTGTTTTGATGCAGGGTATGGAGAACAGGGAGATTCTCACCAGACGTATGAAAGGAGGTGGGAAAATTGGACCCCCACAGAGAGGAATCCTTCCTTCTACAGGTCTGTGAGGGCATGGGGCAGCTGGGAACACCTGGGGCCACATCACCTTCAGTGAGCACAAGTCAGGGAGCCCTTTAAATGCTACTTATTGCATGTTCAGCTGGGTCATGCAGGGCAGTGGGCTTTAGCACAGGCTGCACTCCTCACTCCCAGGTGAGACAGATGCTTTGGGGAAGGTGTTGGATAAGGGAACAACTTTGTTGTGCTTTTAATTTCTGTTTCAAGCTGGTCTTGGGGTCAAGGCAGCAGGTATCTTGCTTCTGACCCAGGCCACCTCTTCCCTAGACAAATAATTCTAAATCATATATTCACCTTCTATTCACCCCATGCCTTCACAGAGCAGTTGGTGCCTTTATGGGGGGTGGTTTTAATCTTTTTCATTACTTCCTTACAGAACTTCCCATCATCTGTAGCTATTCCTTGGGTTAGTAAGTCTGAACCCTGAAAAGGTTCTGGTTTGTGTGTTTGGTTTCTTTACTTTTCCTCATTTCTGTGGAGCTAAGACTGGCATTTGCAGCAGGGTGGAGTCAAACACCAATATATTATTGTCACAGACAAATCTGCATGGGTAGGAACACACCCAGCAGTCTCAGGAAGGTGGGGAATGTCCAGTTCAGTCATTCCTGAAATGGGGACTACTTCTGGCTATTGGAGAGGCTTTGGGACATGACAAGCCCTATTACAGATCACTGGCCTGAGGCCAGTTTGTCACTTATGTGGCTTCTTAGATGAGTGAGGTATATGATGATCTCCCCATGGTATCCCAGGGCCATTCTCACTGGTGAGGACATCATGATTCAGGAGATCTGTGCTGTGTGCTGGCTCCTCCCAGCTGAGTCTGACCCTACACCCCTTGCTCTGCTGGCTTTGCTCTCAGTGGGATTTGTTTGTGACCCCATATGGGACTCAACTGCTGAGAGCAGAGGATTTTCTTTCTCCCCACAGCTCCTCCCCATGACACACAATGCCAGGGCTCACTGTTCATCCAGCCTTGCCACCCACTGCAGAGAGGCTGATAAGGATGTGGCAGTCCCAGCCCCAGAGATCTTTGCCCAGCCCTCAAGAGAAACCATCTGTAATTATACACAGGCAGGAATTATTTATAAACTTAATCCTAAGCTAGGCAGAAGAAACAGAATCTGAATACTGCTATTTAAAATCTGGCAGGCCACACATTTTTCTTAGGTTTCTTTTTTCCACCTGAGTTTTGCTGTGTCCTGCTGTGGTTGGTGCATGTGGGGAGCACCAGAAATGCTCTCTGGGGTTGCTCAGGATATTCTCATTTGGGATTCTCCAAAGCACTGTGGACTTGGTCTTTTGCCTCTAGGCTTCTCTGGAATGACTCAAACACCAGTTTACCAGCCCATGCCCTCCATGGTGGGGATGCCAGCAGCCATGCCCATGATGCCAGGGGCTGGTGGGGTTGCAGCTATGCCAGGTAACATTAGTGTTTCTGTAACTGCAGAGGGGAAGGGGTGGAAGGGGGCTGTCAGTGCAGCCTGTGCACCTCAGTATCAGGAGAGGGGCTCAGTGAACACTCCAGGCTGATGTTCAGGCTCTGTGGGGAATGTTCACCTGTAGGATTTTGAAGGTGTGTGTGTGTTGTCTTCCACAGCCATGGTGATGCCCCAGCCCATGGTTCCAGCTGTAGATCCCAGCCAGCTGGCAGCACAGCAGCAAGCCTTCATCAACCAGCAAGCCATGCTCATGGTGAGGGGGAGGGTCCCAGGAACTGGGGAAGAGCCACAAAACATTGGTGTTTCTGCCTTAGAGGGGGAACCTAGCTCTCCTCCTCTTTGGGCCTGCTCTGTGTCACTCTGTGCTTACATGCTGGGGTGAATTCTATAAAGTGGGGATTATTTAAGACTACAAAAATGGGAACCCTCTTTTTGCCCCTTTGTGTCCTATGGGGACACTGAGGCACCATCAGTGAGTGAGGAGCAGGGACAGGAGCAGGCCCTGAGAAGATTCAGCTGTAATTCCCACGGGGTTTTAAGCTGGGATTTGCTGCAGATGCACGTCTGCAGTGCTCTGCTTTCTGTGCAAAACCCTGTGAGTGCATGGCAGTCCCAGGCTGGAAGCTTTGGGGTGTGTTAGGAGCTCTGCATCCTTGGCCAGGTGGGACAAGATTCCCTGGGCATGCCTTGTCCACACACTGGGAAATTTGCCATGCACTATGCTGACGTTTTTGGGTTGATAAACAGTGAAAAAACAGGACAGCCTGTGACTGATGGCTGGGTTTGTGTAGCCTAAAGCTCATGGATATTGCAATTCCTTCCCCAGGCCCAGCAGATGACCCTTCAAGCCATGAGCATTTCCCAGCAGCAGCAGCAGCAGGAGCTGCAGAAGTGGCAAAAGTCTCTTGAGAACCCAAGGCCAAGAGTCTCCAGCCCAGCACGAGCCTCAGCCCCAGCCACTCTCCCAAAACCCAAGCAGCCTTCCAGCAGCCAGGCTGCTGCAGCACCATCAAGGTCTCCAGAGCCACCAGCCAAGGCAAAAGAGCTGGTATGAGCAACAAACAGCCCTGGTGGATTTGGTTTGAATTTTATGTTTGGTGTTTGCTCTGTGTCCATCCATGTGTGGCCATGGTTTGACAGAGAGGAGAGCAGAGATTTGTGCCTACTGATGATACTGAGACCTTTCCAACTCTGCTTGTTGAGTCTTTAAGGATCACACCTTAGTGGCTTCTGCTCTGTGGAAGTTTGGCTGCAGGGTTGGCCTATTCATTTCCAGTTAAGCTGAATTTTTCCACAGGAGAATTAATTACTCTATCTTCCAGCAAGCTGTGTTGGGCCTCTAACATAATCCCCCTCCTCTGTGCTTGGCTGAGAGTTTCTTGTGTTAGAAACTGACCTATTGGGACACTCCTGGATGTGGAGACACTCTAGATCAGAACTTTTTGAGACAAAATCACCCCTGAAGGGCACTGCAGAGGTACTGCTGCCTGGTGCCAACTAAACAAGTTGTTCACTATCTGCAGGATTATGACTATGCAGAAGAGTTCCCCAGCAGTGAGGATGATGACTATCCTCGGGAAACCTTCCAGCAGAAGAGAGAGTACTTCCAGAAGATGGGTGAGCATCTGCCACTTTGGGAATTTCACTCATCACAACACCTTGCTCTGCAGCCCTCCTGGCATGCCCAGGTGTTCTTGTCTCCCTGTCTGGAATCCAGCTAATCCCTGCAGGTGATGTGTGTACAGGAGTTTGGGGCCAGCTACAATGGAGATTGTGAGCTTTTGTGGGGCCAGTTTTCTAGAAATCTCTGGGCTTGTGACTGCCACATTCTCCCTTGCTCTAGAAAAGAGGTTTTTGCTGACTGAGGCAAGAGTGGGAACTGTGCCACCAGTGCCAGGTTTTTGGTGTGGGTTTGACTAACTCCAGTCTCCCTTTCTGTGCAGGAGAGCAACGCATCCGAGTAAAGAAAGTCAGACCAAGCAAAACCTGGACTCCTCCAGCAAAACCCCAGCCAAAGGAGGAGGAGGAGGAGGAGAAGAGAGAGGAGCTGGAGAAAAGGAAAGAAGAGGAGCTGGAGAAGAGGAAAGAAGAGGAGCTGGAGAAGAGGAAAGAAGTGAAGCCTGTCCCTAAACCAGAGCCAGGTAAGATGTGCTGTGGAGACCCAAGCAGGCTGACAAGGAAGAACTTTCCAGGAACATCAGGCCAGGATTTAGGCAGAGGAGGAAAGGATCTGCCTCCTCTGGGAATCTGCATCTTGACAGGAGAGGAAAGAGGAATGTCAGGCCATTGCCAGTCAGCATCAGAGGGAAAGAAAGGGAAGGTCAAATGACATAAAGGGATTTCTTCTGTGTCTTTGCTGGTCTGTTGATTAAAGCTGTCACCCCAATAGTTCCTGCTTCCCCTCTGCCACCTCCTGAGCCAAAGCCAATAAAGGAGACACCAAAACCAAAGAAGCAGCCACCTGTATTGAAGTCTTCAGGCCCTGAGTCCCGTCCTGAGCCCAGCCGTGAGATCAGGAACATCATCAGGATGTACCAGAGCAGACCAGCCCCTGAGCCCCAGCCCATCGAGCCCAGCAGGTGAGAGTGTAGGACTCCCCTGTGGGCAGGAGGGAGAGGGGGGTTCTCTGTCTCAGCTGTGCCACATGGCTCCATTGTGCCCAAACCCCATCATGCTGTTGTTCCCTGTTCCCTTGCAGGAGAGTGGCCAAACCATTTATAAAGAAGAATGACCCCAAAAATGAGGCTCTGGCTAAGCTGGGAATGATGAACCACTCACCTCTGCCATCAGTGAGTCTTTTGCTCTGTGCTTACTTCAGGAGCTCAGCAGAGAGAGCCTGTCCATCCCACTCCCAGCAGGCTGGGATCCCCCTGGTGCTGCAGTAGCAGCCAGGTGATTTCTGGTTGGGTTGTGAGATAGCTGGGAGCTCACACCATGGTGCTGCCCACCCTAGACTGGCTTCCAGTCTGTAAAGTCATCTGAGATCCTGAAGAAAAGGCTCTGGAGCAGCAAGTTCTATTGTGAGATGCATAAGGCTGATCTGAAAGGAAGCAACTCATGTGCTCCACGTTTGACACCAAGGCTTTGGCTTGTTAATATCCTTCTTTCCTTTCCAAACTGGAGGCTTTGATCTCACATACTTGGTCCTCTGGGTTTGATTGATCATCTCTCTGTAGATTTTGTGTTGATCTAAAGGCAGTGGTGGGCTGTGCACACAGATATTGCCCCAGGGGTGGGCTGCTGCCCTAGGTTGATTTAGAGCAGCAGTGTCAGGACAGAGCCCAGGAATGCAGGGAAAGACTGGCTCAAATGGTTTTGCTGTCTTGCAGCCATCTCCTGTGCCACAGGAGAAGAAAACACCTCCACCTGTCAAGCCCAAGCCAAGCCCAGCTTCTAGCTCTATCAAGGAAAAGCAGTTGCCTCTCCTGTCTATCTTCAGACCAGAGAGTGCCCCACCAGCCTCCCAGGCCCCTCAAGCTCCCCCTCTTCCCCCACCAACGCCTGAGGACCAAGACAGGCAGGAATCCCCAGGGAAGGGTGAGTATTGATTTCCCCCATGTGGGATTTGGCAGCAGGGCAGGGAGGGGATGGGGCTGGAATCAGCCCAGGAGAGTCATGGCACAGGTCCTGAGCCCAGGGAGAGGGTGCAATCTGATCTGTCAGCAATCAGAGATGTCACAGTTCCAGCCTGGCCCAGCCACCAGCCTGGCACTTCCCAGCTCTTAACTCTTCCCTTCTGAAAAATGAGGCTAAAAATAGAAAGGTCCTTTGGGCTACAGCTTTACCAAGGCCCAGCCCCCAATACTTTTATTGTTTACCTGCAGCATAATTATCAAAGTGGCAATTAGTGGGTGGACTTTAGACCAGGGAGGAATGGGTCACCAGGGCTTTCACCTTACAAACCCCTGGAGGGATCTTAGAGACAGCCTGAGGAATGAGGGAGGCTGAGCCTGGGAGACCTTGGACACATAAAGAGTGTTTGGACGCTGCCCACTTAAAAAAAAGTAGAGCTAATGCTTATCAGCATTAGTTTAGAAGTGTTATTCAGTCTTAGTTTTGTCTCTGAATTTCAGTGTGAGCCTGAATTAATTTTATACATTGGATGCCTGTACCAATGTATTTCAAGCTGTTTAAAATTCTCATCAGCATCACATTTCATAACCTGCAAGGAACAGTCAGTCAAACACATTACTGAAGGACTCCGTCCCGCAGCAACTTCCCTGGTATAAAAGAATTGCCCTGTTAGCTCCTCCTCTCTTAAAAAATTATTCTTTAGGAAGTCCTGGGAAAGTAAATCAAAGTAACTGGATTATCCTGAAAAAATCCTTCATGTTTTGGAATAGGGATATAGAAACAGCTGAAGTATGGGAATTACTACATTATTTGTCTATGAACTCTGAAGTTTTTAAAGCAAGTGCTTAAATGAAGGTATTCCTACCTCATAGAGTAACAACTTTGAACAGTTGCCTTCAGACTGAGCTTACCTTTAACACATCTGCAGAGAGACAATCCAGAGCTAGTTTTGGGTGCCCTGTACCAGAACCTTGCAGCCTCCAGGCTCGGGGGAGAACTTTTGTGTCCCTTTGAAACCTTTAGCAGCCTGTTTATAATGACACAAGGTGAAGCCTGTGTCTTCAACCTCAAGCACCAAGGGAGTATTTTGTGTGGGAGGTTGGGTGCTCCCTGTGCCTGGAGTGTTTCTGCTCTTAGCAATGAACTTTGTGGCTAATACAGGAAGTGTAAATGCTACCAGAAATTCTGGGAATGACTGGTTTGTGCTCACATGAGCTGGTCACTGACCCTCCAGAGATTCCCTGACAGGAATATCCCATCAGGAACTGTCCCCTTTGTCCTGTCAGGTCTTTGGTGGGTGAAAAGGACCTTGTAACCTTCACAGCCCATCTTCTCTGCTTTTTCTCCCCACACAGACTCTGCTGTGACAGTGGCAGGTGATGAAGGGATCAAGACCCAGCTGTACAAGCTCACCACCAGTGTCAGCTTTTCCTATGTCGACCCCACTTGGAAAATCTTTCTGCGCAAAGAGGTTCAGTTCCTTAGCTGGGGATTGGCTGTTGGGGGGGGTTATCTTCGGTTAAAATGGGTTATTTTGGTCATAGGCACTCAATGTAAAATAAGAGCACAAAGATAATTCTGGGATCACAGACACAGGAGTTGGAGGAAGGGGACCATGTAAAGGGGAATCCGAGTCCTGCTCTGCCCTACTGACACTTGTGTCTCAGTTTCTCTACTGTGCTTTCCTTCCTCTGTAGAATATTGAGAAATCTAAAACTAAATTTGTTGTTTCCTAGTACTTTCCTGTTAAAATAGTACAAATGTGTTTAAAATCAAGCATTGAATAGTGTGCTAAACTCACCAGGGTTCATTCCTTGGGCTGATCTCTCAGGTTTTGGTCCTTCACTCCTAATCCTTTTGTTTACAATCACAGTGTCTCCTCCCTGCCTGTCCCTGGAGATGAACTCACTCCTCCCTGGCAGCAAGGCTTATGGATTGCAAAACATCCCTGGTGAGCTACTTCTGCAATATCTGTAACACCACTATTGCCCTCCTCTTGCAGGTGTTTTACCCCAAAGAAAATTTCAGCCACCCTTATTGTCTGAACTTGCTGTGTGAACAGGTAAGCACTGGAGTGTGGCTCAAGGCCAGTTGTCTCTCTGGGGACAAAATACTCCATAATTACATTGCATAAGTTACCTTCACTTCTCCATCCTGAGCAGTGAAGTCTCTTCTCCAGATCCATCCAGCCCAGTCCCTGTTCACTCCTCTCTGAGACTTGTTTTAACAGCCTCAGATGCTCCAGCACAGCCTGGTGTGGCCTTTGCAATGGCAGCCTCCCTGTTCTCCCTGCAGATCATCCGTGACACCTTCTCTGAGTCCAGCTTTCGGATCTCCAGGGAGGAGAAGCGCAAGATGAAAGACCTGCTGAGTAATTAACAGCCCCATCACCCCTTCCCCTCTGTGCCCACCCCAGCTTCTGGTCTGGGATGAGAAACTGGCCTCCAAGCCTTTCAGTCAGCACTTAGGGCAGAGGAGATGTATTTGTCACTGCAGCAGAAAAGCACACTTGTAGAGTGCAGTGTAGGAATGTCTTCTTATTCCAAATGGCCCTGAAACGTCTGTGACCCAGAAAAACTTAGTTGTGAAATGTTTATTGTGGGGAGAGGAAACTGTAGCCCAAAGACAGGATTTTGAGTTGTTTCAAATTGCAACTGTCATCTCTGACATGATCTTCCTGACATCTCTGACATGATCTCTGCATGTAGAAAGGGATGGAAACCAGTAGTAGACTGGTATGTGCAAGTGTCCTTTCCCCTCTGCATGTGGTTTGCTGTGCTGTGAACACAGAGGGCCTGCTGGGAATGAGGGAGACTTGCTCCCACTGGGAAGAGGGAGACTTGGCCACCTTTGTCTTTCTGAGCAAGTAACTGTTTTGTAACCCTGCCAGCGGAGTTCCGAGTTGGCAACAATGCCCAGTCCATCCAGGAGGATGGGATAAAGAAGAGGATTGTGGTGGCTGCTCGGGACAACTGGGCCAACTATTTCTCTCGCCTTTTCCCAGTTCAAGTGAGTCTTAATTCTCTCAGGAGAGCCTGAGCTTGCTTTAGCTGTGGCTCCAGTTCACTCTTTCTGTCCCCCTGCCTGCTCACACTGCAGGTGTAGTCCTGGTTGGTGCCTGAGATGTTTTGGTTTTCTGTAATCCTCTTCCCAGGGAATTTTCTGTAAACAAGAGATGTGTTTTTGTAACTGAAAACTTGGTTTACATTCTTTCCCTGGGAGGGACTTCTTCTTGATGTCCCTCTGGTCTGACCAATGTGATTGAAGAGATTTGTCCTTGTGTCACCAATCAAATTGGTCTGTGTAGAATAGTATATAAGGGAGACACATCCCAAAAATAAAGGAGTCATTTTTAGCTTTCTGAAGTGGGAGTCTTTGTGTCGTTGTGGTGTAAAACAGCATCACTGCAGTGACTCCATACCTTCCACACCTTGCAGGGTTTTACACCTCTTGTGTGGCATCTCCTTTCCCCTAGTGCCACCTGTGCAGGTGGGATGGAGCCTTCAATTCTCTGTGCTGCACTTCCCTTACAGGGTGAAAAGGGAAGTGATGTGCAGATCCTGGGTGTTTCTCACCGGGGCATGAGGCTGCTGAAGGTGGAGAAAGCAGCTGGGTACCATCCTGAGCACCTCAAGATCCTACGCAGCTACAGGTGAGCCAAAGGGTCCTGGCTGCTGCAGGAGCACAGTTTGTGTCTGGCAGGGTGTTGGAGACAAACTGAATGGGGGAGCTGAAAATTCCAAGTTGTGCTGTGCTCACTAGGATTATCCTAGGCCAGCTGTGACTCACTGACCCCCCTTTTAATGAGTCTGGCTTCTCCTTTTCCTTCCTACCTTGAGCTTTGCTTACACCAACTGAGTACTGGGGGTGAATCAGCTCAGTGTGTGTCATCACAGGGAGCTCCTCTGGGTGAAAGCCATGAGCAGCTGGTGGAAGGCCAACATGGAGAATGTTGAGGCATGTCTCCATTCCCAGTCCTTGGAATGGGCTCCCATCCCCATTTTCTGCACCCCAGGCTCTGGCAGGAGCCTGAGCACACTGGCTTGTGTTCCAGCTTTGCAGATGTGCTGTCAGTGGAGATGAAAGGCAGCAATTCCCTGGAGTTCTCCCTGAAGACAGAGCAGCTCATCCTGCACTCTCCAAAGGCTCCATGCATCAAGACCATGGTGGAACTCTTCATGCAGGAGCTGAGGCAGGTGAGGCAGCAGCAGGAGAACAGTGGAGAATGAAGGTGGTTTTCCAGATGAACCTGACAGTGTCCATGGTGTTGCAATAGGACACAAAAAAAAGATGCTTGACTGCAGTCAGAAGGCAGTAAAAATCAAAATGCTTTATTTACAATTCGTTCAGCCCTTTTATAACATGCTGTGCTAAGAAGACACATTGTTGGTTCATAGGACTGACACCTCTCCTGTTGGCTCAGTAACAGAAATAGCAAACAACACCTGTTGTTATGGGAAAGGAATACTGTTTACACAAGGTTTTTTTGGGAAAAAGAAAACTGTTGAAAAGTTTCCCTTGGGAAGAGCTCAAGCTCAGAAAATACCGGGTCCACACACGGCATGACATGATCTGAGCCCTTCCCATCCTTGGGATGAGATCTGACCTGGCCATGGCCTTGTCCCCAGGACACCAACTACGTGGTGGCTCTGCGCAGCTACATCGCGGATGACAAGAGCCTGCTCAGCTTCAAGAAAGGAGACATCATCGAGCTGGTGCCCATGCAGGGCGTGGAGCCAGGTGAGGGCTGTGCTGGGATTGGCAGGACCAGGATCAAGGGCCTGCTGGATCCATGGTGCCCTGAACCAGAGGAATACAGGGTAGGCTGGCATCATCCAGCTCTGCCAGACAAGCCTTGTCGCAGTTGCCTCAGTTATAGGAATATGTGTTATATGTATACATTTCCTTAGGATGCAGGAAAACCTGGTGAATCTGATGCTCTCCTTTGCCTCAGTTTGTCCCAGTTGCCTCCTCTCAGCAGGGAGCTTCGGTGCCCGTTTCTCTTGGCAGCTGCCCTGGTTCCTGACTCTTCCTCTTGTGAAAAACAAGCTTCACTTTCTATGTAAATTTTAAGAAATAGGTTTAATAGAAAATAAGACAATTAGGAGATAGAAGAAAAGCAAAGTATGGCCTGGTGACTTGGCATTTGGCCAAGTCCACACCCTGCTGTGTCAGAGACATTCTTTAAATACCCTTTCTATTGCATCAGTCTGTTGAATATTCATATTTTTCCATAAACTAGTTTCCATATTCCAGGAACTGTTTTGCATGGTCCCTCCTTGGGTCCACCTTTTTAGAGCAGGTGTGTTTCTGAGCTGTGTCTTCATTATCACCTCCAGCTTGGGCCTTGGTCCACACTTTCTTCAGATGGGAGATGCTGATGGTTGGTATATCAATAGCAGGGTCTTCTTTACATGTTCACTGGATGTTATCCCCACCAAACAGACAGTTTAAGCATACTATATCCACTACTACCACTATGCCTAATTTTCTTTACTGATAGCAGAAATAAAAACTTATATCCTTACTACAATGTTATTATTCATACAGCTGCCATTTACCATTGTCAATACAATGCCATTCTCATTCACACCTTGAGAAAAGCTAACTCTGTAATATACATTTATAACACTCTGCTGCTCTTCCAGGGTGGCAGTTTGGCTCCATGGGTGGCCGCTGTGGCCTCTTCCCCACCAGCCTGGTGCAGCTGACTCCTGCCCCTGACTACCTCAGCACCAGCATGGACAGACGGGCAGAGCAGAGGAGGAGCACCAAAGCTTCCCCAGAGAGCAGGAACACCAGCAGGGAGGTGAGCAGTCCTTGGGGAAGAGCACCCACGGGGCATGGCTGGGTTCTGTGGGAGCTGCCAGGGTGGGTCCATGGCTCTGGTGGTGTCTGACCTCTGAGGGAAGATGATGAGTGCTCAGTCTTTGCAGATGAGACACTCAAATCCATCAGTGTTGGAGGGGAGGTACCACACGCAGATGAGGCCTGGCAGCTGAGAATACACACTGCACTTCCTCAGCTGATGTTTTAGGGTAGGTTTGGTGGTGTTCCTGCAGAGTTCTCTCCTCAGCCTGGCACCAGAAGCCACCAGCACCATGTTAGTCCCCGCCGGTGACCATTACACCATGATTGACTTTGCCACCATCTACTTCCAAGAGGCTCAGTCCATGTGAGTAGGCTGTGCTCCTTCCCAAACAGGACCTGGGTAGCCTGACCCACACCAGGCCATTTCTGGGGGTATTTCTTGGACTGCATGTTCCCTCTCCTCTGTCCAGGCAGGGCCTGAAGGGGATGCCTGCTGAGAAGAAGAGTGTTGCTGACCTGGTGCGACACACCAAGGTGAGCTCAGCCTCTCCCCCTGGCCACAGCCACAATCCCAGCTCCAGAAAATCCCCAGCTCCACAAAGCCTCTGGCTTTGTGCCCAAATGACCAAAAACAGATCCTTGGCTACAGTCTCTGGACAAGTGTCCCCCACTCTTCCCAGTGACTGGCAAAATGTCCTGAGTGCTCAGCAGGAGCTTCAGCACTGGAGCAACTGGGGACAACCCATCATGAGGGGACACCCTTTCCCCTGGCCCTGGTGTCCCTGCAGCAGGGCATCCCTGTGGGATCCTGGGAGCTCAAGTGTGTGGTGAAGCTGCAGAGCACAGCTCTGTGTGACCCACAGCCCTGGTTTATCCCTGTGCTCTGGCCCTGTAGGTCCCAATCCAGGCATCTTTGCTCCGGTACTCTGACAGTGAGGTGAACGAGGTGGCTACAAAGAACTTCCAGAGTAAGGACACAGAGGGGGGGAGTGGGGTGGTCAGGGTGGGTACACACAGACATTGTGGGGCTCAGTGGGAGTGGAAACTGGGTGAGGAGGGCCCCTTCTAAGGCATCTCTACAGTTCATAACCCCCTGTGTGTTCGCTGAAGGCTTCCAGCAAAAGGGATTTTGCCTTGAGTGCAAAGTATCCCAGAACACTCTGCCTGGGCTTTGGGCTGACTCCACATGCCCAGTGCAAGCCTCATGACAGCAAAGAAGTTTTCAGGACATTTCCTTGTCCACTGCCAGGCCCATGGCAGAACCACCCCTGCTCAGACTAAAGGTCAGGCTTTGCCTTGCAGCGCTGATGCAGTTCATGGGAGATCAGCCAAAACACAAGCACCAGACTGAGATCCAATGCATCTATGAAATCCTTCAGGTTTGTGAGCTTCCACTGGGAAAAGTGCAGAAGCACCAATGGGAATGGAGGGCCAAGACCTTGGTGGGAAGGAAAAGAGCAGGGAGAGCTATAATGGCACCTCCTACATGAGGAAAGGAGCTGAAACAGACTATGGGGAGGGCTTGCATGTGAATGGTTTCCCTGGATATCACTGTCCTGATGAGAGCACAACCTGCCTCTCCTCACTCCTTCTTTGAGCCTAAATAGCACTAGAGACCAGAGGCTGCAAAGCCTGAACTTAAAGCCAAACTGGCAGAGCTCTGAAGGTGGGAGAGGAAGGGCACAGAGATGACCTGGGAACGTCTCCGATGCCCTCATCCCCTCTCTGATGCTGTTTTCTCCTCTCTGGATGCAGCTGTGCAAGGAGAAGGAGAATTTGCACGATGAGATCTACTGCCAGGTCATCAAACAGGTCACCCACAACCCTCAGCAGTGAGTACCAGCCCTGCCAGCTCCTGTGTGTGCAGAGCTGGAAAGGAACTATCTACTGCAGGAGCACCAGGGCTGGGGGAAAGGGTGTCCCCTCATGATGGGTTGTCCCCAGCTGTTCCAGTGCTGAAGTTCCTGCTGAGCACTCAGGACATTTTGCCAGTCACTGGGTCTGGCATTTTCACTTTAGTGGATATTTTTCCTTATATTTTTGGCTGCTGATCTATCTGGGCACCAGTAAACATTCCTGGTGGCTCCTGGTCGTGGTGCTGCTCAGAGCCCTGATTTTGTTCTCCAAGCCTTGGGGAATTGATTAACACCAGCCAAGGACTGGCTTGGCCCCACATTGTCCTGTGAGGTGGCAGCAGTGGCATCAGAGTGGCTTTGATTGTTCCCTTTCTTTGCTTGCTGTTGGAATAACTGAATCAATCTCTTGCTCAGCACAAGAAACCTCTGACCAAGGTCTGACGACACCTTTTCTGCCAACTGCCAGAGGTGTTCAGAAGGGCACAAGCTCACTTTGAGCTCCTCAGAGCAGGAATAGTCTTGTCCCAAGTGCCCACAGTCCTTTCTGATCCACAGGGTGAGTGAGCTGCGGGGCTGGTTGCTCCTCCATTTGCTCACCGGGTACTTCCTGCCTTCCAAAACACTGATGCCCTATGCCACCAAGTTCCTGCAGCAGGCCAGCAGTGATCCATCCAGCACCCACCACGGTAAGACTGTTTGTGTTCTGTAAAGCAAATATTTCAGATCTCATCCCCCCCATCCTGTCATTCCTCTGTCCTGAACACTGTCATGTTTTGGACGTGTCCTGGCAGGGTGGGAGGTGAGGTCAAGTCTCTTTGCTCCCCTAGCAATGACCTGGGTTGAATTCAACCCAGCCACGATGACCCCACACCACAGGACACGATGTTTAATTCTCTGTTTGGCTCAGCACATGGAGCTTTTTTCCTTTTCCTGCAGATATAGCCAAGATCTGCCAGAGCAACCTGCGCAAAAACTTCCTGTACGGGGGCCGCCGGCACCTCCCCTTCCCCGTGGAGATGGAGGCACTGCTGGTATGGAGGGGCAGGGAGGGGGGACAGGGAAGATGTGCCAGTTTCAGACACACAAAGGATGAGGCAGACACCAGAAGATCAGGCAGGAAAGCTTCTGTTTTAATTTTCTGACTCCATCTTATATACATTTTGATCAGAAGGCAAAAGATTGGCTACACAGGGTGCCACCTCTTTGACCTCACTGGTGAACATCAAAACAGACAAGTTCTAAATATATACATAGTTCACATGAAGCTGCATGAGAATCTCCACTACAAACTGCAAACACTGAAAAGCAGAAAAATTCAGGGTGGCTGGAAGAGGCTTTGGTGGAGGTGCAGTGTGACAGGGGCAGTTCAGGAGAGGAAATGGAGAGTGTGGATGGAAGGAGTTTGGGAAGTGCAGTGCCATGGAGTGGGCAGGGAAGAAGAGGCGGGTGCTGTGGACCAGCAGTGGGAGGCAGGGATTGTTGGGGAATATGAATCAGGGAAACCTTATAAATATGACTGCTTAGCAAAAGATTCTGAAAATATGAAACCTATAATCAAAATAGAAATGAAAGCTTGCTTTGAGTTGTAGGATACCGAGCCTTAGTTACTATATAACCTGAAAACAATAGCCCAGCCAGCTGAAGGAGAATCCCTTTTGATTGAACAATACCCTTCTGCTGGCTGAGGGATCCAAAGGTCAATGTAGCAAAAGAGAATAGTCTAAAGAGTAGTTTTTAGAGTTTAAAATATAACACAGTATGGTAATGTAGTAGTTCTTATAGGCTGTATGTAGATTTTATAGGATTTTGTGTTTTGTACTGTTTGGTTAGTGTAAATTAGAATATTCAACACAACAGGAGATATAATGTATTGCAACAAGGCTCTCTCTCTCTCTGGCTCTCTTCCTCCATTCTCTCTTTGCACCCTCTCTCTTAGCTCTTCTCCCTGTGCTCTGACCTCTGCCACCTCTCTCTGGCTCTCTTGCTCCCTCCTCTCTTACCTCTCTCACCTCTTACCCTCTTGTTCTCTCTCTCCCTCTCTCTTTGGGACTACCCCTCAGCCCAGGCTGGTGGCTGAAGGCAAAAGTCCCTTTTTACCCACGACCCTTGCAATAAAACCACATGTTCTAGAATGTCTCAGGTGTGCAGAGTTCCCTCTCCCTGCTGTCCATGGATGGTCTTACAAGGGATGAGGAAGAAGAGGGAGGAACACGAGTGGGGTGACGGGTTCCTGCATGTGTTGCTGCCTAAACATTGTCCTTTGCAGAAGGGACACGGTGCCCGCAGGCTGGTGGTGCTGATGCCTGGAGGCATGGAGTACCTCACCAGGATCAGGACATTCACTGTGAGTTTCCATCTGTGGATTCCTTCATTGGTCTGGACTCTGAGCCACACCAGGGAAATCCCTTATCTGACAAGGAATAATGTGTCTACCTGCTCTTGGGCTTGACTGGTTGTGGTATTAATTTCCTTCTTTCCTTGCTTCAGGTGGCCAAGGAGCTCTTGCAGGAGATCTGTGAGCAGATGGGAATAGGTGAACAGCAAGAGACACAGGACTTTGTTCTCTTTGCTGTCAGGAGTGATGACAAAAATCTCGGCAAGTACAGACCAGCATGGAGCTTCTCTCTTCCTGCAGCCTCTGCAACAGGGAGCATCACAGCTCCTGCTGGGAACAGTTCCTCCACCCTTGCTGGCTCTTGGGAGGGTCCTCTTAAGCAGTTTCCTTCTGTATTAGGGTTAAGGATTGATCCTTCTTAGGGACTGTGTTGCTTGTTCCTGAAAGAGGCATGTGGCTCCTTGTCCCTTTGGAATGGCTGACGGTTGGAGTCTCAGGGCAGGGTGGAACTGAGGAGTGCAGGAAGGCTCCTGTGCCAGCCTCTCCACCAAGAGGGATGGGTGACCCTCTGTCTGTGTCATGTAGGCAAAATGGTGAGGCCAATAAAACTGAAGGAGTATCTCCACGATTATCTGCTGGAGGACAAGCTGGTCAATCTGACCTTACGCAGGCTCATCTGGAGGACACCTCTGCACTTTGACAACCAAATTTACACAGATGTCCATTATGGACAGGTAAGCAAGAGCAGGACCCCCCCAGTGACAGATGCAGGGACATATGTAGTGTCCTGGCCAACAGGAATGTCCCGGGGGGCTGAAAAAGCAGGAAGGCTTTGGCTGATAGGCTTTGTGTGCTGTTTCTGGGAGTGACTAAACAGTGAAGCTATGGAGGCTCTGTGCCTGTGGCCTTAGCCTGGAGCAGTGCTGTTCCACACATTGTGCAGCTCCCCAGGCTCCTCCTGAGCTCAGAGAGCCTTTGTTTGGCATTATCAGCAAGGCAGGATGTGGGTCTGTGCAGCCTGGCACTGCCCAGACTTGCCTGTACCCTCTGGCAGGTTTAACAAAGGCCTTTTTGCTGTGCTGGCCCTCAGGTGCTGTGGGATTACCTGAATGGGAGGATCCTGCTGAGCCAGAGTAAAGAAATGGAGATGCAGGTGGGCCTTTTGGCAATGTTCCAGCACTGGGTCAAAGTGGAGCAGCAGAACTCTGCTCCCTCCAGGTATGTCTGTGGTAGAGGGGATCTCCCTGTGATGGCCATAGGCACCACAGGGGTTGGGGGCAGGTACCTCTGAATAATTAAGGGAACTCCTCTCTGAATAATTCAGAAATATCCAGTTCTGGAGAAGAGAGAGGGTCATGAGGGTGCCATGGTCATTTCATTTGATTGCCATGGATTTGTAACACCCAGAAGGAAGGGCATGAGCTCATGGTTGTGTCACAAGTGCCACAAGTGTCAGAGGTTTCAACCCTGGACACCCGAAATCTGTAGTGAGATGCTCCATGAGAGCAAAATTGTCCCTGGGTACTGGAAACCTTCAGTCCTACTTTGCCACTCCTTCCTTTCCTTATGCACTTTGACTTGGACTTGAGGTAATGCCTCCCTCAGATCTCCTTAAAGTACCAGCAGCAAGAAAATGGCATAACCTTGCTGGTCACTGAGGAGCTCTTGGTGTCTCCAGAAAGGAGGGATTCTCTCCATGCACTGGTCAGTGGTGCACAGCTGAATTCTCTGTGGACAAGGGTGGTCTCACTGTCTCTGATGGTTCCTTCCACCTTATCCAATGCAGGCATCATCTGTTGTGCTCTTCCTCTCCCCCTTTGCCCTTGTTCCCAAATATACAATGGGAAATTGCTGCCCCATGCCCTCCTTCCTCTTAATGGCTGATGTTTGATTTTAGCTGGGCAGGGGGTGAATTAGAATCTGTTTTTTGGCACAGGGAAGAGCTGAAGGAATACATTCCAAAGACCCTGCAGTCCTCCATCAGCCACAAGGCACTGCAAAACCACGTGGCCACACTGCTGAGAACAAGGCAGCCCCTCCAGCCACTGGAGGCAAAAATCCAGTTCATAGGTGAGGAGATATCCAGATCTGCTTCCATTTCTATGCTGTTTCAGTTCCTGGAAGCTACTCTGAATGCACTTCTGGGACAATTAATGAGGTTGTTGCTGATTCTTGGAGCCTGGAATGGGCAACGAGAATGGAATTTCCTGACAGCTCCTCACTAGATCTTATTCCCTAGCATGGTGATCATTGTAAAAGTTGCATCTCTTGTAGGAAGGAGTTGATTTTCAGGGCTCTGTACAAACTGTGTTTTAATTGATATTCTGGCTACATGTTTGTTTTCAGGTCAGAAAAGGACAGGACATCCACTCAGGCTGCTGAGAATTGAGTCTCAGAAGCCAGGGAGGGAAGCAGGAATTGTCAGTATTACTTTTTAATGTAGATAATCTTGGGAACACCGGCAGCTTTGACCCCAGGCTGGTGCAGTTAATTGCTGGCTGAAAGCTGCTGCCCTCAGGCCACTTTTTGCTCTCTTCTAGAGCATGTGATGAAATTGCCTTTCTTTGGCTACACCATCTTTGTCGTGGAGAGAATCAGCGATGACATGGTCCCTGTGCCCTGTTTCTTTGGTGTGAACAAGAAGGAGATCATTGTGGTGGATAGCACCACCCAGGTATGCCAGACAATTCCCCCTGATATCTGTCAGATACTCACTGTGACTTTAGAAGAAGCTGGGCAGGAAGAGGCTGGACTTCCCTGCATCACAGCCACTCTGACAACAGCGCTGGCCCAAAGCAAGAGAGTGTAGAACAGGCATTCCATGGTGTCGTGGGTTGAAACAGTATCTCCCTGCTAGGACCTTAGAACCTTACATTTCTATAGAAAGGACAAGGACCCTTGGGAGGGGGGAGGGACATGGGCTCCTCTGTAAGACTTCTTTTGTAAGTTCATGCTCACAAGCACAGTCCACAGTAAAACGAAATGTAGAACACATTCCTGTTTGTCCCAACCCTGTGGGAGTTCCAGGGCTGTGCTGGGCAGCCGGAGCCTGCCCTGCATCCTGCACACCCCACCCTGTGCCCCAGACCTTCCCTCAGCTTCCAACAGGCTCTTGAGGTGACTTGTGGTGGGCATCAGATGGTTTCACTGGGAGGGGCTGCTCCTGAGAGTGGCTGGTGGCTTTTCCCTGCTGCAGGTGGTGTCCAGGGTGGTTCCCCTGAAGGAGCTGCAGAAGATGCGCACCCTGAGGCCCATGTCCGACGGGGGCCTGCCCGGCCTGGAGCTCCACTACGGCTCCCCTGACAGCCCCAAGGCCATGTGGGTGGAACTGGCACAGGTGAGCTCAGCCTTGTGAAAAACGAGCTTCACTTTCTATGTAAATGTTAAGAAATAGGTTTAATAGAAAGTAAGACAATTAGGAGATAGAAGAAAAGCAAAGTACGGCTGGCCTGGTGACTTGGCATTTGGCCAAGTCCACACCCTGCTGTATCAAAGACATTCTTTAAATCCCCTTTCTATTGCATCAGTCTGTTGACTATTCATATTTTTCCATAAACTAGTTTCCATATTCCAGGAACTATTTTGCATGGTCCCTCCTCGGGTCCACCTTTTTAGAGCAGGTGTGTTTCTGGGCTGTGTCTTCATTATCACCTCCAGCTTGGGCCTTGGTCCACACTTTCTTCAGATGGGAGATGCTGATAGTTGGTGTATCAATAGCAGGGTCTTCTTTACATGTTCACTGGATGTTATCCCCACCAAACAGACAGTTTAAGCATACTATATCCACTACTACCACTATGCCTAATTTTCTTTACTGATAGCAGAAATAAAAACTTATATCCTTACTACAATGTTATTATTCATATAGCACACACCTTGCCAAAAGCCAAGTTTATAATATACATTTATAACAGCCTGGACCTGCAGCTTTCTCCTGGCACCCCCCAAATTGGTACCCACCAGAAACTTCCTTTAGGAAGGAAAGGCATGCAAATCAAATTCCGGATGCTTTGGTAACAATCCTTTAGAAATGGGTTCAGTTCTCCTTTGTTTAGGGTCTCTTGTGTTTTTGCATTCATTTGTAACAAGATGCTTAAAGGTTCCCTACTCCTGTACTTTACGTAGTATGAAGAAACTGTACTGCAGAGGTAGCCCTATTCAGAAATAGTTTGCTTTTTGTTGTTTTGTTTCTACTGTATCCTCTTTATTGCAGGGAGAGGAGGAATTTAACTTTCTTTTATTGGGTATAAATATATAGGAGGCACACCTATGCATGTAAAGATGATTCTGGCTGTAAGAATATCATTCAGGAGCCTTTAATGGGACATGTCTATATGGAAAAATTGTTAACTTCAAAAATAGCCTACTTTGGGGGTAAATTTGTGGAATGGTATAGGAATACATAGATGAAATTATTGTTTTAATCCATCCTTTTTGTGTGTGTTTCAGTGCTTCTTTGGCTTCAAAATATATGCTTGTAGCCTGATTTATAATCTGAAATGGGAGTTTAAAATAAAAAAGCAGCACAACAGATGGATGGAAAGTTGGAAAGGCCTGACTATGACCTTTTTTCCACCTTTCTAACAGAAATTGAAGGGATCGATGCAGGGAACTTGTAAAGTTCCTTTTTACAGCTTTGGAGCTGGTTTCCCTGGGCATTCCCCTGCCCAGCTGAGCCTCTGCTAAGGGATGCTGCTGCTGCTGTTCTCTCCTGTGCCAAAAGAGGAAAAGAACACTGCACTTCCAGGCTCCAAAGTGCAGCTTGGTCACAGCACGTGGCTGGTATTTAATTATGGGGAGTGATTCATGGGGATATTTAATTAGGGGAAGCAGCTCTTTCAGGGGCAAAGAGTGATTGATGCTGGTTTGTTTTGACAGGCCAAAGAACTGTACCACACAATTGTTGTCATCCTGGATAAAACAGAGCTGCACTCCTAAAGCCTAAAAGGAGGAGAATGGCCAAGGAAAACAGCACTATTTCCCTTTCTCTGAACTTGATAAGTGCTCTCTGACCTGTCACTGGGAGAGAACTCTTCCAGAGCACACCCATGACCTCAGCCAGCTGCTTTCTAAGAATGCCACCACGGTGTTTGTTGATGGAGTGACCATAACTCTCGTGACCTGCCATTCAGTCCCCAAGCACTTCCTTGCAACAATCCATGCTGTGGCTAAACAAACCCCAAGGGCCTCTCCACACCACAGCCCGTTCCAACAAAGAGCAGCTGACCCAAAGCAAGCACTTGCCTTCAGGCTTTGCACTGTGCAACTCCTCCTTTCTGTTTTGAATGAATTATCATGAGCAAAGCCTGGTGCTTGCCAGAGATCTGTGTATCCCAATGCCCAGCTGAGGCAGTGCAATGCCTGCATGGGCTGCTGGTGTTTTCCAGGAGCCAGATTTGTCTCTGAATTGATATGCAGAGGTCCTGTAGCAGGATTTGTGAAGCAGAGTTTGTAAAAAGCATCCTAATTGAAAAGCAGATCAGTGTTAATCATACAATTAACTCACATGCTGGGGCACAGATTGAGCTGCAATGGTAAGGAAGTTTATTGTTAATTAATTTTTCACTGACATAATTATATGCATATGCTTCCTTCTACTATAAAGAAGTCACTCATGGCCATGCAGCTGTCAGACTTCAATGATGGCTCCATGCCCACAGAGGAAGCATCTTCAAACAGAACTTGTATTATACTGAAGTGTTTTGGGTTGTACAAAAATATTTATTTTTATTGCCACAGCTCTCCTAATAACCTGAGGAATAACTGCCCTTTAGCAAATTCCAATAAAATAAGCACAGAGATGTTTTGAAGGTGTGATATGATAGATCTTACACATAACCTGGGAAAACTTAACTGCAGGTAATGGGCAAAGCTTGAGAAAAATGTTGTCACTGTTGGCAGGTAAGAGGGGTAGATCTGAGGGTGCTCAGTGCACGCCCTGGTGCACAGTCAGACTTTTGCTGGTGAGCTGATGCCAGTGGGAACTACAGCATGTTCCCTGGCAGGTGCTTCCATTTGAGTGCTGCTTAATGTACCTCTGGCCAGACTGAGTGGTAAGAAAAAGCTTCCAGGAACAATCCACAGCAGTTGTAACATTGCTTTATTGTCAGTTCTGCATATACCCTTCGGGACATTTAAAAAAATACATCTGTGGAGTGCAGTGATCCAAACCCCTGGGCAGCCTCTGAGGCTGCACATTCCTCTGGCAGCACCAGAGCCTGAGGCCACCAGCTCCTGTAGGTATGGAATAGAGGCAGAACCCAATAAAAATCCAACAGGAAGGACTTGTGCCAGGGAATCAGGTTGAGGTTCCATATAAACGTAGCAGCAGAGGTACCTCAGTGTCAGTTTGAGGGTCACAGCAGAACTGTACCCAGCTACAACAGCAGCACTGCCCCCTGTACTGCAGACTTCTGAGGCACAGGGAGCAAATATGGCTTTAGGGATTACAAGCAAAGGCTGGAAGTGTTGCAGAGGTTAATACTGAAAGAGTATCACCACTTAAATTAAAGGGCAGACAGATCTGGACAAAGTTAAATAAGTTGACGTTAAAAGAAAAAGAATCCGAGTTTCTCCTCCTTTAGGAAGCAAGCACTGCCTCCATGGTAATTACAAAATGCTCTTCCCCTGCCCTTCAAAAGAAAATATTCCATCCAGGAACTCAAACATTGAGTTTGTCACTGGCAGCCCTGAGCAAAGCATGAGAACTTGTAGCATAAGGCTTCTATTGGTGACACTGAAATAAGAGAGAGGGAGCAAGGGGAGGAGCCATTTAGAAAGCAAGGTGCCATCCCAAAGCAGAGTCCCAAGTGCAAAGTCTGAGCCCTGCCCAGATTGCTGCAGGTAGCAGAGATTGGAGACAGTGCACAACATCCAGGGCAGCAGCCTCTAACAAACACAGCAGGTACAAGTTCACACCTCTTGGTCCTTGAGGGTTTCAGCATCCCACTCACTGGGGAAATTCACCATGAGTTCACAAAATCTGGTTCCCTGGGAATGTGTGTCACTAAGGACAGAAATGAGCAAAAATGCAGTGGGGAAAAGAAAAATAAATCTAATTTCTCCAGTCTCATAAACCCTCCATGGCTGAGTTCTTCCACAACCCCTAGTGGTGCTGCTGCAGGAAGGAAGAGCCAAAAAGCAGCAGGGATCAGCTCTCTGAGCTCTGCAGCTCCTCCCAGTCTGTTTCATTCTCACACCTGAGCCTTGTTTTGAAAAACTCCTTGATGAGTCTCTGTGCTTCCTCCTTCACTGCAAGAGAAGAAACACCATCTTTTGAGTTGATACTTAAGACATCTGCCCCCTCTAAAGCCATGAACACATCTGGCATTGAAATAACCCCAGACACACCTGTCCTGCGGGCAGGGCTCTGCTCCTGGGTCAGTAAGTGAGACAGGTGCCTGGCAAAGCCCTTGAAGAGATCCTGCAGCATTGGGGAAGACAAAGAGCAGAAAGCAGACACCAGTTACCTCACCAGCCTGTTTCCATGTTTGTCTTGCCCTTAGCACAGACTGGCTGTAGCACAAACCACTCCTACACTGCACAGACACAGCTGGCCCTGCAGTGCTGGAGAAGCCCAGGCACACACACCCTGCCTTGCAGGGCACAGCAAGGAAACTGCACCAGCACTGAACCTGAGCTGCTGCTACTCCACAGGTGGGAGTTAAAAACGTGCCAGGGTTTAATGTGAAAATATGAATAATCACAAGAAAGTGTGGAACCAACACACACCAACCCTTTTGTGGGAGAGGGGAGTCACTGCACCTGCAGTCACTAAAACAGCACATACCAAAACATAACTTGGAAATAAAAGGTGGGATCCAGATCATCTCCCCCTTCTCAGAGGCCCAGATCCCTAGAGAGATGAATTTTCCTTCTGCTAAATAGGGCCTGGAGCTATACCCTACCTTGGAAGCAAATTTTCCCCCCTTGTAGAACGGGGTCAAACACTTGACAACGATGTCTGCAGTCTCTTTGAGGGACATGCCTTTGGTCACTGGCTGTATGGTCTTGCTGCTTCCTTCTTCATCACACTGTGCTAAGTTTGAGTCAAAAGTCACCTTCTTCTTTGGACCAACACTTTTGGCCTCTGGCTGGGTCAGAATTGAAGGTTTTGCCACTGTCCGGAGCCGCTTTTTTGCAGGACTTTCCACATCCTGGAGAGGGGACAGAAGAAAACCAAACCTACCAATTCCTGTGGCAGCATTGCCCTTCCAAGCAGCCACCACCTTCCAAGAACACGAATCTTTGCAGCATCCTGCAGCCTCTCCCTCCAGTGAACACCAAGTAGGAATTTCTAACTCCTTTTAACCTGCTGTGCAGACACTATTTCCCACACAAAGGAAAAAAACCCCTTTAAAGAATACCACATTTAGAACTACCCTGTGCTCCTATTGGGGCAGCTAATTGCTAGACCCTGTCCTACAGAGGAAAACTGACTGGAAAAGATTTCTCAGGATGTCTGCTGAGAATACACCCCTCAGGAAGAATCAGCTGCATCAGGAAAGCCACACTCCTGCTCAGTTTGAAAGAGGAAGGAGACTGCAATGTTGCAGACACAGCTGCCAGGTAGTCTCAGCTGCCAAATGCAGAAGCAGAGACTGAATGGCAAGGCAGGCTGTGAGCACAGGTGACTTCCCAATGCTCCCATGTGCCTCTGGCCTGTGGTTGTGCCCTTGCCTTGAGAAAGCAGCTCCCTAATTATAGTTAGTGACACATCTCAGGGGGTGGAGACACTCATTCCAGGCAAGTCACCAGCAAGGGCACAGTCACAGGAGTTTCACAGAGGAGGGAACAAAGCAGTGGAGAGGGAGCTCTCCACTGCAGCCCAAGGTACTGGCACAGCCCAGAGGGCAGCAGGGAAACACCAGGAATGCAACACACTGGGGGGTTCTCCTTTCTGCTAAAACTGAAGCTGGGCCCTCCCCAAATAAATTACACTCTTAGAGCAGGAGTGTCACTCCCAGAGAGAAATTTGGCACAAGATGAGTAAAAGAAATAGAGGAAATCAGCATTCATTGAAGTCTTACCTCATCTGATCCTGGCCGCTTCCCACTGTCACCTTCCCCAACAACAGGCAGCTCAGTTTCTGCAACATTTTCTGCAACACTAGTGGGAAGAGTGGAGAGAAGGCCAATTGTAATCATTCCACAGTGAAAATATTTCTGCATTCACCTGTCAGTGGCCATGAGACTGCATGGTAAAGCAAGAGTCTCCCTCACTCACCCAGAGATCTCATACAGCTTTCCAGGACAAGGCTGGTGGGGCTCTGGACAACACAGGGAGCAGAGAAGTAGAGATTTTACCTGTACTTCACATCCATTTCTTCCTCAAGGAATTCAGATTCAGCAGCCTGCTGGCTCTTAGAATTCTCCCCTCTCTCAGTCAGTGTAACTTCAGTTTCTCTCAGTTCTTTATTCTCTGCCTGGAACTGCCCAGTCAGCTCTCCAGAGCCATCTTTGTTCTCCTGAGGTGCTGGTTTCTCTTGACACACACTTTGAGAAGAAACCTGAGGTAGTGTGCTTGCAGAACAGCCATCTCCCTTTGCTATGCTGCAGCTTTGGGCTTTAGAGCCACCTTTGGGGAGGGAGAAGAATTTGGAAATGTCCTGTGATTCCTTTTTAGCTGCTTCTGCGAGCATTTGCTGCTTCTTGCTACGTTTGGCCTTCTTAGCAGGGCTCTCCCCAAGGGCAGTTTTTGTGCCTGGACTGGGTTGCTGCCCCTTCTTTTCTGGGTGTAGTTCTACCCCTGCACTCTCACCCACTGCTTTGGTTGCAGTTTCTTCCCCCTGGAGAACAGAGTTTCTGGTGTCCAGGTCCAGACTGTAGCAGCTGTTGTCTTGCCCACTTGGACAGTCTTTTTTGACAGGCTTTGCATCACTCTCCTCCTGGATCTTCAGCAGGTCTGAAGCTGTCTGGAACAAGCTGGATTTCTTTGGAAATCCTGCTCCCACACGCTTCGGCTTGAACTGGGGAGACAGGAAGAAGAAGAAATTTTGGATGTGAGATCCCTGTGTGCAGCACAGTGAAAGCAGCTGAGTTTCTGCATACAACACACCAGTCTGGGCAGCTGTAAGCTGGGGGGGGCTCTAAATCTGACTGATCATCACACCCATCAAGACAGACATGAGGGAAATGGATTAGGTGGAAGTCCTAGACCAGCAATAAGAAAACAAGGCAGCATCTTTGGACAGAGAAAGATGAGAAGTAACTTACTTATATTCATTGATAACAACATGACAGACAGGAAAAAGCAATTACAATAGAAATATGCAGTTGTGCCCACAGAAAGGACACAAAATAAATTTATAAAAAGGCAGACACACAAAACACACCATTCCCTCCTGTCTATCCCACCAGTACTCACCGAGGGAACCTGGGATGCAGGGACAAAGTCCCCTTCTGCTAGACACACAGATTTTGTTTCCAAACTGCTGTTGCCACCTGTTCCAGACCCAAAGACTGAGAACAATTCCCCTTGTTTGGAGGCTTTATTGATTTCTGCCACCTGAAAAGAGAACAGAAATATTCTCTAATGGCCAAAAATCATTATGTATTGCTGTCTTTGTACATACTAAAAGCCACAGTAACAAAACAAATAACTGCCCTGGAGAGGCACCTGCCTCAAGAACAGAAACATTTTCAGAGAGAATGATGGCAAGCAGATAACCTAAACCAAGGCTTCTCTAGTGTCAGCAGCAGCCTGAGGAATTCCCAAATCCCTGTATTGCTAGAACATATCTGGATAAGCTTGCACTGCTATGCAGGTTTTCAGAGCCTGTAAAGCCAACAAAGATGTGAACCCGAGGTAACTCTGGGCTCTCCTGGAAACAAAACCAAGAAGAAAGATTTGTAAGATACCCAAGGTGAAACAGAGCTTGTCCTTCACCTTTCCCACACAAACTCTGCCCTATTTGCCCTGGAGCTCCCATGTGCCAGGGAGCAGCAGATGTAGATGTTTGTCTCTACCTTTTTCAGCACAGCTGCCTTGTAGGAATTTGCCATTTTGCTGCTCCGGAAAGCTTCATATTCCATTTCCACTGCACAGGCACCAGGGTCTGACCTGAAACACAGCCCGGGGTGAATCCTGGCAAAAAGACACACTTCTGCATCTGCAAAGGCAATACTAATGCTTAATTATCTCCCAGAAAGTACAAAATCCACTCCCTCGGATGCAAGAGTAAGTGATAACTTCCAGTTAAGTCCTAAGGGATGTAGTGGTGAGTGGTCGAGGATGGAAAGGGTGATGAAAACGGTTTTAAATCAAGATTTTTGCCCACTGCTCATTTCAGAAGTACACTATCCCCATCTTGTGGGACAGGGAAGAACTGCCACTCCTCGGATCAAGCTGGTAACAGCGATCAGCCACAGGAATCCTCAGGTCTGATCTTCAACATCACTGCCAGAAAGATGCTGTTCAGTGAAACTACATCCTTGGGCTAAATAACTTAAAAAAAACGTTCCCTGAGAATGGTAACTGTGCTCAGGGAAGAGCAGGCCTTGTGTTAAGGGACTCACTATGCACCCCTCTTTCCTCATACCATTTTCCTTCTGCTGCTGGAGTCTTTTGGTTGTTGCTCAAAGCTTCTTCCAGCATCTTCAAGCAGTGTTCCCGGCCCTAGGAAACATGGGATACTCAGACATGCTCCACAGAAGTCTCAGTGCCCCTTGGACTTCCACCCCTGAAGGAGTAAAGGACAGGCCAGGCAGAAGCCTTGTTGTTCTTTAGAACATCACTTACCTTCACAGTGAGCTTGGAGATCCTCCTGCTGGCAGCATCCTTCAGGGGACAGTCTGCACCTGCCACAGGAGAGGAATTTGGGAAAGGAGCCCTGGCTAAGCTGATGAAGAACCTCTCAGCTGTCACAGGGAGGTGCAGCTGCAGCACTGCCTGGCTTTCTCCTCCCTGCATTGTCACCCCAAGGAACACTGTGGTCACCTTTCTACTTGGAGAAGCTACACACTCCAAAAGAGTAGGCAGAAACCAAAGTGAGAATGTTTTCTCTGATTGAGAACATCTCCTTTGGAGTTTAGGACTAACAGCTTTACAAACTCTTCCCACCTCAGAAAACCTTTCTTTAAGGCTCTTAGGAAACTCAAATATTTTCTGCTCCCCACAACATCAACCAAAAAAATCAGGCTGGATAGAGTAACCTGACCTATCAAGTGTTCTTTTGCAACAGTGCCAGACAGGCCCCCGAGCAGCACAGTTACAAACAGCAAAGGTTTCCAGCAGTTTCCTTACAGCATTATTATTATTATTATTATTATTATTATTATTATTATTATTATTATTATTATTATTATTATTATTATTACTGCTGCTGCTGCTGCTGCTGCTGCTGCTGCATAACCACTGCAAAAACAGCCAACACTACAAAGTCAGGTTAGACAGAGTTTTCCTCCTCTCTTGCTTATTTGGAAATGTTGTTCAGAAAGATGCATTCCCTATCTTCACCCCAACCAAAGCTAAGCTGTGCTCCATCTCCTCCAGCCAAGTTTTCACAGCCAAAAGCTTGACCTCTGTGCCTAGGGACTGATACCTCCAGTGGTGATGCTGTACAAATTGCATACAGCTGCAAAATACAAGACTTTCTTCTCCCAAAGAAAACCCATTATAAATCAAAGAAGATATTTACTTGGAGGAACAAAATCTTCCTTTTCTGGTTCTTTGCCCTGGAAGAAAACAAAGATCAGTCAAACATTTCCATTCCTACTACACACATGGAGATCTAAAAGCACAAAAGACATGTTTTATATCCCTGCTCCAGGGAAAATTTAAGCTGAAGTTATAAAGGCATTGAATAAGCGCCAAAACAGGGCCAAGAAAACAAGGAATGAGAATCAAAGCCAAAAGTTCACCTCTGCTATAGGAATATTTAAGAGAAGCTGAATGGTAAAATGTGTTTTCACTACTACCACAGGCATTAAAACCAACAGGGTCCTCTTGCTTAGCACTGCAGAGAAACCAGCACACGAATAAGCTGCACTTCTTCCTATTGTGGGACTGGCCCAGAATATGGAGAACACAGCAAAAGCAGAGGTACAGGAAGTGAAAGACAACAAGCAACACCAAGATGAAATAATTTAGTGTCATCAGTGCCAGGAAGCCTTTGTGGCTGTCAGACAAGCCCACAGGAAACCCTCTGTGCATCCTTTAAAAACTGACCCCGACTCACTTTGCGCAGACTCATCTGTTTCTTGTAGAAGTTGTCCCACTCCCGTTTCCGACGCTCCTCATTCTCTTCCTCCCAATTCCCACTGCCCTCTTCATCATACCTGGATAAGGCAGGAAAGCCAGAGGAACAAACATTTCTGCAGCTGCAGCATTAACCAGGGGACAAGTTTGGGAAGCCACCCCAGTGATGCATCCCACATCCTTTTTGAACATGTCATCACTTTGAGCATCTCCACCATTCCCCAACCCGGACAGCAGTGAGTGTCCTCCAAAAATTCATAGCATTTGTTAATCCCATAAACTAGTAGGCAGTGGCATGAACTAAGAGCATGTACTTAGTGCCCTGAGAATGGAGGGCACCATTTCAGCAGCTCTGCCAGATCCATGTCATGTACCCCATATCTGTCAGTCCCTCTTGCCCTAGGAGCAGATATGGCAGAAAGGGCACAACATCCATTCCTCAGCCTCACTTGTTCACAGGCTGCTGCTGCAATAAATGAAATCCCCACCTCTAATACACTGAAATGCAGCAGCTGATCCTCACCAGATGTAGCCCAGGAGTTCACTGCCTCCCACAGCTGCCAAACATACAGGTATCACAAATCTGAGCTTTAGAGCTGCTGACTATTACAACTTCCAAGGCAAAACTACAATCAGATTATGGAAAGGTTCAATAAACCAAGTGGAAAACACTGTTCTGTACAACAGCATGGGCTGTGGTTTCTCAGGTCCTGAGACCAAACACAGGCTTAGGTCACAAGTCCTGGTTTCCTCTTACTCAGCTGGACTTGGCCAAAGAACAAAGGTACCAATCTTGAGCTTTTTAAGGTAAAGCAGAGGGCCTGGCCAGTCTACAGCACTGTGTATCCTGGCACAGCTTCACGGGCAGTGCCAGCAGAGAAACTTCATCCTGACACAGCTGCACAATCACTGCAGCTCTGCCAGGGAACAAGGGGAAAGACAAGTTATCACCTCCACACTGCCAAGCATTTTACAGAATTCATCAAGTTTCCCACTGCACATCTTCCTTTTGCTGTCAGCCTGATAGGAAAAAGCAGCAATCTGCAGAAGAATCTGACACTGGCACTTCATAACATTCTCTGTGGTGACTAAGTCCTGTCAGTGGCCCCTGGCCTACTGGCCCACAGTTGTGTTAAATCAGGAACGAACTCTGGACCATGTAATCTTGGTCTCAATTTTAAACATTTTTGATCCTTGTAACTACGAACAGGCTGAGCCCGCTTGCTGCTTTCAAAAATTTCAGGTTAGTTTCTTGAGCCAATTACATTGTGCAGGGCAATTCTTAGCTTTGTCAAAACAGCTTTTGGTTCTCTGGAACACGAATGTGAACAAGGCTGCCAAAGCGTGTGGAAAATGAAATTCCAGCTGCTGCTGCCAGAAAGTTACAGGAAAATACCATCCACACAGAAACATGTGCTGAAAATAGGAGTGGCTGGGCCTGCAGCTGATGGATGCTCTTTTCTCTGATGGCTCCTGTGAGATGAGTGTAACTTCTCTGGTACAGACCTGCTGAAGCCTCTGCAGCCTCTCCTCCCGCCCTCGTACAGCTCTGGGTCGTATCTATCCCAGGAGGATCCCGTGGGCCCGATGCAGGTTTTGCTCCAGCTGTTGCTGCAGCATTCCAGGGCCTCCAGCTGCCTTTTCACTGCCCCTGGGTTCTGGCAGAAATCACAGCACTTGTTGCAAGGTGGGGCGACGTCGCCGAAGTACTTCGCTATGGCAGCGTGGCGGCAGCTTGGAAACACAAGGCAAAATCATCTGGTCATCATTTCTAGCCACAAAAAGTCCACCCTCCATATGCAGGGTGTCTTTAGATAAAGGTTTGAGTCTTGTTTTTTCACAGAGAATGTCTATTCCAGCAGGAATCGCAGGGTTTAATCTCTGGAGCAGAATTAGGGCTCTGTTCCTGGCACCTTGCTTAAAGTCTCTCTGCCTCCACTTCCCCATATGTAAAAAAAAAAATCAATGTTAATCTCTTCTGCTAAACCCTTTCAAATCTTTGAGGTCTGCAAAAAGAGCAGTTGATGAAATATGCAGTCATTAATTCTGTATCATTGGCTAAATATATTCCATATTCTATCATGATGGCTGTAGGTGAAGAGGCCCCACTGATCACTACACCTCAGGGTATACCTATATATCTCACATTGAAGAGCTTCTAGGTTTATTGTTTGTGATTTGAAGGTGAGGAAATGTACATTTGAAGACACAGGAATGTAAAGCAAGTCCCAGAAATATTGCATAAGGGAGCACCATTCAGATAACACAGCCTGGATCTTGATGGGCTCACACATGCTCCAGATCAGCACCCAAAGTTTGGGTAGAGTCCTACATGCATGAAAACCAGTCCATTTACTCACACAGGATTGCACAACCAGTTTACCAGGATTAGCAAACCAGCCATGTGAAGATGATTAGATTCTTCCAGAAATTTTCAAAATATTTTTGGCAGGCAGCAGTGTTTTGGGGTACATAAAAAAGAATTTGGTGACAATATGCTCACTAGCAATACAAGCAGGAAGCAATTTGTCTTCTAAAACATTCCCTAACTTAAACCAGGCAATACACTGATTTTGCCAAAGAATGATCAGGCAGTTACTTTCCCCCTTCCTTTTAAGAATTTAGAGGAGCTTTTTAAAACTAAAATTTCACAGCAGAGGTGGCTGGTTGTGCTGATAATAAATATATGAAAACATTCACTTCATCGGGCATTTAGAGATCAAATCCTGCAGCCAAGTGGGAACAAAAGTTATTTTAGAAGAAAATTATTTTACTACAAGGAAGAACCAGGTGGAAATTTTTCTTCTCTACCAAGGTGTGCCCTAGCAGGCTTACCAACTTCATCTGGAAAAAGGGAGTCACAGAGGGGAAAAGTAAGAGAATGAGCACCTAATTTACTCTTATTTTAAACCCTTTCAGCCATGTCAGAACTTGCCAGAGAACTAACAAACACAGTTTTCTTCTTCACTTGTGTCTGTGTGTGTCTGGGGCGGGGGGGGAACACAACTGCCTGTTACCAAAGCATACCAAACAAACCCTGCAAGGGGCTGCAGTGGCTGCTGGCTCACTCCTTCCCATGGCCTGGGAGGTAGATCTGGAAAAGCAGCACAGCAGCAGGTCACAGGTTCCTGTCCCCCAGCAGTGACCTGAAGTGGCAGGGAGCTGGCAGTGCTCAGGTAAGGGGCTGCAGCAGGGTGTCTGCACCGTGCAGGGCACCAAAGCCTGGACAGGGCTCCGACAAAGCTGCCTTTATATCCCCCTGCAGGGCCACACTGACTCACTCTGCTCCTGCACTCAAAGAGCTCCTTTCACATGGAGGGGAAGGGTGGGGGGACTGGGATGGGGGCAACACATTCGGCCCCCTTGTCCTGCCTTTCCAAAAGAGCTACTGGTGCTGTCTGGCTTGCCAATACAACGTGACTATAGAAATGTCAGCGAGCTGCAACTCAGCTTTTTGTTTCCCCAAAAGAAAACAGGCAGGCATTCTCATTAGTCCGTGTCTCTTCCCCTCGCATGCACTCATCTGTATTAGAGTTAACTGAGGCATTGAGGGAGGGACAAGCCCTCTCCCCACTCCCAGGCTTATGCTGGGGAGGGAAAGCCACACACACCTCGGTCCTTTAGATGCCCCAGGGGAGGGCTTTGGTGGAAGCAGAGATCAGCTGTGAGCTCACTGGAATTTAGAGTTCCAGTTTCTAACCCATCAGGCTTGTAAAGCCAAGCCCTTTCCATCCAGCCTCCTGTAATTGCCTTTTTCTTCCTGAAGAATCACACAGACTGGGGCCACAGCCCCATTTTAGCCAAGGGTGTTCAGGAGTTGGGCCATAACGGAAATTCAGTTGCAAAACTAAAACTGCAAGTCTATAATTAAGGTCAAAAGGCAAAAAACAAAATTACCAGCAGGGATGCTGGGGTTAATCACTGGATTAACACTTAACCCAAGAGTTCCTGAAAATAGTTGGTTATGCATTAACATGTGAGGGGAAAGCTTCCCCAGTCACACCAATACCTGACTAATGCCCACGAGATGGAGATGATTTACATAAATTAATGGTAGTTTGTATTATTATACATGTCCTAAAATTATTTAATCTTTTAAATATGCAACTGTATTATTTGTCTCTGCTCACCCTTCAAAAAGAGTATGTATGGACTGACCATTGGTTTCTAAAATGTCTAAACAAAATCATTATGTCATTTCAGTCATCCCCTCCCCCCCCATCTGACATTATGGAATGGGATGAAGAGCAAATAACAATGAGGTTCATTAACACATTTTTGTCTGCGACAACACATTTCAGGAAAGTGCTAAACTGACCACAAAGCTGCCTGCACCTGTGTCGTTTTGGTAGTCTTTGTTTTTATACACCACATAAAACAGGAGCCCTGTTCCTGCAATTAGGAGAAGCAGATGGACAGACAGAGAAGAAGCAAAGTCATATATCCCAAAAGAAGCTCTGCCTCTCCCAAAATACACCAGAAAAAAAGCATTCCCTTGTATAAGCCAAAGGGTACAGAGCCTCATCAGAAGTGCTCCCTGAACTAAACAACCCAGCAAGTCTTGGAATAATGTGAAGGGAAAGGGTTAAAAAACATAAAAATCATATGAGGGCAAATTAGTTATGCAGTTGTCAAGCGAAAGCCACTTAATGAGCTTTATCAAACAGAAGAGCAAGTCATGAGGTTGATGAGAACTTCTAATTTTGCACCTCTCTGAAGAACTGTGTCCTTTCAGCATCACCTGAGCTTCACCCTCTGAGACAAGACAGTGACAGTCAGCTGTCCCCAGAATACAAGAAGCGAAAAGCTCAGCATCAAGAGAGTAAATGACTTGGCCAAGGGCACGGAGCAAATTCACCATCCCAGCATCAAATTCACTGCCCCAGCATTGTCCCTGCTGCCCTGTCCTTGTGAGTACTTGCTCTACCTCTTCAATGAACACAAGAGAAAAAAACCTCCTTCCCCCGGGAGCCGGAAGGAAACTGGGCAGCATAAAGAAAAGTTATTTGCTTTAACATTGCCCCAAACTCTCGCAAGGCAGGGAATCAATTCAAGTCTCAGGACAGAAAAAGCCGTCATTAAAAAGTAGAGAAGAACATTAAAAGGTAAAGAAGAGATTCGTCTCTCGGAGGAGATGCACAGTGGAAGCCAGCAACAAGTGCCGGCCCTTGGGCGCCCCGGGGAGCTGGCACCGGCTCCGGCTCAGCCTGCGGTGGCTCCCGTCCCTCCCTCTTTGGCACACATGTAACACGAAACTTCGCATCTCCAGGACAACCAGCAACAAGAAAAAAAAAAAAAAAAAAAGGAAAGAAAGGCAGAGACAACAGCTGGCTGTCAGCAGCCGAGCAGAGAGGAGCGAGCGAGGAGCGAGCAGAGAGCCCCAACCAAGCCAGCATGAGGGGAGAGATGACGTGAAAGTTTCAGAAGACGGGAAGAAAAACAAAAGGAGAAGAAGAGCTCGCGGTCGGGGTAAGGCTGAGCTATCGCTGCTGTTCGGTCAAGCGCGGCACCCTCCGCTGCTTAGCGAGGGGCTGGAGCCTGGGGAGCTCCCCCTGCTCGGTCAGCCACGGAGCAGAGCTTGGGAGGCTGAATTTGCTTGCCAGGGACACCGAGGAGCGAAGGTGGCAGGAGAAAAGCTTTTAATGGGATTGCGGAGAGCCGCGCCGCAGCCGCCCTGTAACAAAAGAGCTCCGAGCCCGAGCGGGACTCTGCAACTCCTCTGCCGGTGACAAAGGCAGGCTGCTCGGGTTTCTGTGCTCTTACAGAGTGTATGTCCTGATAAGCTGGTGACCTGATACAGAAATAGTCGGTGTGGACAAGGCAGCTGGGTCCGAGGCTGTGCGTGCCTTTAGCGAGGAGCTGGCAGCACAGGCAGGCGCGTATAAAACCCGATGGGTGCCAGCCACAGCTTTCCCCGGAGCTCCTCCCAGCTGCAGCTAAGTTTTATCCCCCAAATCCTGAAGCAGAGAGCTTAGAAAACAAACCCAGCTCGGGGAACTAGCACACTGCACGTTGAGCATCTGTGTCCAATAGAAATAAACGGAAAGATTTTACACAGTTTCTAATGAGAACATTTAAAAAAAGAAGAATTCAGCCAGTGTATCAGGCACAGATGCTGGTTGAGTGTTCACAGCAGCATGAGAACCCACTGCTCTGAGAGACACGTTCATGCACATACACGGCTCATGGTTTACAGTAACCAGACCGTCAAGTTTGAATACAGTGAGAAGAGAAGGAAGAGTTAAAGGATCACCTAAATACATTAAATTATACAATATAGAATCATTTAGGCTGAAAAAGACATTTTGGGCCGTTGTGTCCAAGCTTTGGTTTTACAGAGGTGTCCCACCACCTGTGCTCCCATCTCCATTTTGCTGTTGAGTACAGGAAGAGAGGCTGGTAATAAAGCCATATAAATCCCCATTTTCTGCTATCTGAAGCTGACTTCTCTGTTTGGAAGCTGCTGCAGCTCCCAGCACTGAGCTGGGACCCCTCTGCCTCTGCCAGGAGGCACATGGGCATTCAGCTGTTCACAAATAGGAGCAGAAAGCCAATTCTCACAGAAAGAGGTCTTCCCAATCCTACACGTGCCTGTAGGGAGGAATGTTAAGGATCAGGTATTTCCACTTCTCTCCATTAACTAGGAATGGAGAGCAGGTCTTTCTGACCTATGTGTTGTACAAACATGGAATTGGAACTGCTTGAGTGAGATGTAGCAGTTCAGACCCACACGCCTCCAGCCTGGCCCTAAGGCTCAAGGGGATTGAGGGAAGTTTCCACCCTGCTAATGCAGAGTCTCTGTAGGTTGGTTGTTGCAGTTAAGGTAGTTTCTTAAATAAAGCATGTGAAAAAGCAAAGTTTAGGGAATCAACAAGAAAAAAAAAAGAGGGAGGAGTTGAGGGGAGAAGGGCAAGGGAGGGAAGGAGGTAGAGAAACATGCCAAGTTTTCCTGGCCAAAAGAAAATCTTAATGGGTTTGGCTGGGGGCTCGTTCAGCTGCAGCCATGCTGTTCATGTGTGGGGGGAGAGGCACAGCAACGTGAAACATATGTCTGGATAAAAGCAGCAGGACATGGCTTGTGTTACAGCTGTCACAGTGCACAGGCCTCAGCATGACTGCAACCAACAGTGTTTGTGGGAATGAAGGTACAAAATAATCCAAGTTAGATAGGGCAGCTCCTCTCTGTAAGACAACCCTCTGATCACAGAGGCTGCAGTGGGCCAGAGGCACCCACTGGACAGCAGGGAGTGTGAGGGGCTGGGAGAGAGCTGGGGGCAGGGAGCAGCACCCACCCCACACCTCCATGCAGCCTCTCCCCCCTACCCCAGGCAGCCACAGCTGAGGAGGTTCCAAACAATTCCTTCTGAGGCAGCAGCTGCTGCAGATTTTGGTTTGGAGTTCCTACACCCCAGTGGCACCTTTACTAGGGTTAGTCCAGGATATTTCAAAAAACTCAAAAATGCATGTAAGTTATGAGACTTGTTGATGTGACATCAAGGACAGGGCACAGAGGTGGCTGTTAAAAGGTGGAGGAGATCCCAGCACTCTCAGGACCTCTAGATGCTGGACCTCAAACACCAACTACTGATAGATCCCACTATGTTTAAGTCACTAAAAGGCTTTCACAGGCACACAACTACCTCTCAGTCAGCTTCCTGGGAAATGGATATTTTGCTAATATTAGAATAGACTTTCAGACTAGATTCAAGCATCACCAACCCTAAAAAAAGTTCTCTTGTAGAAGAGCTACAGGTTTATTTTTAAAATTGACCTTTTCCTTTCATTGGCTGGCTCAGTGTTTTGGTTCCCCACTTAAAAAATTTCTAGTAGTGAGGAATTATCTCATGGGGTTTTGTGGATGTGTTTGTGGGACGGACTGGAGAAAACCAGGGTGGCTCTGCAGAGGTGTAAAGACTCCCAGCTCAGTGCCCCAGTGGGTACCTCCACTACTGAAACTGGGAATTCAGTGCCTTTTTACATTAATCTAATATTAGGTTGTAGGGAAGAGAAGGCACATTTACAGTGCTGCCTCAAAAGCCATCTCCAAATAGTGAGTGGTGGAGATGACAGGGTATTCCAGCCAAAGGGTGACCCAGGCAGGGCAGCTTCAAAATCTCAGGAATGTGTGACCTTCTGTTCCAAACCAACTGACAGAGTCCCAACTTTTCTCCCATGGCATTGAGCTACAATTTACCAGTTTGGGTGTGTGCTGTTAAAGGGCTGAATTCTCTTGATACTGGAAACTATTTTCATCTGCTTGGGAATGAATTATAGGTCTGTCTGGCTCAGTGCACTCCTGTTTTAAGAAAAATGGGCTTGTCTGAACTATAGTTAAGATTCACATGGCTGGTCAACTACAGTCATGGCAGCAAACACTGCATTAACAATGATGAGGGAAAACCATGCACTGATAATACAACTGCATTTCTATGGCCCTTTTCATCTCAGCAGTACACTAAAAGCTTAGAACAATAAACAATCATGCAGGAATTGTGACATGTTATACCAAAATGCATCCACACTGTAGGCACACCTAGCAACCCAGCATTGTTTGAGAACAGGAAGCACTGCAGACCTTATCCATATAAAATCAGAAGGACATTTCAGGGACCAAGAACAAAGCTGGTAAGTTTTGAAACTGGCCAAGCCTTCATGTTCTTTAGAATGTGGCCAAGTACAGTCAGAGCTTATTTTAGAGTTTTAGACCAGAATAAAAAGCATCCCCTCCCCTTTGGCTGCTCAGCAGCCCCCTTCCATGAGGTTGGGCTTGCCTTGTAAGATTTCCTACCAGATAAGCCCCCACAATCCATACAGGCTTCCCATCCCTGTACAGGTCCAATTTCAACCAACTGACTGGACTTGTCTGAGTAAGAACAACACAACATTTGCTTCTTCAGAGCCACAGTCTCAAGGAAGAGCCAAGGTTGTAAGGAGAATGTTGCCATGGCATTCTACTTGATGGGAAGGTCAGGAAGGTTCTACTTTGTCAGGTCTCTGGAGCACTCTTGCTGTGGCCAGTGGAGGGGAGCCAACTCATCATCACTTGCTGCATTAGGACTAGAGGCTTTGGCAGCTTCTTGTTCCCCCCCCAAATTCCCCCCTCCAAAGCTTTATCTCCACTTTTAGGTTACTAAAGCAACAAGCCCATGCAAGCACAGTAAAATCAATGGATCAGGATCATGGCAAGAGCAGTCTGAGGAGCATGGTTGGGTTAGGAGCAAACAAGAGTGGAAACCAGGCTTTCATCTACATCCATCCTAAACAGGCTCAGTGAACAAAGTGTAAGTACTGAGCAAAACAATGGCCAGTTCAGTTTGTAACTGCAGCAAAACCAGGGACTTGTTGCCTTTCTATCTAAAGATTCCCAAGCATGCTGGAAACTTGGACAGACAACAATTAACAAACAAAGCTCTGATGTGGTTCCATGATGTGGCTGTCTTGCAGAGATGAAGTCAACCAACAGTGGGATGTGATGACTTACCCAAAGTCACACAACCAGGGAGCATCACTGGCAGGCCAGGGAGACTGCCTGTGTTTACTAACTTTCAGTTCTGGGGCTAAACCACAAACTTAAATTTGTGCCTTTTGCACTAAAAAAGGCTGCTCAAATACCCCCAGTGCTATGTGTAAACAAGTGTCTCATTCTCAGCAGTAAATTTCAGCTCACCCACTCCCAGCAGTTCACCTTTGGATGCAGCTGTGTCCACACACAGGTCAGGACAGACCAAAAACACCCTGATCAATGTACAGCAATTCCAAAAGACTCACAGCAGCCTCACCAGCTTCAGGCAGACACAGGGATGTCAGACCCTACTGTACATGGTCACCCCAAAGCTCTTTTTCTTGGAAAAAGAAGCCTCCATGTGCAGGCAGTTCACAGCAAAAAGGAACCTTGATGGAGGCTTTTTAATGGCTTTATTCTCCAAAGGACTGAACAGCCAACTTCTTTGAGTGCTTCAGCATGGCACGAGTCCATTAAAACAACTCAGATAATTTCAGTGCTATTATGGCAATTTTCACAGCTTTCTTCAGTGGGCACAGCAAGATGAATCTGCATTAGTGCTTTCTGGGAATCTAGATCTATTTAAGTCCTAAACACAGGACATGCACTTTAGTTTTACAGGGTCATGCAATCCTTGCAGCTGAGCAGCACACCTGCAGCTGTTTGCCATTCCCCTGCATCATTTCTGTGCTCTGTCCTTTCAACCAAGGCTAATAACTCATGGCACATGGCAGAATGGGCCTTTTTTGCATCAAAACCATATAACCCCAAATTCAAAGATTTGTTTTATTCCCTCCCCCCTGCTGGGCCTTGCAACATTAGAGGAGGACAGAAAGGTTTGCTGATCTAGTTCCACTGGCATCACTGATTAGATGAGTTATTTCTTAAGTCAAACCCATGAATTTCAGGCTGCCACCCCATCCCAGCAGGATATCACAAACTGCCTGCCAAAAAACACTGTGTTACTTTCTTTCCTACGTGAGATTCTTATCTTGCCTCTCCTTATCTGATTTTCACTTCATGTGAGCTCTAACTACAGCTGCAGAGCACAATTTCCTGACATCAGTCTGACAATGTGTTATGAAGACCACATTGCACTGTGGTCAGTCAGGATTTTTTCCATAACATGGATGAGTTCCATCAGCTCTGCTACCCTACAGCCAAGTCTTCTCTGCTCTGGAGGGTTCCCATCCTCAGTGGGGAAAGTTTTGAGGAAGGACGATGAGCAAGAAGAAATTCCCGACTGAGGAAAACACTGGCAGACAATTATGTTTGCTCCAAAACCCCTGAGAATCTCTGAGGTAGTAACTTGAGTGGCTCTTCCCAGGCTCTAAAACAGCACTCCAGCACTCAAGTAAACTGTCAGTTAAGGCCTGCAACCTTAAGTTTCAAACCTCTTAAGACATCCCTGTTTTAATAATAACCATCACAGTTACTGCTTCAAGAGAATATCCTGCACCACTTGGCCTTTACTACTGTTGGTGACTGGAAGCTTATTTGAACACAATATAATAAAACAAAAGGAATTAATTCTCACAGCTCCACTCTGTAATTAATGTCATCACCTTTGTGTTGTAAATGAGATAGATGCATAAGGCAACTGGTTTAAATTACATTATCCTTATTATTCTTGTGCTAATCTCAAGAGTAAAATCTTGGTTCCACTGAAATCAGTTGGGAAAAGGTCACATCAAAAACAGTCCTGAGCAAAGGTTTTACATCACAAGTAGAATGGAATATACAAAAGTCCATTAATGTAACTGGCTTTCTTGGGGGAGTTTTACTTTGTTCCTTTAAGAATTATTTTTTTCTTCACCCCTTTTTGCCTTGCTGCAGAAGCAGAAATCCCAAAGCAGAGAGCCCTTGACAGCAGCAGAAAGTGCAGTCAAGCAGAAAAACATTTGCTTCCTCACAGATAGGTTGGAGACTGCACCACCACCATCAAACTTTGTCCCTGATGTAACTCAGACCAAGGTAAACAAGCAACATTCCTTGCAAGTTTTAGAATAAAACCTCCTTCACTTAGCTCCAGATCAGGTACCATGGGCAGAGAGGAATGTCCATTACAGAGACAGGCTTTATAATTTTCAACTAAGCACTGTGCTAATTCACCTGGAGTTCTACAATCCTGATCAGGAATTTTACTCTGTATAACCAAACCTCACAAGCCTGGCTCTTATACCTGTTCCTTCTGGTGCAACCCAAAGCATGGCATGGAAGTTTACTGCAAATTCCCTATGAGGAGAGCTTCTGGACAGGCAGAAACACCTCCAAAGGGAACAAACATTTTCACAATGTTAGAGCCGGAAATTTTATTTTTTGAATTTTTTTTTTTTCTTCTAGAGCCAAGAACAGAAAACACAGATCACTTCACCTCTGCCTCCTCCACCATCTCTTGGAATGGAAACAAAATTGAAAACCTGCTGACACAGAATCCTGCAGCACTAAGGATAAAGCAGCTGTTTCTGGACCAGCTCACTTGGGGTATGCAATCCTCTGGAAAGAAGTATTTAACCCTAGTCTCAAAAGTGACCCTTTCAGGTCAAAAGACCACAGCTCTGCCTCCTTCCTAAGTTGCACAGAGATCTTTCTGTGGATGTAGATTTTCCATCCACCCCCATTTCTAAGAAACCAGCTGGTTCCGATTTTTATTCCTTAGCTTGGATTTAAAAGAACAAAGAAAACCCTTTTTGAATTGCATAAACATACAAAACTAATTTAACTTGGCACTGTAGTACTTAAGCCCAGCATGCAAAGAAACAGCCAAGGTCTCTCTGTCCTCAGTGTGTTTAGAAAAACTGAACTCCAAGCATCTATTTGTTTGAGAACCAAGCCAGATGTGCAATAAGGAACTAGCTGGTTTGTTCTGGAAGTGCTGTCTTGGTCACTTGGCTTTGTGTTATCACCAAGATCAAGATGTTAAATTGCAATGTTCAAGTCCCAAAACCCAGTGTTGACTGTTACAACACACACAAATCAGTATATTTTATATAATAATGAAATAAGAGTTATAACCCATTTAAGTGCTGACCTGTCCAAACACTTGTTTTAGGTGGAACTGTGGACATTTCTCAAAAATACCCAATTCCAGTTCCTGACTGAAGCAAAATTTGAAGATCCATAGGTCTCATGCCAGCTAGTTTGTTGTAATGCCTTCCAAAATCTTGCTCATGGGGTAAAAGAACAGCAAATATTGGTGACAAAACTGAGGCACTTAACTTTAGCTAGACTAATAATATTTTCAGTAACAATAGCTCCTGATGATTGCTTTGAGAATAAAGAAGGCCTAAGATTACTGAGCAGGGCAGGAGGGATTAGCTCCACAAGGGACATATCTCCCTGACAGATCCAGGGGTTTTTGCTTTGCTCATCATCAGCAGTGATGGATTGAATCCATTGTTCAATTCATATATTGCTCAGTGGCTTAAAAGGAAAAAAAACTTGCTAAATTTAGCTTTATAAAATTGCATTCATCTGTAAGAATTTGAAAAGCATCCAGCTGTCCCTAGTGAATACAATCTTGAACTTTTAGTATCACATACAGTAAAACTGATTAATAAAACATTATTAATGCTATTGTATTGAGGAGTTGAGGTCTGTTTTTGAAGGGGGGTTCTGTAGCTCAACATGCATGAAGTCTTCAAGGGATAGTAGCCACAAGTTTATTTTGTGTTACTCAGTAAGAAAAAACTGAAGACTGTGTACAATGGAGTTCAGCATTCAGAATTGAAGTTGAGTTAGAATTGCATTTGTTTCTGGAAGGACAAGTCAGCACAACTGGAAAAAAAAGTACTTTGATTGGGTGAGAGCCAAGGGCAGGCACTGTCCAGTCTAACTCAGTGCCTGATGGAAAAAGTGTCCTTGTAGAAGAAACACCATTTGGACTTTGCTTAACAGTGCAGTTGACAAAAACACCCTTGAAGCTGGATTTTGAAATAAAAACAGTGCCAGAACATGTAGACAATTAATAGTCCTCCACCTTACCTAGTGGGAACAAGGACTGAGACCAGATAAACTTGTTTTCCTTGTGATCACCAGCTGTATAAGAAGGCTGGCAGCTCCCTAGTGTTAGTCAGTGTAAAGGTTTATTCTGTTTGGTTCTCCTGCAGCATAAAGCCTGGAGAGGTTGTGACAGAATGTCTTCTGAAGGCTTTCTGAAGGAAATTCAAGACATTGGTGAGAAGTTTCTCCTTAAGCTCCAGAAACTGCCCAAGGCTGATCCAGTGGAGATTGCCAGCTTTTCTGTGGTTCTTCTGTTTATTGGTGAGTTGTGGGTGGAGGCAAAGGGCTGTCAGAACTTCTCTCCTCTCCTATGGGGGCAACTTGCTCCACAGGCTGTGTAGGTGGGTTGGTGGTGTTGGCTGTTGTTTTCTAGGCTGTGCTGTAAGGCCCAGGTTAATTCCTAGGTAATTTTTTAACAGTCAGGATGGACCCCTACATGATTGCAGGGCATGACAGGCAACAGTACAGCTTTCCCCAAAGCTCCCATTTTAAACATTAGTTAAATCAGCAACCCAGAGCTGCTGTAATGTTTTCATGCACAGGAGACAGTTTATGACAAACTGTATTAGAGCATCTCCCTGCCACAGAAGACACTTAAGAGAGACTCTTGAGTGTCATTCCTGTACTGGCTCAGTAGAAGCCAATATGCTTCAGATGAGACTATTTATTCTCCTCTGGTAATGCCAAGATCCCTTCTGCTGCTCTGTGTGGGGATGACATGGAAGGAATAACAGAGAACTGCTGGATCAAGGGGGATGAAGTTTGTTTATACAATGGGAAAACAAGCAGGAAGGAAGACAGGCCCTTCTCCTCAAAGACAGGGCTTGCTCCTGGCCAAAAGGAAGGGTGTGTATCCAGCTGGACACTCCTCCCTGGGCTGGAATTCACAGTCACACCTGCTGCTTTATTTAGTTCATCCCTACATCTGGTTCCCCACAGGTCTGGTTATTACCTGGCAGCCCATGTCCAGGCTTTAAAGGAACACATGCACACAAAGAGGCATGCTCACACTCTTACAAGGTCTGCAGGATGGAACATGTCATCCTTTTCTACTCCAGATAAACTAACACATCCCTGCCAACACTAACCATCCTGGCTAGAGTAGAGGACAGTAAGCTGGCCCACTGTTCTGTGAAATGAACCCCTGCATTTGAAGTATCTTATCTTTTCAAGCTAAATATAGAAGAGTAAAGCCAACCCAGTCATGAGTCTCTATGCTTAAAGAGTATGCTGAACTCACTCTTCAGAAATACTCCTCAAACTCAAACTCCTTTGAGTTTGGTTACTCAAAAATCCAAAGCTGGATTTTCATCCTTCCCAGGCACATAGCTGTGCTTAGGTACTGCATGTCAGCTCCCACACAACAGCCCATTAAGTGTGTAAAGAAACCCTCACAGGGTTTGGAATGTAGCTCTTAAGGTCTTGAAATGCCCAGTAATGATTGTCCAGATTAAATGGAAAACCAACAAAAAGCAGCAGGAACTTAGGACGAGGAAGATGGGGATATAGGGCAAAAAAAATTCTCAAGAGACCAGGCTTTGCTCATTTTGCTGCTCACAAACAACTTGGAGGAGACATAGGATTACTCTGCAGGGATTATCCCCATGCTATGAAGGAATATCCTTTGTTTCTGTCCCCAGTTACTGTGCTGGTGCTCACGATCATTGCCTGCAGTTGCTGCTGCTCCAGCTGCTGTGGCTGTGGTGGACGCCCTGACCCCAGACACAGGAAGAGCCAAGTCCTCCCAGCTGCCCATTCATGAAGTGACACAACCTGTTATCAAGGACATGCATGGACCTCATGATTCAGTGCTATGGGAATGACTTTCCACACTGGCCCACTGAAAATGGCAACAACAATATTAATTAACATGACTCAAAGGACCAGAAATCACAGTGTGGAATTCCTTCTCTCTGTGACTGCCACTACTGTGACCAGAAAGGTAAAGCTCCTTTACCATCACTGTCTTCCTCTTCTGGGCCAGGATGGGGTGGGAGGGCATGGACACAGATTGCTGGGAAAAGAGACAGCTTTCCCAAAGACAGCCCTGCAGCTGGGCCAGCTGAGGATCCCCTGTGGGACATGGAGCCATGGAGCAAAGCAGAGGCCACAGCCACACGTGAGGCACTGCCTGCTCTCCTCACCAGAAGGATGGTACTGAGCATTAGCAAAACCCACTGACACCCCTGGGAGGTACAATTGCTCAGGTCATCACGGATCAAGGCCAAACTTGCTGCAGGAGACATGTTTAGATGAGAGATCTGCTGAAAACAACAAATGGTGGACCTTCTGATCCAGATGTGCCAGCTGAGGCTCTGGGTACAGCTGGTAACAACTGCCCCCAGTGTCATTTCATTGGTGATACAATGATGGGAAATTGCCAAAGAAAAAACCAGATCATGTGGAAACAGAATCTTTGTAAACAGAAAGATGAAGGCAAAAGGGAAAACCTCACCAATCCTATGGCTTATTTTGATCTTTCTCTGCTCAATATGCTCCCTCTCCATCCCCTGTGGTTGTACACTTCTGCATATTGCAGATGAATGGTTCTTGCAGAGCATGGGAGCTCCAGGAGATTAACAAATCCCAATCCTTACTTGAGGGATCTATGCCTGACTCCCTGCACTGTGTGCAGGTTATTTTAGTGGACATGAACATGATGCCAGGGTTTGTTTATGAGCATCCACAGAGGCATTTCAGAGGACTGACACATGATGGGAGCCACCACTTCAGGGTATGTGTGCAGCAGCTGACTGCAGTGGGCACAGTGACAGAGCAGAGCCAAGAATGGGCTGTTGGGCTGGAGTTAACAAGTGCAAATAAATCCCTTTTCCATGCTGCAGCCACTGTGTATGTTTGGTTTACACTCCAGGGAACTTCCGAAAGGGATTTATGGACATACAAGGCTGTGGCCCAGGCCAGGACTCCCACAACTGGCACAGCACAAGAAAGCCACAATTCTGCACTAAAGTCAGAACCAGTGGTGCTTCAGCCCCAAATGGGAGAGCAGCCACCTTTGTGAGAAGGTATAAAAAAATTACATGCATATAGAGAAGTCATCTTCTGCCTCTGTATCCCAACTAAGTGTATGTACCAAAGTCAACATCTAGCTAGGGACAACAGAATCATCAAGCTTTTAACAGTGGGCTTTAAAATACTCATTACACTTCAGAAGGTACAGAAAATAAAAAAAAAAAAACTCTGTAAAGAAATGTATTTTCTCTGTTGCCTGCACCCGTATTAGTAAAAGGCTTCTTATGTATTTAATGCACTTTATTTTTTGCCAACAAACCAGATCTATGTATTTGGTATTTTTGTACTGCTGCACATTGGAACATATCTGCAGCCAGAGACATAGTGAATAGTCTAAGAATTATAAGAAAAATAAAATTCCTGAAGCTACCAGTGTAACTTTTAAATTAATAAAAAGAAAAGCTTTCCAGTAGAAAATGAGGATGTTCTTTAGAAATAAATATTTGAGACTCAACAACTGCCAAGAGCAGACTGCACTAACATGAGCTCCTGCATGCACAGTTACACTGAGACTAACAATGTGTAAAAAAAACCCAATTCATTAGGCTGTCCCAAAGCTTTCACTGCCAACCAGCATGTTGGGGGGAAACAATCTCAAGCACATCATCAATTTAAACATTCAGAGGTGCATCACACTAACCTCCTGTCACAGAAGTCTTTGCTCATTTCACTCACAAATGAGTGGCAATCAAAGTGACATCAGGAGCCTCAGAACCTCTTCTGCAGAGACACATTCAACAGATGTTTTTATATCTAGATTAAGTCACAAGACCCGGGGAATAACAGAGCTCACTTTCTTTCCAGGCTTGTGCTAGACAGTGCCAGCTGCAGACATTAACAGCATCCCATTGAGGGCTGTTCCAGCAGCACAGAGCCAGCCTGTGCTCAGACAGGGGAGGCTTGGCAGGCTGGACATAGACCAAGGGCTGACAGGTTGCTGTCACTGGGAACAAGCTGCCAGGCCTTATCTCAACAGGAAAAGCCACAAATGCATGTTTCCCAGTGGTGGTACAAGTTAAACCACTGACAGATACCAGGCAGAGGAACAAGAGGAATGGCTCCTGTCTTATCTCAGCCACTGCGAGTTCCTGAATTAGAAACAGAATAAACACAGCACTGTCAAAGAAAGAGAAGGAAAGAAAAATAAGCAGTCCTCTAAAGGATTCAGGTGGCTTTCTGGAGCAGAGGACCAACCACCATGTAGAGGGGGCTAATTTCTACACACTTGTCTGCACCTCACAGGCTTAATGTTCTGCTCTGGACTGTTTTGTACCATTGTGCTCAGCTGGACTGTTCCTCCAGCTGGGATTCAGACATTCCAGTTGTTTGCCTGATCTGCTGCTTCCTTGCATACATTCAGGGTAGTCTGAATAATGTCAGCAAGTGCCCAGCTTCCTGCAGATCTTCAGCTTCTGCTGACAACAACCCTGCTGGTCCCTGGGTCCCTCCCTGCTCAGCACTCACACAAACTTTTGTGTTTTGGCTTCAGTCAGTACTCAAATACAGGCTCCTATAGGGAGCAGCAGTGAGGGTGGATCCTCTAGTTTCAACCTGCAGAGGGGGATTCAGAAAAGCACAGAATAAGGTAAGACTGCTTCTTAACACAGCAACTGCCATTGATATTGTGAAAGCCTAGGAGGAACTGCATGGGAATACTGTTACTTCAGTTGTGATGATAGAAATGTTGAAATAATTTCTTTCCCTGAGGAACCTCAAAAAGCCAGCAAGGCCAGCCCCTCCAGCAGAAGTGGTTGAAGTTCTACTGATGACTTAATGGAATAGCTTCTGTTGTGTAACATTATCCTTCTGGTTTGCTTGGCTTGTGAAAAATAAGTTTCCTTTTACATACAGGCAGTCTCACACACCACACTCCTCCTTCTCCACTCCCTTCTCTCTTCAGCACCATCCCTCTGCTCTTCTCCAGACAGGAAAGTGATAGAGAGTTTTATTGCAGTTCACAGCAGTGCAAGGCTCTGGAATGGGTTTATTCACCTGAATTGTCACAATGAATTTTGGACTGCAGGGCAGTCCTGTTCACAGTCTCCTACTGGAGCTTGCAACACAGACCCAGTCAGGATCCAGGAGACAGAGCCCTCTTCTCTCCACCACATCCTGCCCCACACAGAGGCCACAGTGGGCCTTTACAAGCACTGCAACAGCTGTAGGAGTGGATAAAGCCATGAAGAGGAAGAAATGTCTGAGGAACAACTGAATTAGGACTTTTTAGTTGGGTTCAAGGCCTTTGAATTGATTAGATTAGCCACACCTTTGCAGGACAATCAGCTGTTAATCATTTACTGCAGCCCAAAGAGGCAACCTCCAGGCTACCTCTACAAGTCTCCAGGTACAGCAAGGGGTCCCTCACCACAGGCCAAGATCTCTTGGAGGGGTGAAGAGGAGACAACAGAGGAAAGACCTACTACAAACCACAACAGCTTCAGGTATTTATAAAATGTCACACAGCTCTCCTGTTCTGGGAGGTGAACTGCAGTTAACAAAAGAGACAGGAACTCCCTGGGGTGTGCAGTCCCACAGGATTTCTGCTTTTGGGTCTGTGGAACTTGTATCTAGGCTGCCTCCTTTCTGAAGGCAAAGGAATCCAGAACAGCTTTGATGTCCCATGTGCTGGTTGGTTAAAGACTGAGAACAGTGATCTGCCATCTACCCAGAAAACAAACCATGAACTGAATAAATCTGGCTGGTGAGAAAGAAACAAAAACTTCAGCAAGTGTGAGTTTGTGCTTTGAGTCAAATCCAGCCTGCTGAGGACGAAACACTTTACAGGAGTAATTCTCAGAGTATTCAGGATTCAGATGTAAAAGGCAGCAAATCAAGCAAATGTTCAAAAATAACCAGTATCTTTTCCTGTATTACGTCTGCATAGTCACATTTGCAGGAAAGTGTAAGAAATATTCCCTTGAGAAGCAAGGAAGCTTTAGTAAAACCACAACATGCTCATGAAGAGATGCTGGATGTTCTTTAGAAAGCTGACAGCCAAGTCATTATTCTCAGTATCAGTGAAAGAGCAAGTGAGTAGAACCCACTGAGATCCCAGTTTAAATTATTACCGGATCTCCTTGTGAAAGGAAAATTGATGCTTCTATTGCAGAGTAAAAGAAACCATTACTAAAGCAAACTCCATTAGCAGGACACCCTTTTTAATGTAACTGGACTATTCTAAGCCCTATGGAAAAAACAAGTTGTACATGATTTTTGCTTATTGGTGGGGGTTTTTGCTTGTTTGTTTTTTAAGTGTTCATTTAATCTGCATTGTGTCCTCAGAGTTTAAGCCCCCAGCTCTCCCTTTCAGAGATCCTTCCAATGGTATCAAGGAATTTCTCCCACTGAATACTTGTCTTTCATGTATAGGCTGTACAGCTGACAAAGAGCTCATATTGAACGTGCTGGAGAGACACTGTATTTATTATTTAAAATATTGATAAGCTGTGATTAAAATAAATCTCAACTGCCACAATGCTGTAGAGCAAGCAGCTTTTCCTCTTTACATCTCTAGAGATCTGATTGTTAACTCAGTCTCAGCTGTGTTTCCTCTGGTTTATGCTCCCATTTCTGTGAAGAGTGACCCTCCTTTTGGAGGGGGATGCCTGCAGGCACAGACACCACATACCTGCACTGGTTTTGGGGTTGTGGCTGAGGGCATGGAGAGAATACAACACGTGACCCTGTTGTTGTCTGGCCCCAGCAGGGTGGAAGCCAGCATGTCATTAGAGCAAGAGGCATCCTCAGCTCTGGAAGACCTAAAGAAACTGACTGCAACAAGTGACTGGGCTGTTGGAGGGCTGGTGGTGATTGGCATCTTCTGTCTTGTTTTTATTGCTCTCATTTTATTTGCTGCTATCTTTGGGTGCTGCACATCTCCAAGGCACAAACGGGGTGGCTCATAGACAGCAAAGTGGGGACACAGAAGTTGGTACAGATGTGCAAGAACCAGCTTGGGTACAACCTGATTGTGTTGTTCACAGAAAACTCTCATCTCACTCCCTGGCTGGTTATTTCTCTCCATGTAAACTTCCCTGCATCAAGAGCAATGTCCCAATGCCAGCAAGGTGTTCTGCAGGCCACAGCAAACTCAACACATGAGGCTGTCTGCATTCTGGAACTGTAACATTCACCAAATACCAAAGTAAACTCACCTCTGATTTTCATCTTTCAAGCAAAACCACCAGCTAGAGGTGGCAAATGGTCAGCCACCACCTAAAGCTGATAAAGATGTGTTCTGCTGCTGCAGCTGTGTGGGTTGGGTTTTTTTTCACCTTGCAAAAGAGGAATAAGAAACTCTGGCCACTGAAAGCTTTGTCTGAACCCACTCTCTAAAAGCAGCTTAGACCATTGTTCTCCTATCATACTCAGGCCTAAATACACTATGCAAAAACTTGCTTGCCAGTACAGTCTGTCTTTATTTGTTCTTATTTATAACCTTGCAAGGTCAGATTTTGAGGTTTGCTTTCACTGTTTGGATAGTGAGTAGAACTGTATTAATTCAATATGTAAAAAAGAAATGCAACGTGGCTTTGCTTTGCACAGCACCTCAGTTTCCTGCAGAGTTATGAGCAGGGACACCAGGCAGGGGTGCTGCAATATGGGACTCTGGGATGCACATCCCATGACATACAGTTGGAAGAATGGATCAAGCTGAGTAAGGGAAGAAAAACTCTGGGAGGGGTGATTTCTAATTAGGTCAGTGATATTCCCTTACTCAGATTATGACTTTGAGGGTGGTGAGATAGTGGCACAGGTTGTCTGGAGAAGCTATGGATGCCTCATCCCTTGGAAGACCAGGCTGGGGGGGCTTGGAGCAACCTGGCCTAGGGGAAAGTGTCCCTGGCCATGGCAGGGGTTGAACTAGGTTATCTTTAAGGTCTCTTCTAACCCAAACCATTCTATGATTATATAAAACCCAGCCACAACAGCCATCTGTGAGCTGGGAACACATCCCAGAAGGAGCAGAGCTCCTCAGACCACTGGATCAAATCCTTAGAACAAGAAGCCTCCCAGCAGCTCCTTCACAGCATCACCTTGACTTTGGGCAGAGAAGTGCCCCTTCAAGTGCCCTGGGGCTCAGTGTTGTGACACACTTCAGTACAAGCAAGACCATCCCATAAACCCAGGATTTGTTTGCCAAACATGACAAGGAGAGAACACTCTCACCAAGGCACCAGAAAAGCAGCACGTGTTACATTCATGCTGAAAAAGCTGTCCTAGACCCATGTGTGAAGAGTGAAACAAAAGGAAGAACTTGTAAGCATGACACCATTTTCAGTTAGCAAACATACACTGCTCTCTTCCTGGCAAAATTATAGCTTTGATGTCTTATCCAGCATAGAACAGCAATTAGTACAATTACAGCATACAGGACATGAACTAAACCTGAACAAGGCATGTTGTGGTTGCTAGTCTGCATTTAGATTGGGCACATCCATAATTTGAACCTGTTTCTGAAACATTCCAAGCACCATCAGGTCCTTGTAAGGTCAGTGAGAATCACAGACACTTTGCAGAGTGGAGACACTGAGATTTACAGAAAAATGAAATCTAAATGCTTCCATCCTATGGTTCTGTTTGCCCCCTTAGGAGAGGGGTGTTCTACTGAAGGAGGAGAATCAAAACAAAAGCAAATGCAACTAAGTCAACCCATCATCCAAGCTAGAAGATCGTAAAATGCGTCACCAGAGAAGTTAAACATCCCCCTGACTTGGTCAGACTCCAAGACCAATATCTCAGTTAACCCAGAGGTGAGAGTGTTGAAAGATTTCTCAGGGACACATGCAGGATCTCAGCCATAACAGTTTCTGGAAGAACAGGGCATGTTTTCCCCAGTGTTTACAGTGGTGTTTGAAAGAAATGCACTCACCCCAGCTCCTCACAGAAGCTCACAATGGCATCAAAAGCTGTCATCACAGCTTTGTCAGACTCTTTTAAGGTGCCTTTTTTTTCCTGAAAGTAGATGGGACAAAGAACTGTAGTCTTCAATTTAAATATACACAGATAAACTCTAGCAATGATCAAATCCAACCCTCCTGAGCTACATGGTGAACAGCTACAGCCACCTCTCTGTCTCTGCTCCAACTTCTGCTCACCCATTTCTCTCTAACAGAGCTGACTCTGGCAGCCTTTTCCTTCCCTGCTTCCCTTCCTTTGCTATCCCTTGAAATGGGGCTCCACACAGCTCTAGAGTCAGAAAATTTCATTTCATCTTTTCATATTCAGGGGTTACTGCAGGCAAAGCAGACCAGAGGCAAGGTGGTGTATCAGGGCAGGTGGGGACTGTCCTGCAGCTCTCACCTGGAGGTTAGAGAGCTCCTTCTTGATCAGGAAGCTGACTTGATCCCGGTCATTCCTTGAGTAATAGAGGCGGCAGCAGGATGGTTTTCCATCTCTCCCAGCTCTGCCAGACTCCTGGTAATATCCAGCCATGGACTTGGCAATATTCCAGTGGGCAACAAATCTGCATGTGGTAAAATAAAACAGGGAACATGAGGCTGCAGGTTTCTCAGAGCACTGCACACACCAGGGTGGTGTCTATGGGCATCAACAACAGCAAAAAACAGGGCAGCAAAACATAAAGGAGGATGGAGCACAGCAAAAGAATTTGCATGCTGAAGTTTTAGTCCTCTTAACACACAAGGCATGGAAAGCAACAGAGCTGTAAGAAAACAAATGCACCTGGGCAGCACATGAGCAGGATGCCACTCCACATGGATGGAAAAGAATGAGCACATAAGTACCCCAAACATGCAAACAATTGTGCAGCTATGAAAACTGAGAATAAAGACACTGAATTAAGGAGTTTGGGAGATTTTGCCATAAAATACAGCATTAACAAAAAAATTCGTATTTGTTTTGTGGGATACAACTGCACCATTGCAAAACACAATTTTAAATACTTTATTTTAAAAAGACACTCAGCTAAAATCTCTATGGGAAATTCCACCTCACTGTGCTTCTCAGATGAAGGCACCCCTCCTAACCAGCAAATATGACTATAGAATCATTACTAAAGTTTATGTAATCTCTGCAGGAAGGTTTTCAACACAGCACTGCAAGGCTGCTTTAAACCTGCTTGTACCTGACTATTCAGCAATTCTGCTTATACCTGTTTTGAGAGAATTGGACAGCACAGCAATGCTGCCAATGTTTTCAAATCTTCCTCAAAGCCAGCATGACCCAAGGGCAGGTATGATGCACATGGGTGTAGCTAAAGATTAAATGAGAATAACAAGCAAACGTGTTTCTTCAAACACAAACAGACCAGGAACAGGCCAAGCAGGAAGCATCAGAGCCCTGCATATTTAAACCCCATCAGGAAGTTTGCTGAAGAAATTGATAAATAATTTTAAGCAGAACTGAATTAACAATGAAGAGAGAGGACCAGATTTCATCAGAAAAAAAAAGGGACACCACCTCTGTTTTCCCTTTTGTCCAGAAGAGTCACCTCCAGAAGTTGTCAGACCTGATCTTATTTGATAACATATGCATGAACACTCAGAAATCTGCCAACACAGGGCAAAGGCTTAGCAGCAGTGCCTTGTTAACTAGGCTTGGGTATAATGTTCTTTAAGTCATTTTTTTAAAAAACCCGTAAAGAGTCATTTTAACTCCATTCCTTGTAAACTAACCAGATTACCAGCATATTTCAGCTATATTTCACTTTCAGTCAGCCCTATGCATTTCAGTTACTCTTTGCCTTTTTTTTAATGACCACTGGACAGGGCAGAGTGGCTTCAGCAGGTCATTAATTCATGTCCTAGGAGACTCCTCACTCCTCTTTTTGGAAAGATGGATCAAGGAGTAAAATTGTCACTGCTGTGGGATCCTGTTTTCTGGCAGTGACACAGGCAGAGGGATGGCACAGTTGTGAACTGATGGGGTTGGCTCAGTGATATCCTGCCCTTCTCTCACAGTGTTCAGAGCAACTTCTGTACGTGGATTTTAAAGATCAGGTCTGTTGTGGGTGTTGTCTGAGCTGCACCTGAATTATCCCTCTAGTAAGTGATCACAATAATAACTCAGCACAGCCATATTGCAGGGCAGGAAGTCTAACCCAGAGCCCTTATGGGGGCAGCAGTCTCAGAGGAACAGCAATGGAAACCACATGCCAAGTTTCAGTCCTTGGACTGGAGCTGTATTTTTATATGGCTATTGCCATTTGTGAAGGGCTATTTTTTCCCCATTGCATTGCAAGAGATCTCCAAAAACAGCTGGCTCTGACTGTTTTAATAGAGGGTGGATGAATTATTTTAGGTGCAGATTCTCTTTCCACTGCTTTTAAACAGCAACCGTTGCACTAAGAGAAGTGAAAGAGACAGCTGTGATTGCACTGAGATGGCTCTTTCTGAAACCCTGGAGGGTGTGGCAGAAAAGCATTCCTCCAATTCTCTTCATTTTGAGGATGACTGGCAAAAAGGAGCTCTGCTGCCTTATGTTTAATGCTTTTATAAAGCCCTCCCAGGTTTGGTTTTGCTGCTTCTAAGAAAAAGATTTCCAGCACTGCTTTTGTTGGTTTAAGCAAGTGCTCATCAGGCAGTTGAGTCAGGTGTTTTAGGTAACAGAGCCAGAGACTGCTCAGGTTTCAGTCCCTGATGGTGCACAACACCCAGCCTCACACACCTGACGTTTGCTTTGTCTACTCCCATTCCAAAACTGATGGTTGCAACAATGACAGGGATCTTCTCCTCCATCCATTCATTCTGGACAGAAGTCCTGTCAGCTGCCTTGAGCCCTGGGAAGGAAAATAAAGTAAACAACACCACAACAAAACAAAACAAAACGTACCCCCAAAAAAGAAAAAAAACAACAAAAAAAACCCCACAAACAAAAAACCCCCAACCAACCAATTAAAAAAACTCAAACAACTCAAACAAACAAAAACCCAAACAATCTAAGCAAAAACAAGCAAACAAACAAGCAAACAAAAACCCAACTCTAAAAATCAGAAACAAAACCGCAAAAAAAGCAAGAAGGAAAGAAACAAGAGGGTTTTCTTTCTCATCCATTCCCCCACTGCAGGCCAATTCCCTCACTAAAACTGACTGATGCACACACTCTTCTCTTCTCAATGTTTAAGCTGGCCTGGGACCAAGCAGAAGTCAGCAACAGCTGTTTTTATTCCAAAGAAAAAAGGAAAAAAAAAGTTCCCCACCCAGGATAAAAGCCATTGTTGTATTCAGACCATGAAAGATCCTACAAAACCAACAGCTCTGGAGACAAGGGAATGCCATGTGGTGAAGGGCCTGCACTCACCTCACAGACCTGATGTGTGAGCATCACACAGAGTGCAGAGCATGCCTAGAAAGCTCTTTTCTAGGTAGCCCCAACCCAGGTGGCAGAGTTCAGTTCTCCCAGCTAGTGAGAGGTGCAGACTCCAGTACCTGCATGGTAGGCCTTGGCTTTCAGCCCTCGGTAGCTCAGCTCAATGGCCAGCTGGTCACACACATCCCTCATCCTGCAGTACACAATGCCACAGCCGGAGTACACCTGGGAGCCAGGAGACAAAGGCCAGGACAGTGCCTGAAGTCAAACTGCAAAGCTGCAAACACAGCCCCTCATCCCCCTAATAGACACAAGGCAAGAAGCATCTCACAAACACACCCAGGTGCAGAGGTTATAGCTGTGCAGCAGAGAGTTATTTTGAGAATTAGTGTTAGAGCAGGAAATTCAACACTTCAAATGCTTCTGCTCACCCCCACCACACTGAAAGGGCAGAACACAAACACACAACGGTCACAGAGGATGTGATAAACCAAGTGGAAATGCTTGTTCCATATTCCTAATCAATTTTCTTTTCGACTAACCCCCTTCTGAGGACACCTCTGACAGGAACACAGCCTTCACACTCTACCTGTTTTAGAAGAACTAAAAAAAATACGCGTGCACTTTTAGAGGACATAGAAAATACACACAAGCACTTTCCTTCCTGGGACCTCCTCCTTTCCTGCCACAGACCTGTCACGACCCCACCAACCCCTAGAAGGTTAAGGACCATTAAGGTAAATTTTGTCCAGTTTAGTTTTCTTCCCTAAAGCTAAAACCTACCCCAGCAGCACCCTTCACTTCGAGCGCCTTCAGACAGAAATCCTTCAAGTCGGTGTACGGATCCGTCAGGAGCTCTTTGAACTGCACGTCGTAGAACAAGTTAGATCTGAAACAAGGAGTCTTAAAGGTGGCAAGCGGCTGCTTGAGCTTGAGGGCTGCCACCACGTCCTCCTGGACCTGCTTGGTGGCAGTGGCAGTCAGGGCCACGCAGGGGGTGTGGGGGATGCGGGAGCGCAGCGAGCCCAGGCGCAGGTAGTCAGGGCGGAAGTCGTGTCCCCACTGGGACACACAGTGAGCTTCATCAACTACCAGGTAGGACAGCAAGTTCCTGGACACCAGGGAGTTCAGGGTTGGCTGGAAGGAAGAGGCAGCTGCCATCTCTGGGGTGATGTACAGGAGCTTCACTTGAGGCTTCTCACTTGCCAAGTCAGCCAGGATGGTTTTCTTCTCCTGGGCAGACAGCTTGGAGTTCAGAGAGCAGGCTTTGATCTTCAAAGCCAGAAGGTGATCCACTTGATCCTAGAGTAAATACAAAGTAGAAATGAAAATCAAAGGGGAATAAATAAAGTCACCAGCACCAAGAAAGATTAATAGGGTGAAGCCCCAGCTTCCACCTCCTGGATCAAAGCCCAGGACAACACACACCTACAGTCCTGTTATTTAAAACTTCAGTTCTAGATGCCTTTTTCTTCACCTGTGAGCTCCATCCAGCTCTTACATTTAACTGCATTTTTGTGCATCCATTCACTTTAAGACAGTCTTTTTGCTGCTAGGGAACACTAGCAGGGATCTGTGCAAAACAACTTGTCACAGGCACCGTGACCTGAACACGTCTCAATATTTACACTACAGAGTTGTCACAGATGGAAAATGAACACTCCTATCCTGCAAGAACAGGGAGCAGTTCACTCCAAAATTACTGAAGGATGTCCTAACACAACTGGGACAGGACAGAGTACAAGGATCATGCAAATCACCACTGAAGCAGAACCAGAAGCATGGATGAGACTCGTGTCATGTAAACCAAGAAGAAAACGTGGCATCACATCCAGATGAACACTGGCCATACAAATTCACTTCCCTGTCCCCTGCTCACTTGCACCTGACATTTCAGGATATGAAGAGTCCTGAAAAACACATATCTCATTATTTTACTCAATATCTGGTTTAATGTCTGTTTCTGTTTTCTATTCACAGTCATCCCTCAGCCTTCCCTACAATGAACTGCACAGGCTGAACTCTAGAAGTTTGGCTGCACTGAAATACATCATGATCATTTCAGGCACAGCAACTCCTTCTCAGGGCTTGATGAGAAGACTCTGGGGCTTTACTCCAGCTCTTTCCCCTAAGACTCATTGAGCCCATCTCAACCTATTTATAACTCTTTCATCAATGATATATCTTAACCTCAATTTCACTAATATTTGCCATGCTGGAGTTAAATCAGTCATCCTCACACTTGGAACAAAATCATTCTTTATTGTATCTTTCTGAGAAGTATCAGCAAGCCTGTTATGGTTCTTAATGTATATTACATTGAGACTGTACAGGAGTTAAAATAACTCCACAAATAACAAATCCCAAACCAGCAGCCACCAGATGTCAGGCAGTGCTAATGGTCTACACAAGTCTAAGTAATGCTGCAGCTGCTTTTACAGGGAATTGTTTCTCCCAAGAGGTGATGAAACAGTAGAAAAGGCAAAATAGAGGAAAAAAGTCTCACAGATGAAAGTGCTCATGAAGCAGCTCTGCTAAAGCAGCTTCGTTCCATCACAGACTGACTGCAGTGAAAAGACATTTTGATGCAGAATGAACTGTGCCTTCAAAGGCAACTTCATCACTCCTGGAGTTATTACTTTATAGGTAAAGTATATTTTATTCTGAGGAAAGATCCATCTTTTGGTGCATTTGAGTTTCTCTGCTTCGCTGTTTATGTCTGGAGAAAATGGAGAAAGGCCCAGTCATAAAAACCATCAGGTTATTATTAAAGGTTATTATTAAAGGCAAAACCATCCTTTTACAGAAATGCAAAGTATCACACCAGAGATACTCTGCTGTCTTCACCTATCCCAGAGTAAGGAAAGCACACTGAGACATCAAGAGAATTCAGAGGCAGCTCAGCAGCAGAGACTCGTGGGCAGAAAGACAAGAGGGCAGCTGCTGTACCTGCAGAGGCTCCCAACCCCTTCCCTGAGTGCTGTTCCCAGGAGACAGTTACCTGAATCAATGCAATCAGAGGTGAAATGACAATGGTGATGCCCACTGCCAGAACTGCAGGAAGCTGGTAGCACAAGGATTTCCCTGCCCCTGTGGGCATGCACACAAAGACATCCTTCTCTCCTGCAAAAACAACAGAAGAAAGCTCAAGGCCTCTGAGTGGTGTTGAGTTCCTGGGGCTCAGGCTGGAGGGGTGGGCAGAAACAGCACATGTGTGCAGGTGGTAGAGCAACAAAACACTTCAGTTTAGTTCTAAAAGCACAGCCATACTCTGCATGCCAGCAGTGCTTTCCTTCAAAGAACCTCAGATTGCTTTGTAAACATTTAGAGGCAACTGTACAAAAGTACCAGAAGATACACAGAAACCAAGATAAAGAGAAGTTATGCATGCTGAATCTCCTCCAGAAAAGCTGCTTTCACTCATTTACAGACCTCCACTCACCACATTACCAGCCCCATGACAGAACTTCACCACATCCTCTTAAAGCTTATCCCAGAAAGGCCCTTCACATGAAACAGGAGTTGGAAATCTCAACCACATTGATAATATCCTACAGTGAGTGTCTGCTCCTGCACTAACCAGGATCCAGTTCAAGCCAGGAAGGTGCCAGTGACATCAGGTTAACAGGCAGAGACACCCTGCACACAGAATCCCACTTCTGACAGGTCTGTTGTCAGCTGTGAATGGTGATAGATGGAAACTGAATGGATGGGCACTGTTCTGATTCACACAGAGAGCTGCTGGGGGAGCTGGCAGCTTGTTTGTGTGAGCTGCCTATTCACCCCCAGCTGGCTGTTGGGGCATGTGTCAACATCAGCACAGAAACGTTTCTGATAATAGCCCCACAATTCTGAGGATCTCAGCTGTGCCAAGAAATCAAATCCTCCACTGGTATTGTCTTTAAAACAAGTACAGTTTTACTCTGAAAATGTCTGAATGTTAACAGGTTTGAGGTCATCTGACCACAAACACGCTGGCAGGTGTGAGGAGACAATTAAAAAAGACACCAACAATGCTGCACTTTCCCATTTCCCATTTGCATGGATGATGCAATGATGGTGTTACAAAACAAATGACAGGAGAAGATCCAGAGCTGGTTGCAGCACGTGCTCCTGGGCCACCAAAACCATCTCAGAGCAGAGGAGGGTGTGGAGGGCTGGGCACTCCTGCCTAGTCCAGGTGACATCTGCTCACGGCAGACACAACAGCAACTCCCACAGGGAGATGGACACCCCGCCGTGTTCCACACGTCTCCCATGCCGAGCCTCACCTCTCGCCACAGCCATGGTCGCGCTTTCCTGCAGGGAAGTCTTGAAGGACTCGAACCCGAAGACCTTCTGCAGTGTTTTCCGGACCCTGCCCTCCAGGCCCGGGGGAGCCTTCCCGCTCATCCTAAGGACGCTGCGAACGGCGACAGGAATCTCAGCTAAACCGGGACGCTGCCACCCTCCTCTCCGGCCCCCTGCCACCTGCACGACCTCCCCCAGGGCCTCCTTGCCACATTCTCCCTTTTTTCGGGTCTCTCAGGGATGCTTATCCAGACCCCCCCCCTCACTGGAGAGGGGCACTCTGGGTTAATCCCCTCCTCATGGGGCACAGCACAGAGGGCTCGTAGCGGAGGGGCCTCAGTGCCCACCGAACCGGTCCGCACCCGACATGGAGCAGGGCTCCTTCTCACCCACCCCCTTCCTCCCCAGGGCCCGGTGTCCTCGCACCCTCCGTGTCCCCTGTCGCACCTCCGCCCCGTACCGGCCCCCACCCTCCGCGCTCGCTCCACACCCGGCAGGTGCTGTCGCGGCGCCACAAAATGACGTCAAAACCGCCAATTAAAGGGCCAGCCCGCTCACTTTTCATCCCCTCTCCTCCCCCGACACGCTCCGCTCCGCCTCGCTGAGGGTTTTCCCCTCCGGCCGTGATCTCCCCGAGCAGTTTCCCGTCTGGCGGTGCGGGCGGGATTCCCCCGGCGCGCCGTGAGCCCGCTGAGGGCGGAAGAAGGGCAGCGTTGCCATGGTGACAGCGCCGTGCACGTCATCCCCGCGCGCCGGAAGTGCGCCGTGGCCGAGGCGGAAGATGGCGGCGGCGAAGCGCAGCGTTCTCTCCTCGCTGGCGGTTTATGCCGAGGACTCGGACCCGGAGTCGGACAGCGAGGCCGGCACGGCGGGGAGCGATGGGGGAGCGCCCACGGGTGAGGGTGGGCAGGGAGCCGGGACAAGCGGCAGGCTGGGCCGCCAGGGATGCCCAGCGCGGCCCGTGCCGGCCTGGCGCTTTCCCCTGTGTGAAGGGAAGGCCCCGCACGCTGCCACCTCTCCTTTCCTTACCGTTTTCCTTTTCTTTTCCTTCTTAGGAGAGAAAGGAGGCCTGGTATCAGTTGGGTACGGGGAAGATGACTTTACCCGCCTGGATGGGGACGAGGAAGGGTACGAAGAGGAGGACGATGAGAACAGCAGGCAGTCAGTAAGTACCTCCCTGCTCCGGGAGCTTGCCTTGACCCCTTGCACAGGCTGTAGAGGCTTTTCTCTTTCAAACAAAAACCCCGAGTAGCGACCCGTGATGGAACCTGGAATATCTGACTCCTCGTGTGGGTTTCTCCACTTTGCACCTACTCCTTTTCCACTTTGTTTTCAAGTGGAAAGCATTTGCCCTGAAACCCATCAGCAGCTTGGCACAGCTCGTGTTGCCCGTTACTGTGTTGGTGTCGTTGGACTCTTTTATGGGAAAAAGGCTGTTACAACCCCTCCCAGTAAAAGCTATTCTTTAAACATAATTGACATATTAGTACCTTGTTAAAGACCATATAAGAACCGTGTTAAAGACCACATCATCAGCTGGTGGATTAAAAAGAATAAACTTCTGTGCTGTCTTAAATTATTCTTTTGTGTGTAGCTCAATCCACTCCCTGCCTCAGGTCACCTTGATGTCACAGTGTCCTGTCTACATGTGGGTGGCTTTTGTCTGTCCCAGGTGCATGGCCTGTGTCTGATGTCACCTGAATTCTGAGATAACCACGGTGGTGGGGGGACAGGGCACCGAGCTCACAGTGTGTGAAGGCAGCTGCATCACACAGAACTTCTGCCCTGGGGCTGGGGTAGTGAAATAAGAAGTTTGGTGGGGAGAAGGGAAAGTTCTCATCTCTTTTCTTTATGGTCACCCGTTTTCTTTCCACTGTGTTATCTTCTTCTTGTTCCAGTTCTTTCTTCTACAGCGTAGCCAAAAACCCCAGGGCTACTCATGTAACTTTTCCTCACTGAAATCTGCTCTGTGTGTTAGATCAGCCTCTTAGGAGACACTAATTTCTGCCATCTGTCTGCCCAAGTAGCAGCCAAGAAATTCCTCAGTCTCTTGTTCCTGCTTTAAGTTCTGTTCTGTTGCCCCTGCTGTCTCCCTTAGCAAAGCAGTGAAACTTTTTCACTGCTTCAGTGATTCTTCTTTTTGTATCCAGCACTTCTAGACTCTGTTTCAGTCAGGTCTCTCTAATTCAGATCCCTGTGTGTGATCCAGGTGTTTGCCAAGGTCAGCTGTGTTTAGTTAGTATTTTAAAGGGGCTGTAAATGGAGTGGCTTTGTTGCATACACAGCTTTTGGTGCAGGGTGCAGCTGCCCATCATCAGCTGCTGTTCAGGAAATGACAATCACTCTGGTGTCAGCAAAGGTTTGTGGTTACAGTGCAGGTTGCTCTAGTTATTTCCTCTTTTTTCTTTTCTTCATTAAGTATTCTCTTGAGCAGACTTGAAATCTTCCTTGGTTGTGCTGGTGGCTCATGGGGGTTCTGAGTTGTTTTGAGGAAGCAGGATGAGGTGGACTCAGGCTGTCCTGTGCTTAGCTCTGTACAACCCAGTGGGTGTTTTAATTACTTCTAACAGTGACTGAAAAGCCTCTGTTTTTATTCACAGCCAGTTCTCAGTAATGCTGCTTTGTATGTTAATGTTGTTACTCCCTGCTAGGTCAGAAGTTTTTGAGAGCTGTTTCAGTTATTGTCTGCAATGTGAATAATTCAACCCATTATTGCTTTGATGAAAATCACTTTTATATGTATAATAGACACTGTAGAGGGGAGAGCAACCTCATTTGTGGTAAACACCAAGTTAGTTGGTTCATTTCTAGTTACAAACTCACTGTAATTAACCTTTGACCATCTGGACTGAATTATTGTGGTATGTGCATCTTTCAGAAAAGGAAGCTGGAGAGCAGCTGAAGTGAAGGAGTTTTTGTCTCACATCTGTAAGAGAGGCATCTAAATTCAGTCAATTAAAACTTACTGAGCTTATTGTGTGGTCAGTCTCTAGCTTGCCTTGTCACAACTGGCTCATGTGCCAATACTTTGAGGTGGGCAATTCCTTGTAAACTCTTCCTTTCACTTGCACCTCTCATTTCACTTTCTCTTTTGTGTCCCTTTTTGAAGCTGAAACACCAAGTTCATGTTTTGGAGCCAACATTGAAATTTGTGGGGAAGGGTGGAAGAAAAACCATTTTGCCGAGTTATGTGAGCATGAAAAACACTTTCTGCTCCTCAAACTTGTTTTGAGCCCAGAGTTTGTGTTTGTGTCTAGAAACAGGGGTACCTGGAGGATGCCCAGTGAGGGGACAGCAGGTTTTCTGCCAGTGGGGACCAAACCAGAGCTGCCTGCTCACCTGGTGTGGATTTTCACACCATGCTGTATTCAGCATTTTGAGCTCTCACAGGGCAGAAGTCCCCCTAGTTCCTTCTGATTCATAAAATAATTTTTTTTTTTAAATAGAGACTGTTACCTGAGATTTGTCAATGTTCCCTCCTGTGGAGGTTCACAGCAAGGCATGAGAGCTCTGCCCCAGTGAGGGAGTTGTGTCTGCTGGACCCCTGGAACTTGGTGCTGGGCCAGACCCTCTCCAAGCTGCATGTTTGGTTTGGTGGCAGCCCAGCTGTGTGTGCTCTGTGTGTTGCTGATGCTTGGGACTCTCACAGGTCTTGCAAGTGCTGCTTTTTCTGTGGGTACTGCTGAACAGAGACTCTTCAATCACCACCTGCCAGCTGGAGGGGACAGAATTACCAAAGGACAAATGCTTTTTCCCCTAGTTCTGCTGCTTCTTGTTGTCTAATTCTGAGTATTCCAGAGCTGCATGAGTTTTGTAGGGACAGCTGCTACTGGGTGATGCTTTTGCCTACAAAAACCCCCAAAACCAAACAAACACTTCTTCCCCTGACTATAGGAAGGTTATGTTTTCTGGTTATGAGTGGGTGGGGCAAAGCTACCCTCCATGGAAAGGGTTTTGGACTGTTGCTGGGCTGCTGAATGCCCTTTGCTGTTAAGTTCAGTTCCTTGCCAGGCCTGCTCTTTAAGCTTAATCCTGTAAATTCTTGTCTTGTAGGAAGATGACGATTCAGAGACTGAAAAACCTGAGGCTGGTGACCTAAAGGTATTTGAAAGTGTGGTCTGGTGGTGGTGGGGAAGCTCAGTACAAGAGGAGTAAGTCTTAACAGCATGGCTGGGTGTTCATTTGTATCTGTAGTTAGTTCCACACCTTTTGTAGCTCTAACCTGTGTTTCTGAGTTTAGTTCTGGTTTCTGCAAAGGCAGTTAATAGATCCCAGGCTGAGTCACAGTGAAGCTCAGCCTTCATGAATTTGTTCATGTTGGACATTAGCTCTGAAGTTTGCTGGCAGCATCTCACCTGTTGTGCAGTGATGTGGGAGCTGCAGCATCCAGTGCAGAATTCTGTATGACCAGTGTTAGTTGGAATAATTTCTTCAACTCAATGAACAATGAATAACAACTCAATGAATAAATGATCCTGTGCCCTAAGAGGTCATGGAAGGCCAAAATCAATTCAGTTCCCTCCAGCTCTGTCCTTTTGAATGAAGGAGTTTTGTAAAGGTCATAGATAAATTGAGAAAGTGAAATAAGATCCCCAGGTAATAGCTATTATCATAAATAGTTGAAATCATCTTTATCTTGGGATTTCACCTTGTTTCTGCTGAACAGCTGTTCAACAGCACACGAGACATGGATCAGGCTAAAAGCTGGAAGGCAAAAGACCAAATCCATTTGAAACTATAGACAAGTGTATTAAAATGTTTATGTTAGTTCAGTAGAAGCAGTCCTGTTTGTCAGGGATGCCCAGCAATGAACAGTTGCAAGGGCATTTGTTTTATCCAGCAACGTCCTCAAGGATGCAGACAGTCCTTAAACTCTGCTGTGAAAACCAGAGGATTGTGTTGCAAAGCACAATTCTGTAGAGAATTTGATTTACCACAGGGCTTTGATAGGCTAAGATGAAGGCAAATGGATGTGTTTAGCTATTCTGTTCTATTTGAATTAGTTTTACAGCAGCACCTTCTTCCAGGTCCCACAATATTCTTGTGGATTTACAGAGATACACAGCTGGAAATCTTGGCAGCTGCACTGGTAAAAGTGTGTGAAATGGCTCCCAGGCACTTGGAAATGGAATGTATTGTCTCCTTTCCTTGTTGCAAGAAACTTTTTTTTTTTTAAAGAAAGGAAAAGGGAATCTCTCACCTCTATCCTTTTTCTGCTTCTACATTTTTGGCCTGGTAAAGGTGCTAGCAAGATGTAAAAACTGCTGGATTCAAATGAGTACTATGAAATAAAAATATGGGATTTCCTTAGAAGATAAATTTGGTGTAAATCAAGTTTTTGAAGTCATGTAGTAGGGCCCTGTTGCATTTCTGCCTTCTCTAAAAGGGAGCTGTAGGACTTCAGGGCAGTGGAGGATATGTCTGGCAGAGAGAAAGAACAAAATCAGACTGTAGTTGCTTTCATCTGAGTAATCATAAGTGACAGAAACCTCACCACTGAATTGTGTGGTTGCTGCTTTAATATGTCACTGACATTTCATGTTGGCTTGTTTAAAAAGCCTCTTGTTTTTCAGTGAGTTTTGTGTGCTGCTGTCCAGGTGCACTTTGCTCTTCTGAAGAAGAGCCACACGTGGCCACAGAGCAGCATTTCAGCTTCACTGAGGAAGCAAAGAAATAATGAATGTATTAAAAATAAAAGGCAGTTTGTATCTTGGTAGACTTTGCAATAGTAACTCTGCAAGAGTTGAAGATGTGAATTAAAGGAAATAAATAAAATAAAGGTAAAATGTAATTCCTGCCATCCCAGTGTGGCCTGAAGGGTGAGGATTTGAGAAGAGTAGGAGGGAGACAAAACTCAACTGAGCCTGAAACTCAGCAGTTTCAGACTTCCATGTCATCCTTAACAGATGTCTTCAAGCACAGGTGAAAAGGGAATTGTCTCCTTTGGCCTTTTGGGTTTATTTTGAATATTAGCTCATAGCTGTGGAGGCAGGGCCATGCTGGGGTGTGGCTGTGGGGGCACTGGGGCAGCTGCACCAGCCATGCTGTTAAGAAATTCACTTGGGATGGGGAGAGATGGAACATCCCTGTGGAAGTGTTTGTACTTGGAGCAGTTGCAAATGTTTCCTATCCCCTTCTTCCACCAAGTGGCAGTGTTCTTCTTCATCCTCCCTGTTTGGAGCTTGCAATGTCTGTGGCAGGTAACAAGGTTTGCAGTGACTGTAAATCCAAAGTGCACCAAAAAGGGAGGCCCTTGATTATAACTTAATCACTAACACTTTTGGGTTATTTAATTTTGTTTTGAACCTGCAGAGTGCTGCAGTTGTGCCTGCTCAGTTTCATGGAGACATCAGAGACCTGGAAATATGTTTAAATAGATTCCCCCTGCTCTTTATATATGGTTAGGGCTTTTCCAAGGTCTGTATCTGACCTTAGGCAGAAGGTAAATAATTTAAAATGCATGAATGAGGAAAAAATGAAATTACTATAATTGACTGATGAATTAATTTAAGCACTGAATATATATATATTTCTTTTTTTTCCTGGTATTTTGCCTCTTTGTACATATTGTGAACAAACTACCTAGAGTTTATATCTTGAATAATGGAGCCAGGTTGTGTGGAGCAGTTCCCTTGTTGCTGCTGCATCCTGTGATTTGGCCTCATTGTGCACTTGGATAGTGCCAGACACAAAACCTCCAGAAGGGTCACTTGGTGTCAGTTGTGGGTGGAGTCAGAGACAGAAAGTGGGGAATGATGTAAAAATTCTTTGGTAAAGTGATGATGGGGCGAGTGGAATTTGGAGCCTGCCTCAAATATCCCCAGTGGGAAGATGTTTATTTTATATTTGTCTCAGGTTTTTCTCTTGATTCCAGGGAATCTGCCCTTGTTGGTTTTGCTGAAGGGGCACCTCTGGCTGCTCAGCCCTAGTTCCTCACTGGAGGGGAAGCCAATACAAAGTGCTGGTTGGGACTGCAGCTTTCCTGTGGGTTATTTGTTTGCCAAGGAGCAAGTCACAATAAGCTTTCCAAGTTCTGACATTGTGATGTCAAACCACTGTTTTCTCTCTGCTCTTGGCAAGATAGAGAAGTTTTTATGCACCTGTTTGGAAGAAAAGGTGTGCCAGGAGGAGGAGAATATTTAAGCCTCATCAGTCACCTGGAAGCATTTTTCCAGAGCAGACTTCTGGCCCATGGAATTAATGTTAGTGAGCTTCTGTGAGTTATTCAAAAACACAGTGTGTTTGCAACAAAAAGCAGAATCTTTCTCTTTAGGCAGCAGATTCAGATATATCCACATATATTCAGTTGCATACTGTGACTGCATTTTGAAGTGCTTCAGGCACTCATGGGAAACTGGAGATTCAAATCTGGGTAGAACTAGCTGCTCTTCCAGACATCAAACCTGGATGGATGTGCTCAGGCTCTGGAGCAGGACAGGTTTGTGAATACTCACAGTTGCTTTTACCTGAGCAGTCCCCAATTGTAAACAAGCATCTGCCTTAAAAGCACTTTAGAAACAAAACCTTCTGCTTTGAAGGGAAAAGAAATAAACAACAAAATCACTGTTAAAATAGTGAAATCCACAGCCTGGATGAGTTCTTCTTGCCCTTTCTTGAGCTGCTGGAGCCCTGGCTACAAAAGGAAGGAGGTTTGGGGTTGGGTGTGAAATGTGGCCTTGTGCTGGTTGGAAAGGACAGGGTTAAGGGGCTGCAGGTTGCTGGGGCTGTGGCCAGGGGCTGGCTCTGGTTACAGCCTTGATGCAGTAACAAGATACAAGCTTTCAGAGCTCACTGAATGGACCAGCCCTGCTGGAAAATGAAAAATGAACCTGAAAATATTGACCTTGTGCTCCAGGCCTCACCTGAGGGGTTCTGTGCTTCATATTGGAGGGCTGGATGAATATCAGGTTGCAAGTGTTGATCAGGTACCGAGCCCAGCCCTGCAGCTTGGGTCCTGGAGCTTTCCCAGAGGGAAATCATTAACTCTTGAGCCTTGATTGTTGTATCAGGACCAGCTAGTGCAGGAAAGCTCAGAACTTTGCCACTCCCTTGGCAGGTGAATGCCTGACACATGGTAGCAGTTTTTCAGAGCAGGTGGCTACTTTGATGTTTTCCTTTCCTGGTTTTGTTTTAAGGGTCCCCTCTGCATCCTGAAGGTGTTGTAGGGAGAGGCAGCCAAAATGGGATCTAGCAGAAGGCCTGTCAAAATTTCAGAGGAGTACTGTGCCTCTGAGCATGTCTAAGTACCTTCTCTTGATAATCATCAGCTCTTTATTATGTTTAGTTTTTATTGATCCAGCATACCTGTAAAGTAATTCTGCTGTGTTATGATGTGTAGGTGTGTACTAATACTTAGAGGCTTTTGACTGCAGTGGTTTTTTTAATCTGCCTTAACCTGTTTGTTTAAATACCAAAATTATCTTGATTTAAAGTAAAAGGGGTAAGTACTGAGAGCCAGTAAATGGGTGTGTGTGTGCAGTAACATAATTCCTGAAATTAACTCTTACTTTGATAAGGCATATTCATTTTTCTGAATTCAGCATACATTCATCAAGCCAGGTTCTCAAAAAATGCTTGAACCTGCTCATTAACTTTCATCTCAGGTGTAATTACTTTGCTCCAGAGAAGAGGAAAAGTATGTTTGGGAAAAGTTGTATCCTTAATATGGCCTTGCATTATGCATGGCTGTGAGCATTCCTCTGTAAACACTTTCAGAGCATGAACTGTGCAGTTCCCAGGGTTGGGGTCAAGGTTAGAACTCCAGTGCTTTGTTTCCTCACTCCTTCCTTTACCTGGAAGCACAGCCTGAAGGTGCCAGTGGTAAGCACTGCAGTCCCAGATTCTTTTTCTGTGTTTTAGTTTCCTTTTAATATAATTATGTAAAATGCTGTCTGTGTTTCCAACTCTGTGTAGTTTTCCCTTGCTTTAGGTTTGAAGACACTTTTTCAGAGCTCTTTAGAGAGAACCAGAGGGTTTTACAGAGAGTTTAGAGGGGAGTAGAGACAACTCATCTGCAAATGTTGTTCTCTGCACTGCTACAGTGAGTGGCCAGACATGAAACCAGCTGGTACCTGTTTCCCATTTTATCTGGGTGAACCTTGGTTATTGCCAGAGAGTATCACAGGCAGTCAAAGCTGTTCTGCCTGCAGGAAGCAAAACAACATTTGGCATCTGGGATTATTCTGCCCCTTGCCACACGACCTCCTGTCTCCAGCTCTGTCTGAAGGGAGACACATCACAGCCTTGTTGGGCTCTGAGACTGAAATACCTCCTGGAGAGGTGCTGGCTTCCATCCAGCTCTGGAGCTGTTTGGAAGATGAGACATGTCCGTGGACATGCTTGTTCCTTCCTCCCCGCCGGGCATACATGTTGCAGCAGACTCTTCACTCCCTGCAGTGCTAAATACCAGGGATTATTGACACAGGTGTGGCTTGCCTTCCTCCAAAGAAGAGCCAGCCTTGTTCTGTTTGTCTTTAAACTTGAAGAAAAGTCCTTTCTGGAGCTGCTTCCCCTTGCATATTTCACCTGATAAAGGTCTGAGTTCTTCAAGTCCAGCTCTGTAGCTGCAATTATTTCTGGCTGCTGTTCTCAAATGGGCTGTTGTGAGTGTGCAGGTCTGTGCACGTCAGAGTGAGAGGCTGAGCAGTCAGCACAGATGGAGCATTGCCTCAAATACCAGCAAAGAGCTGAAAATAGCTCCTTCCAGCTGCCCTGTTCTGGGTACAGAAGGAGCAAAATCTGGATAAACTCTGTGGGATCCATTCATGGAGGAGTGAATTTCTCACTGAAGACACTTGCTCTTACACCTTGCCTCTACTCCAAACCATGAAGAATTTATAGTACTATGTGTTAGGGAGGAAAGCTTGTGCAGGAAGTTAATTTTGTCAGCTCTCCTGAGCCTTTCCTTTGCTGCTGTGAGGCTTCAGAATTTTCACAGCCCACCTTCACCTTCTGCTTAATTCTGCACTGCAACAAGCTGTAAAAAATAAAGTCATCAACGTAGCTTGACACCTCCAGCCTTGTCCTGTCTTGCTGGTACTTCACCAGTGAATTTCTATTTCACTGTAGGAAGCAAAAGTGACTTGAAAGCAGAATTTTTGGGCTGTGCAGATCAGGCTGCTGGGAGCTGTTGTGCTCCTGGGGCTGTGAAGTGAAGCAGGTAACTTTGGGATCAGGCTCCACTGGGAAGCAGCTGTTATTAACTGTAGCTCCACATGGAAAGGAAAAGTTCTGGCACACAGTTCCTTGACTGGAAATTACTCCTAACAAAATAATCTTTGTCAAATATTGAGATAGCATATGTCAGGTGAATGGAGTCAAGTTTCAAAGAAGCTATTTAAAGGCTTTTTGCTATGAATGCTTCCTTTCTAAAGCACTTTCTCCCTGAAATGTTTTGCCAGGTCTTGGTTGGGATTTTTTCAGTGGGATTTTTTTGGGGTTTTATTCATTTCATTAATGAATGTGGATTTTTAGATGTAATTTAGCTGGAAAAGTAAAAGGCAGTGTCAGCTACACACATTTTGATAAGGACTGTCTCAGGAGTTGACTCTCTAACTTGTTCTTCCTTCCCTTTCTGTCTGTGCCTGTATCTCCAAACAGATTTGTGAAGCCTGTACAAAAGTGTTACTAAAGGGTGGGTGTAGCAGGGTTTTTTTCTATGGTGGCTTATTTCTGAGCTGCTGGACTTCTCTTGGTATCTAGATCATGGTCCCTACAGGTTTTTCTTAGTTAAATTTCTTCTGCTGAACTGGGCACTTTGCCTGGAGCTGTGTAGCAGAGCTGGCAAACAGGATATGGCTGTAGGAAATGTGCTTGTTTCAGGCTTTCTCTTGGGATTCTCCTCTCTCACAATACAAGAAAAGAAAGAAGTGGGGGGAGGAGGAATAAAAGCATTGTACTCCTGTTGGCTGGATTTCTCTTCCCCAGACTCTAAATGCACTTGACATGCACTCTGTTTGCTGCCTTCAGCCTGGGTGCACACCAGCATCAGGCAGATCTGGGGAACAAGCAATGAAATTGTTGTTGTCGTGCACTTTTAATATTAAATGAGACATTTCTGGTGTTCTGTTCCCATGAGCACTTCTGATCTTTGTAGAGGAATAGTAAGAACATAATTGCTACCATGTTCCTTTAAAACAAGAAAAGAAAGGGGAGGAAAAAAAGCATGATTCAGGGTTTGGGGTTGTCTTTCTCCTGCTGCCTGGATGATGTAGACATTTCACCTGTTTGCTCTGGCAAGGCCATCATCACTATTGGCTTGGACAACTCTTCTAACACTTTCTGCTAAGTTATAGTTTCTTTCCATCATACTCAGCCAAGTGAGGCTGGTTTTGTGTTGGAAATACAGGAGATATTCTGAACTGTAGAGAGGAGGGAAAATTACAAAATCTTGTTGCTGGCACTTGCTCAGATTCAAGAAATCCACTGTAACAGCTGTTACAGCAGCAGATCCTCTGGCTACTGGTGGAAGGACTGTACTGAAAAATTCCCTGCAATATCTTCAGACTAATACACTGCTTGACAATGATGTGACTGGTCTGTGCATTTTGTGGCTGACAGTTTAAATTGGCATTAAATTTATGTGCAATCAATCAGGTGAAGTACTTGGGAGAGAGAAGAAACTCTGCAACACAAGAGCATTTGCTGAAAAAAAAAATGTTGAGGGGGAGATACTGTCTGAGCTAGTTGTTTTTAACATTACCAGAAAGTCAGTGGAGAAATGAAGCTGCAGGATTCAGTTGGCTGCAAGGCTGGGAATGCAACTGAGCTGTATCAAACCTGTCATCAACTTCACCATTCCTTAAAATTTGCATGCTAACATGCTTTAACTAATTAAAGCCACCAGGGTCTGGTTGTATATCTTCTGCCTCCCTCTTGAACCATTTCTCCTGGTAGTTTGAAGTGCACCTGCACTGACATGTGCACCTGCTTCTGCAAGAATTGCTTGAATTTGTGTCTTGTGGTGACAGTTAAGCCAGCAGTTATGTTGGATGTGAGCATTGTGCTGGATTTATGGATCTTGTTTCAGCAAGGATTTAGTTAGCCTTGCTTGAAGTCAGTCCATTCTTTCCATTAAATAAAGCTGTGCTGGGCAAGCCTGTCCAAACTGCAATTCATCAGTCTCAGATTCATATTGTTTTGCTTCCTTCCTTTAATCTCTGTTCCATGCTGTGAGGGTTGTGTTTGGTTGTTTTTATTTTCCATGGAGCCTGAGCAGACACTGTTTTTTATGTAACTGGATGGAGCCACTGTAGGACTGAAAAGATGGTCTGTATTTCACCCCAGTGAGGTGAAAGCTTCAGGCAAAATGCAGCACTGTCCTTATGTGTGTGTACACACACTCCCTTCATCCTGCTCCTCTTTAACTGGTGATGGTACATGAAAACTGAAGCAGCCCTCTGGGGGCTCATGAGCCAGGCTCTTGCAGCCAGAATCATCTTGTCCAGGGCTTGAAAAAACCATTTGTCTTGGGAAAGTGGAAAAAATGAAAAACCTTTTCCTAGACTCAAACAGGATTAGTAACAGCATAAGTGTTGTCTGCTGTCTGTGGGCTGATGTGCACAATTGTTCTTGGAAGCCCAGAAATCTATGAAAAATATGGAGTTTGGGTTTTTTTTTAATACTTTGTCCATAGCAAGTTGTGCTCTTCAGAGTCTGCTCTTTATTATTCTCCAGATCAGGGGGAAGGAGTCTCCTGTTTGTTTTTGTGTTTCCAGTCTTCTTCCAGCTTGGCTCTGGAGCACCATGGCATCCCTTGACTCCTTTCAGTGCCTCTGTTGGAGTGAGGCTGTCTGGCTTTGGGCCCTTAAACCATTGATCCTGTGAGATCAAGGCTGCAGAGTAGGAGGCAGCCAGAAAATCAACTTGCTGAGTGCATGATAAAGCACAGTACTGCCTTTTTTTTTTTTTTTTTCTTTTTTTTTAATGAACTCAGTCAAGCTACAAGTGAATTTAGAGTTGCTTCTGTACAGATTTTCAGGGGTTTGGTTTGTGAAGACTGTGGTACAGGTTCCACTAGCAAGGTCTTAACCTTGTTATTTTTGAAAGGCCTCAGAATTCAAATGGAAATGAACCCTTTAAGTGGTGCCTTTAGCTCTGGGATGCTTGAAATCTCTAAATTCACTGTGATAGGGAGATTAAATATAAAATCCCTCCTGCTAGAACCACTCACCTTGGTTTTATGCTCCATGTGAGATGCTGATACATAACACAGTGGGTATTGGTGATGTAATGTACAGAGAGATCACCTTTGCCTAAGTGGATTTAGGTAACTTCCCTACATAAAATTCAGTTACCTTCAAATTTTCCATTTTTTAAATGCTTTGGAATTCCTTTAGTTAATCTCATCCACCCATAAATATTTCTTCTCTTTCATAACCAAAAGGTAGCAGTTCTTCAGTATTTATTGTACCTTGTTTTTCCACTTGGTGATTCTCCATTTCATTCCACTTAATGTATCAGATTAGATCTGCAGATTTGTGGGTTTTATGCTGTCTTTCCTAATCAGCTCATTGTACTCATCGTGTGTCTCAAACTTGAATTAGCCTAAGGGAGTGTAGAACAGTTCTTGTTGTGTGATTGCTCCAGTGGAGGATTTTAGAATGTTCTGGATCTTCAGTGGATACTCAAAGGTTTGAACAAGACTCCTTAAACCTTGCATCTGCCAAACTTTGGTCAAGTTGTTGATGGCTGCCTTGTAGTTTTCAACAGCAAACAGAGCAAATATGAACATGCACTGCTGGAGAAGTTGGTCATCCATTTGTTTTTTGAAGGTATTTATGAGATTTGAAAGCAGCCCAAGTTAATGAAAAGCTGTGTTGATGTCTCCAGCTCGTTCAGGATGGAGCAGTGGGTGGAGGTATGAAGGAACTCATCCCTAAGCAGAGTTCCTGTCCTCTGGGCAGTGAGGTGTGGCTGCAATCCAGTGCTGAACGTGTTTGCTTCTGCTTGGTGCAGCTCTGGGCTCTCTGATGTCTTGGCTGAGCCCTGAGGATGGGGGGACTGGACTTGCTGTGGTGGGAAGGTGTGGGCCAGGGCAAAACACTGGAGCCTGATAGGACTGGCTTTATTTAGCCCATGATAAATGGGACAGACTCAAAGGGTGCAAATTAAAGAAGAAAATTCTGCTAAAAGCAAACTTACTGATGATTCTGGAAGTTCATAAAACATACTATTTATTTAACACAGCTGACATTTCACAGATCTTTGTCTAATACAAGGTACATGACAGGAGAGGGTTTGGCCATCCCATTCTCTCTCAGCATCTTAGCTCATGTTTCCTGAGAGCTGTGTCCTTATGCTTGGCACTAACTCCAGGCATACAGGACACTTGAAAATGGGCCTGTGGAAAAGTCAGAAATGCAGCACAGCCCCTTGCAAGGCTGTTAGTGGCCCAAGTAAGAGGACAGCCTTTTTGGGGCCACGTAGCTCATGTCTAATACACCTGAATTTGGCTGTGCCACTGGGTTGCTTAAGTGCCTCCTTGGCAGTATTGCTGTTTGGGGGGGTTATTTCTCTTGTTTTTGAGGGCAAGTGGGCAGAAGGAGATGGGGAGCATAATAGAATAATAAACACAGTGCTGGGTATGAGGAAGGATCAAGAGGTGCTCAGGGACATAGTCTGTCTCTTCCACTTCCCTCTCAGTTCCACTTAAACCTATCAAGAGATAAGAGTGCAGGATATAGTTTAGTCACAGTTGGAGCTAAAGCAGTTCCCTCCTTTCACCTCAACAAACATTTGCTTGTTGTTTCAAACCAAGGTGAGAAATAGTTTTAATTCTCCATCTAGCAAGTTCCCCCCTGAAAGGGAATGAGCCTCCTGCCCACATGTATTTACTGCTGGTGAATCACTGAATGTGCCTGGACAGATGTTACCTTGCATCTGCAGCTCTGTGAGCTCCTCCAGCCCCCATATTCATCTGGATTTGTCCTCACAGCCCATCAGTTACCACAGAATTGCTCCCACTTCTCCAGTGCTGATCTGGAGCTCAGTCTGTGAACTCCCTATCCATGCAGGTTTGTGGAGAACATAGTCTGGATTCCCTGGATTCCTGTCCAGTGCTCTCACCAAGGGCAGCTACTGCTTTGGCATACATTTTTTGCTTTGAAATGTCATGTTCCTGTTTAAATTTCTCCCTGTCTGTGTTGCTGGAGGCCCTGGGAGAAGAGCTGTTGATGCACACACCAAGGGCATTGTCTCAGAGGGGTTGAAACTGTGACACTTCAGCCCCATCTCAGAGGGGCCTGGGGCCAGCTGGCCAGGGAGAAGATGCATGTTCCTCTGTGTACTTCTTTCTTTCTCTAAAATAGCTTCAGCCTTGTATTTCTGTGATCCAAGTGTACTAATGCAGAAATAGTGCTTTCCCTTTTTTTTAAATTTTTATTTAGTGTCTTCCATGAATGGCCATAAAAAATGCCCTGTAGCAGTTGGTGCCACACAAAGAATTTGTTTTTCTGCTTCCAGAGGGCTTTGGCTCCTCTGAAAATGGGTCATTTTCCCAGTGAGCTTGGCACAGGCTGCTCCCACATCTGGCTTGGTGACCTCACTGCTCTCTGCTCACCTGCTGCACCTCTCACCTGACTGGAAAAGGAGGAAAGGAGGGGTCAGGGAGGGGTTACCAAGCAGCAAGGAGGCAGCATTCTGTCAGTGTCAGGTTCAATGAATGGCTTCAGTGTTTGGAGGCACTGAGGAATTTTGGCCAAACAGTCCAGTGAGTCACAAAAGGTCTTTGGGAGGGAGGCAGGGGGAGAGGGCAGTGTTGGGATACAGCTGGTACTGTTTCAGAAACTTTATTTGTGCTGAACTTGATATCACTTGTGACTTTCCTGGGATCTCCCAGAAGCACCAGAATATTTGGGTGTTGGTCTCAGTATGGTGAAACCATATTTTAGCATGTCTTATCCTCCATAATGCCTCCTGCTCAGCAAACTCCCCTGCAAACATCTGCAAACGAAGTGTCCCTAATTTCTGTAAGCAGCCAAGGATTAGCTGTGTGTGGAGATCTCCAACAGAGCACTGCAAGCACTGCCATGGATTCTCTGGTAGAGCAGGTTGGCTGTATCAGTCCAAAAGCAGCAGCAAAAGGGCAGACAGTGGGATCATCCTAAAACAGGGATCTGCATCACCAGCACACTCCCTGTCAGTTTGGTTTGGAGAGGGTTTGGCAGCCAAAGCCCTGTATGGCACAGAGGCAGAGGTGAATTTAGCATCACACACACATCTGGCAAACCTCTGCAGCCTGGGAGCCTGCAGAGCTCTGGGAGGCTGGAGAGGCTGATCAGGAGCTGCCCTGAAGTCACTGAGCTCTGGGAGCTGTTGTCACATTCCCCTGGGGAATGCCCCAGGCTGATCCTGCTCAGAGCACTGGGAGTTGCACAGGCCTGTGGTTGGCATTCCCAGGACTAAAGGAGTCTCCTGTGAGCTGGATCCAGCCTGTGTTTACCCAGCTGTGCTCTAAAACACTGACTAAAACTCCTGCTTGGTGCCCAGGGCCAGTCACCAAAAATGAGGAATCTATGGTTTGATATGTTTTGAGGAAAGGCTTTGAGTACAGCAGTTTCTGTGGAATTCCAAAGGAGTTTAGTGTCCCAGAGCTGGTGAAACAAAGCCTTAATTCTTTCATTAAATTTAGCTTTGCAAATAAATGGAGCATCCTATTGGACTTCAACTTTCCATAGTCCAGACATTGTCCTCTTATCTAATAAATTGAATTTCATTCTTAATTTTTATTCTCTTGTCTCAGAATAAAGTTGTAAATTTCTAAACAAATAAACAGCGTTTTAGGCTGGAGGCATAACTTGACTAAAATCTGTTTCTTCCTCCTTTTTTGCAGGAATTCTCAGAAGTGGAGAAGAGAGATCCTCAGGAACTAGTTGGTAAGTTCACTCAGAAGTATTTATTCATGGGTTTTTTTCCAAGCTAGACCTTCTAAGTCCTACCTTGTAAAAAGTGTCCTCCATCTGCCCTGGCAATGCTGTGGTTTCAGTTACTGCCTGAATATTTTCAGTGAACTTTTCTTCTGGGGGAAAGGTTTCATGCCTAAAAATATGAAAATAATTTCATGTTTTAAACATGTATGTAAAGGGCAGTGTTGGTGTGTTTCTAGATGAGCCTAAAACCAATAGTGTAACTTTGTCTAGGCAGAGCCAGTGGAACCAGCCAGGAGTGATGACTTTGCTCTGTGCATTCCAAAACTCAACAAAAATATCCCCATTTAAATGTGAGCCACTTAGAGATTTACAGCTGTGCTGACACAGTATTGTGTGTTTTCTGATGGTTACTAAAACTTGAATTTTGTGACATCTCATTTATTCATTGCACCATTTGGAAAGTCCAGGGTTGTCAGCCTGAAGTACAGTCCACTGCCTGGTCTCTTTGGAGCTGCACAGAAACTGTATTTTATATAGTTTTAGATATAAACTGCATTTCTGACTGTCTTGAACTGATCCTCTGTTCTTGAGGTTACTCCTGCAGTTGTGTGGTATCGTGTATTAATATCATTAAGAACTAATAAGTTTGGAAGTTGCTTCATCTCTCAAATCAGTTTAATATTTCAGCCATAAAGTGTGATAAGTGTAAATTAAGGTGGTAAATGCTCAGGTGCTCAGCTGTGACTCCTACAGCAGCCATCACTGAAGTCTGGGATTTAGAAGTCCTTTTTAGTTGGCCTGCCCTGACTTTGCAACTGCTTTATTGGGTTTTCTGCCTTTAGAGGACAAAACTGCTTCAACCAATCTCATCATCAAATGCAACAAAATGAAAAATGAAATTTTTCTCCAGTCTATTCATCTGCCTCAAAATGCACCCTGGAAACACTGATGAGACAACAGTATTTGGGGTAAAAAGTTCAGCAAAATCTCTGGAAGCCAACTGCTCTTGTTCTTTGTATTTTCCATAGGGGTGAAGCTGTGCAGTTGTGAAACAATGTGGTGGGAAGTCCTTAATGAAGGTGTAAAGCTCAGGTTACAATTCTGTTAATCCCCTTTTCCCCCAGTGACTGCCCAGACTGGATTTCTTTGCCTCATGATGGCTCAGACTTGCACAAAAGCAGCACAGGGAACACTTGGCAGTGTCACAGCTCCTGGTTGAACCGTGTTGGAGAGTCTGAGACCTGGATTGAGGTCTCTGCAATCTTATCTTGAATATCCTTTCCCAACAGCTGGCTGTGTGCAGAACCAGGTTATTAGCAGCCAGCATACTTGCCATGCTGGATTCTGCAGGTCTGTTCCATTAGACCATATCTTATCTACTTGAAAAAGAACTGTTGCAAAAGACTTACAGTTGGAGTAATGTAAGGACCACTCCCTTTCTGGAAACTTCGACTTTCACAGTTAAAATTCTTTAATGGAAAAAGGTGCAAGATTTTCTGACACAAAACCAGTAACTGCTCCAGTCTGGACACCTCAGGTTTTGTCTGTCAGTCTGTGGAAGTCAAGATCCTCCTTGGACAGTTTTTCACAACTGCTTCTTGCATTAAAAACACCCAGGCCTGCCCTTCCCAGAAGATAACCCTACATTTTTCAGCATCACCTTTAATAAAGTCTGTGATTGTGCAGTTGCTTAAGTATTAAATAAGTGTAGGCTCCTGCCAAAAGCCCTGTTTGTGTTTTACCTCCCCCGGATGCACAATAATGTTGGAGCAGCTCTGGGAGTGGGAGCCAGCTGGGATCCACCTTCACTGCTCTTTTTTTTGTTGTTTCTTTTTTTTTATTATTATTATTTTTCCCTGTGAGGCTTCCAGCTGGATCCATTCCCTGATGTGCTTAGTGCATGCTAGGTGAGCACTGGAGCTGGCACAAAGCAAACAGTGGGGAAAACAGTGCGTGGTTGTCCTGATTTATGCCAAAGTAGTAATCACATAATCAATGACTGACAGAATGAGAGGGAAGGTTTCAGCCCCATGGTTGAGAAGGAAATATGTGTGAAACTTATTTTCAGAGATCTCTGCATCAGCATTGTCCTTTTGGGCTTTTTATACCACTCTGAAGAGTAATGATGCTGCCACGACATTGCATTTGCTGTTTCCTGCAGCCTTGTGAAATAATACTTTTAGAATATTGGGGTTTCTTTTGCCCTGAAGTTCTTTGCAGTTTGGTTGTTTCCCTTTTGGACCATAAGAAATGTTCTCTCCAGCCCTTGGGATGTCTCAGCACAAAGTCAGTGTTCATGAGAGCAGAAAGTATGGCTGAGTTGCAGGTCTCCCTCTGCATTTCTCAGCCCACGGAGCAGAAAGGGACCTGCTGTCCTTCCATGGATGGGTGACTCACTGGCATGTTGTTATCTCCAGTTCTTCCCTGTGAATTGGGTGTTCTGGTGCCAGGAACTCAGAACCCCCCACACCCTGGTTTATGCCAAGCAGCCCTGACTGGAGTGGCAGGGAATACAGGTTTAGAGACCAGGCACCACCGGTTTGCATGTCTCCAGGGGAAACCCTTGGCACTCTGATCACCCTTTCCTTGGTTTTATTCATATAGTGTGACCTTTAGAAACAAACTGGCACCTGAACTGCCTCTAATCCCTCGTGGCTGCTTCAAACACAGCATTTGAGTGACCCCTGAAAGGGACAGGAGTTCTTCATCTTCCCTGGGAGCAATGTTAATCCAAGAGTCATGATCCATGTGCTGTGTCTGTCCTGGACAGCCAGCTCCTGTGCTCTCTGTTATTTTGGTTTTCTCTGCACTAGGAAAGCATTCCTACCCATCTGTAGGAAACAGAATTCCTATGTGCTCTCTGACAATGTCTCCAGCACAGCCTTTGGACTGAGAGCAGTTATTTCCTTCTGGAAGTGGAGCTCACAGTTTGTTTGAACTGTGCCACTTTTTCTCCTGCTGTTTGGTATAGGTCACATAATGCATCTATCTCAAACTGAAGCATGTTAAATGTAGCATTTCCATTTAGTTTTCTGCCTCACCAAGATCTGGTGAGCAAATAACCTTCCCTGACTGCTGAGGTGCTGAGTCTTTGTGAGGTGCCCCCTAATATTTGCCTGTGCATGGCTGGGGAGCAGAGGAGTGGCTCTCCTTTGCCTTAGTGCATGTGCTGAGTGCACAAAAAGCTACAAGCACCTATTGCTTGTGCTGATGAAGCACATTTTTAGGTCAGCCTGTGGAAGGAGACTAAGCACCAGCAGCAGCAGTGTCCTTTAGCAGCAGGATGCTTTCAGGGGCAGTGGGCCCTGCATTCTTGAACCCCCATCTGACTCATGGGATCTGCTTCACAGCCTTAGTTCTTTGTCAGGACTGAGAATCTGATTGGGGAAGATATTTACTTACTGTGAACCAGAATTTGGGTGTGCCTGGAGTGATTAATTGTGCCAACAGCCACTTCCTGAGGTCCACACTTGGAGATCCTCTAGGCTGTGAGCCTGCAAATCACAGGGCAAATTAGGGGCTGAAGCCAGTGTCACTACCTGTGACTCATGTCAAAGTAAAACTTTGATCTTGGCAGGAATAACAGGATGCACAGAGCAGTTGGATGTATCCTGTGAGGACACACCTTGTTGTGAGCTGTTCATCTGCAGTTATTGCTGTAGAGATGGTGGAAAGCTGCCCTTGGGACTTGGAAAACACAAAATGTTTTATACAGGAGCCTGTGGCCATACATGCAAGTGCCAGGATTATAATCCCAGCAGCCCTTTCCTCTAGGGAAAAAGATGCTGTGGAATCAGCCATTCTGTCTGTTTGGGGGGGAGCAAGTTTGAGGACTGCTGGAGGACACGGATAATTTGTACTTTCTTACTCTAAATAAGCCCAGAGGGGTTAAACTCACCCTTAAACTCACCCTTTTCTTCCTAATGATGTGGCAGCTCAGTCTGACTGCAAAGTGATGAAATAACTGAGTAATGCTGCAAGTTTGTGCTCAGTTTGTGAGGTGCATGTCCTGCCTTGCTGCTGCTGGCAGTGTTCAGCTGCCTCCAGCTCTGGTGGGATTGCAGGAGGCAAAGATTCCTTAGTTCCACTTCCTTGTAAACCATTAAAAGATGTTTTCCCCCCATAATGTTGATAATGGATTGTTTTCATAAGGCTCAAACAAAAGAGGAAGTGAGCACCAAACCTGAAAAGTCATGCATCAAAATATATTGTCTCATGGGGAGCTCTTGTTCTGCCTCCAAAATTATTTCTTTTTCAAGGGGACTTTGAATGGATTGCTGAAGACATTCTTATGACTTTGACTTTTTTTTTGCTGGTAAAACAGAGGTCCTGCCCAGACTTCCTGAGTTTATATGAGCACACAGTTCCCCTTCCCATAAGGGTTTTGTTTCTCTGTGGCTCATCTGCAAAGACAAGGGAGCCTGTGGGATGTCCAGTGTGGAGCTAGGCTTGATTTTATTTTTCAAGGGTTTTTTAGGTGCTTTCTTAGCATTATGAAATCTGGATTTAATGTGGGGTTTTTTTTAATGTTTCTGCTGATGCTGTGAACCTCTTAAGCCATTAATCAGCTTTTACCTTTCCCAGCAAGCCTTGTGTGCTGTGTATTCTCCACACTTCTGTGCCTTTGCCCCTGTCTTTCTGGGTTTCCTAACCTCTAATTAACCCAGAGGCTTCCCCATGCCACCAGCAGCTGTAACCTGTAACAAATGTGTGCCTTGTTGTCAGGGAGCTCCCTTTGCCTGCCTTTCTCTGGGCACTCTGGCAAGCTTTCCTCCTTCCATAAAGGCTCCCACTTGGTAAATGCCAAAGGACACTTTTTGTTCGTTACTGGCAACTGCTGAAGAATTTAACCCTCAGCAACATCTTGATCAAATAGAATGGGTGGTTGCCTGCCAGCTTTGCCTTTCCAAAGGGTATTGTCCTTAGGGCTTCACATTTCTTACAAAGGACATGGAAACTGTGGCAGTGCTGGTCATGTGTTGTGTTGTTTATCTGTATTCTCAGCTCTCCAGAGTTCCAGCAGCCCTGTCTGGCCTTTGGGCCCTCCTGGCCCTTATTCAGAGGAGCTGAACTCTGGCTGCTGGAACTGCAGCTCAGGCAGTGTTACTGAGGAGTGTGGAGCTGCACAAGTGAAAAACTTGGTGGATGTGACTTCTGTGCTGCTCTCAGGTCTCTTACCCATTACAGAGCAACTCTGGGATGTGTTCCCTGGGCAGATTATGCTTGAAAACAATCCCAGCTGCTTAAATGGGGCACAAATCTCTGCTCCAAGGCTTGGCCAGAAAACTGCCTTGGTTTCCCATAATAGTGGGAAGGTAGCAAGCAATGGGGGGAAATGTTGCAGTTTCTTTTGCTGATAACTCTGTAAACTAATCCTTACAGGGCAATCAGGTACTGTAGTAGTATATCCCAGTACAAACAGCTGTGGAAATTTGACAGTCTGGGCTGGGCTGCTCCCAGTCCTGCAGGACGAGTTGTTCTTTCTAGTAATAGTCTGTCTCTGTAAGCAAAGATCAAAGTGTCTGTTAAGGAAGTCTTAACTTAAGGGTGAAATGTAATTTCTTGTGGTTAACTCCTGACAGCCTTGGGGAGCATTGTTCCCTCCTTGAACCATTTTGCTTCATCCAGGTATGTCCTGAACTAAATAGTCACCAAATGATTATCTCCCCCAAAATGGGAAAGAGCCAGACTGCATAAAACTGATCCTGTGCTCCTCCACATGCATGGTCCAATGCTCTCTCCAAGAGCACAGGTATCAATAAAACAAGCATCACATCCCTCTCCTGATGACCCAGCCTTCAGGTTCTGTACTTGCTTCTTGCTCAGCACCTTGGAAACACCACAAGTAGCAGTTGGCAGCATTCCCATCACCTCTGCCCCGGGTTCCCAATGAGGGAGTAGTGCTGACAAAGACATAGAACAAATTTCATGATTTGTGTGGCTGAAATTCACATCAGTAGTGCCAGAACTCATCCCAGTTTGCTCTCTCCAGCTTCTTTTTCAGAGAGAGTGCGGAACATGTCTCCAGATGAGATCAAAATCCCTCCTGAGCCTCCTGGCAGATGTTCTAACCAGTTGCAGGTTGGTATATGTCCACTTTTTTTTTTTTTTTTTTTTAAGACCTTTAGTTCAGGGCATATTTGGGAACCCTGCTCAGTAATTTTGCACAGGGCAAAGCTCCAGCATTAAAGCTGGCTTTTACCACACTGAATTTATGAATGCACTGTGTTAATGCTTTAGGCTTTACAGCAGTTCTAGTTTAGTTTAGGAATCTCAAAGTGGCTTTAAGCTGTTTTCCAGCCTCTGTGGGTTACTTACACTTTAAAACAGCTCCTTGATCCCAGCAGTGACACAGAAGCAATGTTTACTGTCAGGGCTTCTTACCTCAGCAAATTCAGCTCCCTAGCAAAGAACAAATTGTTTTTCTACACAGGCCCAAAATCCCCTAAACTGGAATAGTTGAGGCAGCAATGCCTGGATTCCTTTTCCACCTACATGTCTCTGGATGGTAAACATTGAGAGGGGAGGCTGGTAGCTTAGAGGCAACAAAAGAACACAAATGCATGTGTTCTCTGGTGCACACCCAAATAATGGCAGTGACCAAGTTTGCAGTAACCTTCTGTGTTCTCCCCTTGGAGTGCAAGTGAAAGAGCAGGGACTGCTGTCCCCTAATGCACCCTTGAGTTTTAACTCTGGTTTTCTGCCCAGCAGAAATACAAGTAAAAAATCACTCCTGTACTGCTCTATAAAGTTGCCCCTAACATGCAGTGGTGATTCAGAGTGACTCACCATCCAGATGATGCTTTTCTTCTCCACACACTGTACCTGGGCACACCCAAACCCTCCTCTAGTGCTGTAGGAGGATTTTACTGTTCTGACATCAATGAACAGGAGTGTGTTAGAGCTGAGGAATGCACAGAGCTTGACAGGCAGACAGAATAAAGCAGATTTTTTCCCCTTTAACAGCAGTTTAGTGTGTTACATCAAAGGGGAGCTTGTCCTCTGTTGGCAGGTCAAACCAAGGAGCAAGGAGTTGGGATTGTTCCTTAGAAATGCTAAATGTTCTGGGCTTTTCACTGGTCGTTTGCTCTTTTGTCAAATTTTTCCTCTGATAAACTGTATTTTGAGTGCTGCCAGAGAGCATTTCTTATTATAAAGTTGACTGAGCAGTTGTCCATCTGTGGACTTGGGGAACCTGGTTGCTATTCCATGGGGAGGAGATGAAAGGGAGCACCAATTCAATCATTCCCACTCCCCAGATTCACCTTTTTGCATTTTGTTCCTTCAGACCTCACAATGTGTGTGCTGGTCGGGGAGATCGTGTCATTTCCTCTTGCTGATTTTGTGACAACCTGATGATAATTTATCTTATAAAAATTTTTTTAAGGTTGTTGAGTTTCATATCAGCTCTTAACAATCCTCCTTTATTCAGGCTGCAGCAAGCCCTCAGACAACAGTCAGCTCTGTGTTTGACTGTCCAGGGAGGGAGACATGAAGTGACTTATCCAGAAGCAACAAAGGAAAATTGACTCAGCTTCTCCCATCCTGAAAGACTGAAGACCCAGCCTCTGGTCTTGTTTTATGTGCCCCTTGTACATGAGAAATTTCTGTGATATAGAAGAGATGATGGAAATTACTGAGAATATTTTAGCAGTACCACTTAACTCTCTGATCTGTCTGAAAGCTCCTGCCTCTGCTCTCCCTTCACCATCACCAGAGTAGGAATACTTTTACCTACTTTCATCCACCTTGCTGAGGAAGGAAAAAAATCATGTTTGATTTGAAATCTTTTAGCCTTTTTGGAGAGTAGATTGCTTGACATCTGCAGCCTGAGCCAGTTAAATTGCCTTTGGCATGAGCTTGTGCCTTGTGGTTGATGTGCAGAGAGAAGCTGATTCCATCTGACTGGTACCAGAGCAGGGATTTATGAGCACATTGTTCCTCAGAGCATTTGGCTGCCAGTGGGCACCCCCAGCAATACCTGATGATCACACTGGGTTTAGTTGTCCAGCAGAACTTGGCTCTGGCTCTGCCTGGGTAACAGATGAGCAGGAACTTTGCCCTGTGGGCAGTGTAGCCCAGCTGCTGTTTCTCAGGTGCTCACCTGAGGCTGCAGGGGGGTGTAGGTTGTTGCTGTGAGTTGTAGGAGAACCTCTGGATTTCAGAATTGGCTTCTCTGTGTCGTGGTTGTAAAGGGAAACAGCAGACTGGGAAGGAGGAGTCTGTGCCTTATATGCAGGTCTTTAATCACTAAAGCCTTCTGTAAGTGCAAAGATAGTTCCTTTACCAATCAGACAGTTCATGAAGGTACTTCAGACATTCAAGGAAAAAGTGTCTCTTAAGCAGCCTAGCCCTGGTGTGATGGCTCCATTCAAGGAGGTTCAGTTGGCTTTTTTACACATCTACATTAATCAGTTGGAGTGCTGCTCCTTGTCATCCTGACTCACCCTACAATCTTTCTCATTTAGGATAAGATTCAAAAGCTGTATGAGAGGAAGGTGAAAGAGGGCATGGATATGAACTACATCATCCAGAGGAAAAAGGAATTTCGTAATCCCAGGTGAGCCACCATCTTTTCATGTCACCACAGCAACACAGAGAAAATTTAAGAATTTTCTTCTGTGTTGGAGTTGTAGCAGAAGGATCCTGAACAGGAAGGACTACTGCTTACAAATTGTCTTTCTCAATTTTGTGACTGAAACAGTAAAATTCTTCTTTGTGTTTGGTAAAGCAGCAGCTGGAATTGGTGTGTTGGTTGGATTTCAAATGTGAAGGCTTGGGATGAAGTACTTTAGAAGATGAGACTGTTCTGGGAGCTGGGAGATGTTTTGAGGAACAAGAAATACTGTGGATAATGGGGTGTCACATCCATCATAGCAGGTGTAGATTCCCAGGTTCTCATTTCACTCTGTAGTGTGAAGAGGTGACAAACTCTGTTGACACATCTGAAACACTTCTATTCCCTTCTGCCTCCCTGGTTTTGTTCTGACCTCTTGCTTTTCCTTTGCAGCATCTATGAAAAGCTGATCCAGTTTTGTTCCATTGATGAACTGGGTACAAATTATCCAAAGGTGAGGGGGCAGTGTCTTTGACTGGAAAAGGAGTGGGTAAAGGTATTACAGAGGTGTAAAGTCTCACCTCAGGCTTTCTTGAGCCTGCTTGCTTAGAGGTCCTGTAAGGCAACCTCAGTCTGAGCTTTGCAGTGAAGTGAACATTTTTGTGTGGCACTGAGCCTCTACCTTTGCTACAATGATTCTGCACAAAAACTGCTGAAGTGTGGAGGTCTGAATGGAGCTCCTTGAGGGGGGAAAGAAGCTGAGGAGCAGAAAAATGCATGACTTACCCCAGCACCCTTTTTGCTTCAAAGCTGTTTCTTCATTCACAGCAGAACACGGTCCAATAAAAGAAGGTCTGATGGGATCTTTGTGTCACTGGGATAGAGGAAGAAATCAGTGATGATTCTCATTGTCACCTCTGATTATCATCAGAGAACAGAAACATATAAAACATTTTTGCACTGGGTTTTGTGTTTCTGTGGGAATAGCCCTAATCTGATTTATTTCTTTTTTTTTCAGGACATGTTTGATCCTCATGGCTGGTCAGAGGATTCATATTATGAGGCATTAGGTAATTCCAGGAAGTCTCTTTTTTTGTCCTAGCTTAGGTCTTTGTGTTTTGTACTTAATTAACTGCACTGGAGTCTTCACTTTCTGTATAAAGGAGAAGTCATCACATGCTGCTCTTTAATGACTCCATTCTGGTTGGATGTGCCTGAATGTTATTGATGCTTCATCAGTCTGGAAAGACTTTTAATTTAAATTGGTTCTGCAGTGTTTTCATCTCTCAAATCATTAAATTAGTGCTGTGATGCTTTGATTAAAAAGCAGCAGTTGCTTTCAAGGCAGTTTAATTTTTCTATATGGAATTTGAATCTTTGGTTTTTTGTTATCATGGGAAGTGTGTGAATGAGAACTATGGGATTTTACTATTCTTAGTGCTTCACATCTTCTGCTCTGTCTCAGCTAAAGCCCAGAAGATCGAGATGGACAAACTGGAGAAGGCCAAGAAGGAACGCACAAAGGTACCAACTCAAAACCTGAAGAAATGCAGGTTCAGGGCTTTTGTTTCTTTCCCTGCTGAATTTCATTCTATTGCTTTGCTATTTCTACACTAAAACTGCTTGTTTTATCCCAGATCTCTCCTTTCTTCTTGCATGTCTTCTCCCAAACTGCACAGATCAAGTTATTTGCCCTTCCTTGTAGGTCCATTTATAGGTTGTTTATTCCACTGGATTTCCTGCTGTTTTGTCAGTATTTTTAAACCAGAGCTCCAAAAATGGCATTCAGTAAGTCAGATACAGGCAAGATAATGAATAAAGAACAGCTTTTCCTTATTTTATGATATTTTGCCTGGTGCCTAGCCTAGTTAAAGCTTAATTTCCTCACCATATCTCAGTGTGGGACAATACCTGCATTCTGTTCTCTGTGATATTGCCTTGTTGCATCCAATTTCCAGAAAAGCTGGGCCTAGTTTAACTTTATGCATTTTGTGACAAGCCCAGTTATTCTTAGATATGCCCCAGAAAGAACACAGACAGGCTTTGGAAGAGATTTCATTCCTGTCCTGTGTTTCCTTTAAGCCAGTGGCTGGCATTAGAACATGTCTAATGTTAGAGATTTGCCACCTAAGCTGCAGAATGCTCCTTCCACCTCCAGTACATGGAGGGTTTTTTGTGTGGTGCATGCTGTGTCTTGCTGCTTCTTTTGGGTTTTTGCACAGTAACTCTGGTATCTGATCATGCCCTTGCCCAGATCTGCAGCTCTGAAGCTGCAGTGCTGTTGGAGCCCTTGTTGCCAGGTTTCCTGCTGTGATGCAGTCACAATAAATTGTGCAAGCAGGGACTTGCCTTGCATGATCCTTAAAGGAAAATGAATAAGTGCTTCTAACTGCATAAATACAGTGTTTAATGAACAGGACCTATCCTGAGCTGTATCAAATCTTGTGCTTGTTGACAAACTTTTTTATTGTATCAGACTTAGGAGCTGGGTTGCAGCTTAATTAATCCTTAATTCTCATGCCCTGAGAGCTGTGTCTTCCTTCCTGCATGATGGGCAGCTGAGAGGCCAGTCCAATGACTTACATCACATTAAAACTGTTTTTTTAAAAAACAAAGAGAGGTGCTGTGGGTTTAAAAAAGGCTGTGTATCTTAACATTTCATTTTTTAAATCTTCTCCCCTTTCTCCTGTTTGTCTTTCCTTTCCCAGATCGAATTTGTGACTGGCACTAAAAAGGGAACAACAACAAGTGCTGCTTCCACAACCACCACAACATCCAGCACCACTGTGGGAGGTAAAGAATAGCTGTGAATGTACCCCTTAAGCTGCAGTAATGCTGGGATTAGTGCTTCCTGAAGCCTGAAGGCTCCTTAATGACCCTGTAGATAATGCAAGGGAGTGTCTCTTCTAAGGACTAGCTTTCCTCTAGTCCCTGTATTCCATGGCTGTCCTTCTGCAATTAAAGACTGGGGCCAGGTGGGATAGTGAAGACACTTATTAGTGGGTCAAGAAACCTGCTGCTGTCTGTGGTTATAGAGTATTCCTGGGACTGATAGATTTTGAAATTTGGGAGCACTGGAAATCATTCTGCTCCCTTGGAAACTGAGGAGAAGGGAGAAAAACCATTGGAGGCTGATGAGTGTGTCCAGTGCCTGTAGCTGACAAGTGGGATACATGTGCTCTGTTGAAATTAAATCTGCTTTGGGGCAGGGAGTGATCCTGTCTCCCCTTTGGCTGGAGTTCAGGTCTAGAGTTCTGCTCTGACTCCTGGTACCCCAAAAGTTGCCTTTCCTCCTCACCATTCACTGCCAGTGTATCCTGAAATCAATGTGAGGGGAAGCTGTCCAGCCAAGCAGTGGGCTATTGACAAGACAGGGTGTTAAGAAGGGATTGGTGACCTCTAACATGATGCTAATCCTTGTGTGCTTGGTTTGATCCAATTCACAGATGCCCAGAAGAGGAAGAGCAAGTGGGACTCTGCCATCCCCGTGACAACGATAGCCCAGCCCACCATCCTCACCACCACTGCCACACTGCCAGGTGTTGTCACAGTGACAACCAGTGCCAGTGGCTCCAAAACCACAGTGATCTCAGCTGTGGGCACCATTGTGAAAAAGGCCAAACAGTGACTGCTGTGCTGGGCCTGGAGTCTTGGACTTGTCACTGAAGCCATTGTCCTTGGATGGGAGGGGTGGCTTTCTCTTTTGGTAAAAGATGACAAGATTCTTTGAAGCAGCCCACAGATGAGCTTGGGAAGGCTGGGGGCAGGAGCAGGATGCCAGCTGTGTGCCCACAGGAATGGACCTCTGCCCACCATGCCTCTGCCTTTGCTTGCTGGGGGAAGAACCAGGCTGCCTGTGTCGTGCTGGAGGAAGGTGGTGTCTGGAGTCAGCTTGTAAAAGTTTGCTTATTAATTACTGCATTGGGGTCTTACCTACTTGCAAGTTTGGTTTAGGGGGGGAAAAGAAAATAAATTAAAGGGGCAAGCAGGGAAGGACTGTCAGTGTTACCCCTGTGTGTTCCAGGTGGTGCTCCAGGGCTGCCTGCAGCCTGTGTAGGTGCCTCCCTCCAGGGTCAGCTCAGTTCTGAGGGAGTTAAAGCAGAGACAACCACTCAGTGTCCACATCCACGTGTAGCAGAGACTTGAAGCAAACTACATCAGTGCATGTAGGCTCACCCTTTGTCCTAGCACTGACACCTGTACCCTGTGCTCTCTGTGTAGATCTTAGTGGCCAGGTGTGAAACTGTGGGACTCTTGAGGAAACTGTGCTGGAAACATCCTGTTACCATCTCACAGGGATGGAGATTTCTATGCAGAACCCTCAAGCTGTAGAGGTTTGATTTGTGAACTCACTTGTGCAGAAAACACTTCCATTGCCATGGAATGAGGTTGGAGAGCAGATAAGCAGAGGAGAGTGTCTGATCCTGTTTGTGATGTGGTCCATCTTTGTTTTAGCTCGTGATGTTCTGTGAATGCACACATGGCAGTTACTGCTTGCTCCACTGTTGTGAAAAAGTATTTTCAGTTGAAAATTTTGTTGTATAAAAATTGAGAAGTCTTTTTAAAAAAACCCTGGTGTCATTGATATGTCTGCATTTCTTTAGAGTTAAATTTCTACCCAGAGCCTTTTTGTTCTAGTGTATAAGCAGTGGTAAGAGAGATGGTTGCCAGATCAGCAAAAGTGTAAGTTTCTGAGAATTCAGTGGTTTGGGGTTGCTTTTTCTTTTTTTTTTTTCCTTCTATTTTTTTATGTAGCTTGTGTCACTCCTGATCAAGACTCTGCATTTATGGAGACTTAAGGTAGACATAACAGGTTGATATCCTGCTTGTTGATACCCTGTTTTTAGATAGATTAGATTTTTTAAGATTTTAAAATACATTAAACACTTTGTCCTGGTGGTCATTTAAGCTTTTTTTAAAAAAAGCATCTGTGTATCCAGGAATGTTCATGGGAGATAAACCAGAGGACTGATGTGACTGTAGCATGGGAAGTTGGGGAGATGGTGGAATTGCACTTTTTAAAGCAATAAAATATCAAAAGTCATGACAATAGTTAGATGGAAACATCTCTGTTAATTTACTTTGCATTGGGCTGCTGGTGGGGTCCTGCAAGCTTGTAAAGGTGCCTTAACTCCATCCCCACCCTGGAGTAACAGCTCTGCCCTGACACTGTCACTGAGGGTAGGCACAAACTGGGAGAGCCTGATGAGACCACCTTAATTAACCATTCTTACTGGTTAATCCCCTGTCAGGGCAGCTGCTCGAGTTCTTGGTGTTGAATCCCACTACAGAAGGTACTGAAGATTTTTTAAATGTATCTCACTCATATCACACATCCTGGCACTCCACTCCTTCCCCCTTCCTTGTGCCCTCTTCCTCCTCACTCTGCAGCACCCACAGTCATTCCAAACCTCTGGATCACTTTGTGGCCTTCAGGATCAGAAGTGAGAAGTGGTGGTTCAGCTCCTGCTTTGCTCTGGCAGGCAGGGTGTGACACTGACTGACACTGTCCAGCATCTGGAGTGAGGGGAAAGTGCTGATCACAGGGGTTTGGTGCTGGTGCATGAGGGATGAGGAGAAATCTTCCTGAGCTCTGCTGAGCAGAGTTGCCATGAGACCCCTGAAGCAGCACTTTCCAAACTCCTGCAGTAACAGCTCCTGCAAGAGACCTGCAGGACTGGGCTGTGTTCTGGCAATTCCCTCCTGAGCTCCCAGGGGTTGGTGTTTACTGTCTGCAGTGGAGAAAGCAGCTTGAAACAGGCATGGTTTGGGTTTGGGTTTGGGGTTTTTTCCCCAGAAAGCTGGAGTGAGGATGCCAATCCCTGTGTAACAAACTTGCAGCCAACAGCTCACTGCTTTTGTTTGCCTTGCATGTTGTATCAGAGGTAATAGATGGATACTCAGATTGGAAATTGCAGTTCTGAGGGAAAAGCCTTTTTTCCAGCTCTGAAAATGGGATTGGACAGGTTGGTGACTGGGCTGTGGTCAGTCAGTGCCCCAGAGAAGCTGGATGGAACATCAGGCACACAAGGGTGATGTCCTGAGGGAAAAGGATCCCTCCTGGCCTGGGAACCATGGCCTGAAGCCCTCAGACAGGAGTTTGGGCTGGTTTGCTTTGGAGCTCTGGCTGTGTGAGCCCTGCTGAGTTGTCAGTCAGTGCCTGTGGGCTAAACAGCCCTCAAGGACTGCAGCTGTGCCCCAGCTACCCCCGTGAGCCAAACTCAGAGCTGACACAGAGAAAAAGTTCCTTATGCTGCTGCAACAGTGACTGCTCAGGCTGCACTTGTGACTCTGAAAGCTGCAGATACTCATTCTTACCTCTCCTTGCAAAGCAATGCCAACCATACCCAGGAGAGTAAAACCAGTCCCATTCTCATCATTCCTTAGTCCAAGAATTACATTCTCTTCTTGAACACCACAGGGCTTCTCTCTGCCCATCTCCTTCCTCAGCAGGGATGTCTGGTAGCTTGAGGAGCTTTGTCTCAGCTGAAACTCCACGTTCAAGTCCGTGTCTGCCTCAGCAGAGGCAGGAGAGCTGCAGTAATGAAGTCATCCTTGGCAGAGTTGGTTCTGCTCTCCCTCTCCCTTCTGAAGTCTTTTCTTCCACCTCCATGCCCCGAGGTGTTGATTTTCTCTCCTATTTGCTTGTTGTGCTTTAGAGATCTGCCCTCCTTTGATGCTGGTGTGGGAAGGGATTTGGTGTGTTCAGGACTGACTTATTTTCTGTCTCACTGGGCGCTGCCGGGCCCAGGGAGCAGGTGGGGAGGCAGCCCTTGCCAGCCCCACCTCAAACCCTGGAATGGGAGCACCTGAAGCTATGTTTTAGTTGGATTGCTGCTGCACTGTCTGGTTTAGGGGAGTTATGCACTGAGATGAACAAAAAATGAAAGAGCCTTCCTTGCCAAGGCTTTGTGCCATGCCAAGGCTTTGTTGATGACAGTGAGGGAGGGAGGAAGGTGATGGCTGCAGCCAACACCTGCACAAGCTCCTTTGCAGCTCTTCTCCATTGCAGGGGAGAAGTGAGCTCCTGTGAAGCCCCTCAAACAGGTGGGCTTTGTAATGTGCCCAGAGGGTCATCAAAGGTATGGGCTGCTCATTCCTGGGGAATGGTGTGAGCCCAGGAGAGCCCAGAGTTGGTACCTGCAGGGAATCACAGGATGGGTGAGGCTGGAAGGAGCTGCAGTGGCCCAACCTCCCTGCTCAGGCTGGGTTTTCCTGGAGCACTTGGCACAGGGTTGTGTCCAGACAGTTCTGGAATATCTCCAGAGAGGGAGTGAGAAATGCAGATCTTCTCAGCAGGGCTTCCCAAGACTGTCTGATGTTAAATGTTCAGATAAATAAATTGCTGTGGAGGCTCAGGACCCCCTGAAAGGGAAACAAAGTTCCACCAAGATCTCCTTTTCCCTTTGGGGGGTAACATTTTCCTCAGCACATTCCTGCCTGGCTTTTATGGAGCAGTTTTCCACCTCTGAGCCCTCCCTGTGCTGCTGTTCCTCTGACTGTTTATAATCCACTTCCTTCCTTTTGTTCTAAGCGAGAACCATGGACACCAATGACTTCCAATAGTTGGTCTTTGTTTATTTGAAGCTTGTCTTTGGCTGGGGCCAGGCTCGTGCTCTGTGTTGCCAGTGAACAGCAGAGCTCTGGGATTTCACAAGGAAAAGTTTTGCCTTTTTGCATGGAGATGTCTGTGTGTGCTCAGCCTCCTGCAGTTGGGTGGGATGCTGGTGTATCCCTGCTGTCCCCAGATGGGTGATAGGATTGTCCCAGGCTGAAGTTGTATCCTGGATGCAACTTTACTGATGTTTTCCTCTGGTGTTGTTTCTGTGTCCCACTTCCCTCTTGCTGCTGGTCTCTCCCAAAGGCAGGTGTTCATCAGGGATGTTCATCAGAGAGATTTTCCTTCAGGAACATGTTTGTGACAAGGAGCATCCACTGGAAAACAGGGGGAATGTGTAGTTAATGCTGCCTTGGGGAAAAGGCTGAGGGAGAGAACATGGCAGCATTTAATCTGGCACTTTTAATTGAACAGGGAATTGTATTAAGCACCATTTAGTGTAATAAATTATGTGCATGTTAATGTACATAAATAATACATTATTACACATTCCTTTTATTCAAGCCACATAGCAGGATATTGTCACTGCAGTGTACAGTGCAGCGTTGGGATTAAGTATTTATTTTTCTTTTAGTGATGTGTGTTGTTACAGAGTTTAAAAAGGAGTAAATATGCTCCAGCAACAGAATTTTGGCTGTAACTGCTCAACAAAGACCTAGAAAAAGCCTCAAAACTGTCTTTAGGTATGTTGTGGTGGCAGGACAGAAAGAAGAAAGGCTCTGCTGCAAGCTGGCGTGGCATTAAAAAAAGAAGAAAATAATTAACCCTGAAATCACTTGTAATTATCAGTAATTGGCACTCAGACTGGTAGTCTCAGCAGAGAGAGCAATAATTTCATGTGAGCTATAAAATTACTTTGTTTTCCCTCCTAGGGCAAAAATTTCTAGGCCACATTGCCACAGCAGAAAATCACTGATTTATAAATGAGAGATTCACCACAAATGTGGCTGTGAGGTGTGGTGGAGCCATCTGCCCTGAAATCTGCTGACCCTGCCTCTGAAGTTCCTGTCCTCTGTTCTTAGAAACAGCAAATTTGTGTGGCAAAAGCCTGATCCAGCAGGCAGGGAGAGCAAGGTGTGGAACCAGGGCAAGAACTTGAGTTCACCAGGTGTTCTTCCTTGGTGGAAAAAATTTGGAGAAGTTGCCTGAAAGACAACTCATAAAACAACTTGGTTTTTTGGTTTTGTTTTTTTTTTTTTAAGATAAGATGAAGTTGAGACCTTTTATATTCTCGTGAGTATTTACAGAAAAATTCTAATTCCTCTCTGCTTTTTATCCCTAAAAATTTGGTGATGAAGTTGCCTTTATCTTGGAAAAGTGGTTTTATCAGCCCTGCAAATGTAAAAGGAGCCCAGTTACAGCTCTGGGAAAACTCCTGTTCCACGGGCTTGGGATTTCTTGGGTGCTGAGGGGATCTGTTTCAAAGAAAGGTGCAACCATGGTATCTTGAGCTCTTCTGGCAGCACCAGAGGTGGGTGCAACTGGGCTTTTCCTCACAGCTGGAAACACTGAAGGGAGCTGGTCCCTCCTTGCTGCTCCAGGGATGAAGGGGAGGCAGAGGGTGTCAGGAAGCCCTGGGGCTGTCAGGGTCTGCAGGTGAGACCAGAGATCCTTTACAGGAGGCAACATGAACATTCTCCATCTCAGGTGGAGAAAGGAGAACATCCAGAAAATCAGGAATATTGTGGTAGAAGGTGGGTGCTCATGAGCTTTTCTGGTTGACTTCAAGATTCCTGTTAAGGATCCATCACTAAAATAACTGGGGTTTTTTTACTACGCTGCTTCTTGCTTGCAGCCTAAATTGGCTTTTTCAACTGCAGTGGCAGCATTGCTTACCTCAAAGAGGAAAATTGCAGCAGTGGGAGGTGGGGTGGGGCTGGCAGGAGCTGCTGGTGGACAGGGCCAGGTGAGGTGACCAGACACGTCTGTGAGCACCAGCACAAGCTCCCCTGCTGTCTTGGGAAATGAAGCCCAGTTTTAATTCATCTGCAATGTTCAACATCTGCTGCAGCTGTGGCTCCTGAGGCAGAGCAGGACCCTCTGCCTTCAGCCCCTCCATGGGAATGATCTGCTCTTCACCAGCAGCTCAAGCATCAGCCCCTGGCACTCAGCCTGGTCCTGCTCTGTCTACATTTTGTTTTGTGCCCCCAGCTCTCATGTTGCAGTCACTATCTTGATGTGTTTTTTTAAAAAAACAACAGCAAACCTCCTTCATTTTCAGAACTTTTGTTTAAATCTAGGAAATCACAGCTCCAAAAGGGCTGGGCTTGCCAAGTCATGTGTTGGGAAACTCGGAAATGCCAGATTTAAACTGCCTGGGCCATCTTCCACTGCACCCCTGCCTGTTTCCCATTTGCTGCAGTTTTTAGTGGCACAAGCACATCCTTCTTTATCCTGGGGCTAAGGAAGTTTGTGTATATTAACTTGAGCTTCCTAATTTCTTGTAGTGAAAGGAGTCTTGCTCCTCACCTTTCTATCAGTTCTGGTAAGCAGCAGCAGTAATGCCACATTGATAACAAGGAGGCCAAACTTGCCCTGCTCGTAATTTTAATCTTCAAGTCAGGCAGGAAATGTGCCATTTTTTCATCTGGCTGTTGCTATTGTTTGTGTTGAAGCTCAGGGGATGCAGTTTTCCTTATGAGAATTTTTCAGGGAGCTGAAATTCAGCCTTTGCCATTGCAACTGCTCCAGGACGTGTGTGCTCCACTCTGTGGAAAGTGTGAGTGGTTCTGAGCTGAGTGACAAACCCCAGACCCCAAAGCAAAAGGGTGTTGTGGGCAGAAAAACAATCTCACCTGAACTCCAAACCCTCCTCTGCTGTTCCTTGGACTGGGGAAGGGGTTTTGGATTCAGCTCAGCAGAAGGACTGGAATCAGCTGTGGGATTGCTGCCTGTTACAGTCTTGGACCATGGTGGGATGCAGGTATGGATGGGTTTCATCCATGGTGCTCTAAGGAGTTGCACTGACTCTAGAGGCAGATTTACTGCAGGTGAGGAGTGGTCTGCCGTGCCCATGCCCTGGATAAAGCAGGATGCAGGTCCATCCTCTCTGCATGCAAAGCACCGAGGCTGGGCTCGGCGTCTGCCGATTGTGGGGGCAGGAATTTCCCTGATGTTTCAGCAAGGAGTTACCTTGGGCTCTGAGTGAGGGTGACACCTCCCAGCCGTGCCAGGGGGAGACTGGGAGGAGAAACCCCCGCCTCGGGAGGTCGGGGAGCTCCCTCAGCTCTAAGAACTCCTTTTTGGATCATGTGGTTCACACAACATCTCAAAAGCATACATGCTCTGAGACTTTGGGCAGGACGACCTTTTAAGAGTGAACAGCACGAGACAAAAGTTTTCAGAAATTGAGCCATTTGACCACACGAATTCCATAGCGTGAAAGCAAATAAGGAGCAATATCACTACTGCCCTGAGCGGGCAGGTGAAGCTGAGCAGCTCCTCCAGGCTTCCTGCCCAGGGCAGCACCTTCCCAGCCCTTTTCCTGTGGGATGGTGCCTGCGCGGAGGGAGGGAGGCTCCGGAGGGCTGTGCCTGCCCGGCCAGGTGTGCGAGGGAGCACTGAATGCCAGCCCTGCGTCACGGGCACCCCCTCCTCCCTCCCAGCTGGGATAAAACTCCTCACCTGGGATCCAGTCTCATTTATCGCAGCTCCCACCTTCCCTCCCTGCCAGCCCGCTCGGGAGGGCGAAGCGGCAGCGCGGGCAGCGAGAACAAAGTGGATTTTTGACTGGAGGGGACAGGGAGCTTTGCAGGGAGTTATGCGGGATCGCGGGCTGCCTGCACTGCCCACCGGACCGGGACTTGACGTTTAACCGGAAAGAGAAAAAGGACAAAATAGAGACGAGGGAGAAAGAAAAGAAAAAAAAAATTAAAAAAGGAAAAAAAAGCCCAAAGCTGGTAATCAAGTTGCAGCAGCGAAGCACCACGTTCCCGCTCTGCCTTCGGAAGAATTTCTTGGCTTGGCGTGTGGGTGCCTGTTATTCGGGCTGCGGCAGAGGATTTGGACTCAGTCAGACCCAGCGCTAATGAGGTTTGTGGAATTAATTCATCTGTGCTCTGCAGTGTCCAGCTCGCTTGAACTTTGCTGCGTTGATGAACCGGGCAGTGAATTAATGCGCGGGCAGGTGGGCAGGACACGGAGTGCGGGGCTCTGCCCCTGCCCTCCTGTTCCCTCTGTTTTTCCCTGGTTTTTTGGCTCTCGGATACTGTCCGCTGCCTCTGGGCTGGCTGGGAAAGGCAGCGCTTGGTGACCGGGCAGGGTTTTGGGGGCTGCTTTGTGCCCGCAGGTATTTGGGTGGGGGTCAGGGAGCGGTGCGGGGTTGCTCTGGGTGGGACGGCAGAGCAGAGCCCTTTGGGGACAGTTGTTGGAGGTTTCAGGGGTTGCCCTGTCCCTCAGCCCACTTCCAGGGGGGAAGGCTGTTGTGCCTCAGAGCTGGCGCCCAAGGAAAGCTTTCACGGGTGAAAGTGTGCGAGGTCAGCCGGGCTGTGAGTGCCTCCCACCCGCGGAGCCCACCGAGGTTGTTTCTCCGAACTGGTGGCTGCCCCTGTAAGAGGGGAGCAAGGGCAGGGGGGCCCCCGGAAGAAAAGATCAGGAGAGAGTCGGGGGTTCAAGGTGGGCTTTGCTGAACTGCACCTGCAAGGTGTTGGGGTATTTGCAAATCGGTGGATCTGGCATGGACAGGGAACAGGGAATGGACAGGAGGATTGGTGTGAGGGGGCTGACAGGCATGGGTTAGGTGGAGGGGAAAGGGGAATGAGGAGCACCCACGGATGGGAAGGAGGGAAAAAGTGTCTTGTGGGGCAAAAGGAGCAGTGAAAGTGGCAGGAAGAGCACATGGAGTGAACGGGAGGGTTGCGGGGCTGTGCTGGCATTTGGGCAGTCCCCAGGCAGGGTTCTGTCATTCCTGCCCCTGCTCCTTGGGGTTCCCCCCTGCCCGAGCCTGGGGGGACAGCGGGAGGGGATCGTAGCACAGCCACCAGCCCTTCACAGCACGGGGGGTGTTTGGCCACAAAGCAGCTCCCAGCAGCTCCATGGGAGTGCCCGGCCTGGGTCCTGCTGTGCTTTGTCCCTGGCTGGAGGGTGCTGGGGGCCATGTCTGGGGTCTGGAGCTCAACCTGGAAGCTGAAAACAAGAAAGAGAGACACTCACATGGAGTCTCCCAGCTGCAGGAACATACCTGGGGGAGGGAGGGGAAATGGATGGGGAGGGCAAACAAGATCAGTAGGATTTTGTGTGCAAGTGATGATTTCAGTGGGTCGAGTTTTTGAAGTTTTGGGAAGTCTGGCTTGATAATTTCCAAGTTTTGGAGCATGGTCCCAGCAGCTCTGTGGCACCACATGTGCAGGGGAGAGAACATGAGCTGTGTCCCTGAGCCCTGGGCTGTGGCTGCACTGCCTGTCCTCAGCACACACGAACATGTGGATGGTCCTTGATGCCATGGACCAGGATCAGTCCCCTGCACACCCCCCACACAGTTCTCCAGGGCTGCAGCCATGAAAAGAGCAGCTCCCACCCAAGAGAGGAAAAGCTGTTCTTGGGAACTCATTGCTCGGGCATTCCCCTCACTTCACTCCTGTGCCCCAACCTGCCAGGTGTCCCCAATGTGGCAGCTGGGACAGGCTCCTGCTGTTGCTTTGTGACTCATCACAACCTGCTTCTTGCTCCCTCTCCCCTATCTGCCATTCTGACCCTGCCCTCTGTCCCATTGCACTAGTGGTTTTTTTGGAGCATTGCCTGGATTTTTGGGGATGAGGTAGGCAGCCCCAGCTCCTCCAGACTCAGGGGTTCTTGGCATATTCCTGGAGCAGGTTTGTTGGCTGTGCTGAGGGGCAGGGCAAAGGCTGGGAGAGCAAGAGGAGACCAGAAGGAAATGCTGGAGCAGCTCTGGGTAGTGGTAGGAAGTTTATGTGCAGCCAGGAGCTGCTCTGCCTTTCTCCTTGCTTTTGCACGACTGAACAGATTTGTTGTTGTCGTTGTCATGAAAACCCAATCAAATCCTGCAGCTTTCCTGAAGTGAAAGTGGCGTTTTCCCTTCCAGGGGACACTTCTGGAAGTAAGGGGTGGCCACTCCTGTATTTTTGCACAAATATTGCAGGCTGCATTCCTGCAGTGGTCATGCTCTGTGCCACCAGCACCCGGCCTGCTGGTATCTGCCCAGCAAAATCCTTGAAGGTTGGTGGCTCACAGGCCAACTGAACGTTAATACTGAGCAAGATTTTATGGCCCTTTATCTCAGCACTTGAAAAGACATGATGGCAGTTTATGTGCCCGAGGCCCAGGGTGTGTCCATCTGTTCCTTGGTGACTTTTTCCTAACTGGTGATTAAAGGAAGAGGAATTAGGTCTTTGTGAGCTGAGCAGTCTGGTCCCATACTCAATCCTTTCCTTGTGGCCCATGTCATGGTGGGAGGTGGGATTTGCTGAGTGCTCAGGTGATGTTTTCAACTGTGTTTTCCTTCCAGAGGCTCTAAGGGTTTCTTCCCTACCCTTTCATCCCACCTCTAACTGGCACCTCTCCACGTCTCCATGGCACTGTCCTGGGCTGGGGCAGAGCAAGGGAAAGAGGGATTTTCCTGGCTTCAAAATCTACCTGTGTCAGTTGCAAGGGACACAATATTTGAGTGCTGGTGGGAGGACTGTCACTGGAGGAGGTCACAGGCATGTCCTGGATGAGGAATGTTGGCCTCAGAGCCAGCACTGCAACTGGACCTGGGGGAACAGGGACCACCCGAAGCCAAACCTGCAAAGAGCCCGACTGGGGACAGTCAGTGTGGCAGGGAGGGAAGCAGAGGAGTTCCCTTGGTCAGCTGGTACCTTTTACCCATGAGAAAAGCAGCTCATTGGCAAAACAGCACATTGGCTACAGCTCCTGAGGAGCAGCAAAGCTTCCCAGGGTTTCCCTGCAGACATGCTGCCCTGAGGCTCCCGTGTTTCTCACATTTGAGCCACTGGGCAATAATGACTGTGATAAATCCCTCTGGGCACAGCTGACAGGATGGATGAGATACCAGTGTCCTGTCAGTTGCTGCCTGTGTACCCAGTGACTCTCACATGGAGCCAAGTGCAGCCACCAAGGGGCATGTCCTGTGGTGTCATTGCTGGGGTGGTTGAGCCCTGTGTCACAACAATTCCTGCATTCAATGTATTCCACTGGCTGCAAGTGGCCAAATGGGATCTGTTGAGACCAGGCTGGGTTTTTCCAGGGGTTGCCCTGCAGCCCAGGCCAGGCTTGAGTAGCTGAGTCTCCAGGTGACTGCTCTGTGTGCTGGATGTCCCTCAGGGAATTTGGACACTGTTACTGCACACAACAACTATTCCTATTTCCTTTCCCTGTTTTAAGTGGTTTTCATATTATTTTCATTTTAGAGTCAGGGCTGACACAGTAAGATATAAGACAACTCATTCACATTTTATATTTCAATAATATATATTTCATATATATCTCAATTCCGTCTTCCAGGAAGGAGATGCTTTAATGATACCTTTACACTGTTGTTTTTTTTCCTGGACTGCTCTCACTTGCCCTGCTGGGTGCAAGGATGAACCTCTGGCACAGCAGCTGCAGAACTCGAGATCCAGCTTTGTGCCTTTTGTGTTTACCACATCCAAATGCTGAATTCTGGATGGCATTGAGTTTTCTCAGTCACATGCAGTACAGGGAGAATGGTTCATTCTGTTTAGGATTTGACCTCTGTGTCCATCAAAGGGTCCTGCTGCTCTGGACAGGACAAAGGGGAGCTGCCAGGCTCTCAAAACCCTGGATTCATTCAGCAACTCCATAACTCCAAGCCTGGCATTTCCCAAGGCCTCACCCTCTCTTTATTGTTGGCTTGACCATCCTGGAAACTCTTAGTGTGATAGGAAATAGCTGAAGGGAGGGGTCATTGTTGCTTTTGGGGAGAGATGTGGACAGTCACTTTGTTTTCCTCCTTTTTTTTTTTTTTCCTAACCTGCCAGGAAAAGCAATGTCTTGGCCTGGTCAGTGCTCACACATGTGGATAGTGCTGGGCTCTGTTTGGGAGCCTCCTGTGCTCCAGCTGCCTCCACCAACCCCTGATGTCGAGCTGGGCACCCCAACTCCAGGCACAGGGGTGGCATTGCTGGGAATTTTGAGCCTTTTGCAGATGCCTGAGCAGAGGACAAACCATCTTTGGCTTTGCTTTTGTGCCCTGCCTTGCAGAACTCAGCAATTGCTTCCAGCCTCAGCTTTCCCAGGATGTGAGGGCTGTCCCACCCTGGCAGGGCTGGGAAGGGGCTCTGTGGGAGCTGCCCTGGTCATATCCAGGTCCGTTTCCATCCCTTGGCTCTCTGCAATTTTAGCAATTCCTTTGTTTCAGGAGGAAGAGGATGAATGTGCTGCCCCGGGCGTGTGCCAGGCTGCTCCTCGTGTCCCTGCTCTGCACCACCAGCCTCTGCCAATGGAGCAAAAGTGAGTGGAGCTGTGGTAGCTCTGTCTGCCACCTCCCCTGGGGCACTGTGTCTCCCTGTCCTGGGCTCCAGAAACACCAGTACTCATGTGAAGAACACCTGCTGTGTGCTTTTCCTGCTGTTTTCCATCTCCCCAGCTTTTGGGGACCCTCCCTTGCTACCCCGCTGCTGTTTTGCAGCCAGTTTCCACTAACCAGGCAAAACCTCCATCTCTCCATGGGATCAGCTGTTCTCACATCCTCCCACAGCTCACTTTGTTTTCCCCACCCTTGATGCCCTGATCTCTCTCCTGGCAGGCAACCGCTGTGTGCTGTCCCGGGCCAAGAGCTGCACTGAGTGCATCCGGGTGGATAAGGACTGCTCCTTCTGCACTGACCAGGTGAGACCCTGCAGGGCAGCCTGGGGCTCCACTTCCCACCCTGCTGATGGAGGGATCCCACCACCCTCAGTGGGAGGGGGACACAAGAGCAAGGGGAAGCTTCTGGATCCAGCTGCTCTTCTGGATAGGAAAGGCTGCAATGTGGATTTCCTTTTGGTGTGGAAAATGGGAAGGGAGGGGGCCCCAGGGCAGAACTGCAGCAATACAGGGGTTTACCAGAAAATGTCAGTGCACCACAAACAGTGTGTGTAAGGGATGGAGGGAGAGTTTTATCCCACACAACCCAGTAACTCACTGGTGGTCACATTTCAGCTGGTGGCTCTTTGCAGGACTCGTCCACATCTCTCTGCCCCACTCCTGCTCCCAAAGGCTCAAAATGCTGTAGGCACAGGACCCTGCTTCCTGCCCTGTGTGCTTCCCCCTTTCTCAGTGTATCTGGTGCTTTCTGTGGCTCTTATGCTGCTCTTGCTCCCTGGCAGAGCTTTGAGGAGCCACGCTGTGACCTGCGGGAGAACCTGCTGCGCTCCGGCTGCGGTGAGGCCAACATCGTCTACACCCGGGGACTGATGGAGACAAAGCAGGTGTGTGCTGGGGACACAGCCCGTGCCCAGCCTCTCCTGAGAGGTTTTTCATGTCCTTCATCCTTCTCGAGGCTCCTCAGCAGGAAAAATACAAAGCCCAGATGGCTGTTTATGTAGGGTCTGCTCAAAAGCAATGCCTTCGCCAGCTGGTGGAGCTGGGGGCCACTGGTCCTGATCCAGGCTGGGGTGACTTTGCAGGCAAAGCAGATGTAACCAAAACACTCCCATCCCTGTGGGGGAGGTGCCTGGCTGGACACGAGTGGATGTGGGGGAGGCCGTTGGACAGTACCTGAGGGAGGGAGTGTACTCATCCCTGCCTTGGTGCTTCCCACACATCTCCCTGCTCCTTGCCTCCTCCTCATTGCACCCATGCTGGAGATGGAGTCTGTAACAGTGTGTTTTTTCGGAGAACAGCCACGGCCCTTCTAGATCCCAGTCAGCCTCTCCAGCAGAGAAGCTGCTTGAGAACTGCTCAGGCAGCAATTCAAGCTCACACAGCCACACATGTTCCAAGGCTGGCTCAGCAGAGAGCAGAAGGCTCCCAGCCCAAATCAATTCCCAGCAAGTGTTTATTCCAGTGGGCTGAAGGTGAATCTGGAGCCGGAGAGGGGGAACATGTGGTTTTTCTCAGTTATACAGGGTCTCAGGTGTGTGGGTGGCACAGGGGGCAGGGCAGGGGACAAGTGACCACAGGGAAGAGAGGAACAGGACACCAGGCCCCAGAGCCAGTGGGGAAACAGGAAAAGGGGATGCCGTGGGGTGGGTGATGGACTTGGGAAACCCAGAGAGAAGATTGCAAAATGTCTGCAAGGGTCCATGGGGGAGAAGCCTTCTTTACACCCGGGGTATCTTTAATCTTCACTTTTCCAGAGCAGGGCAGTTGGAAATTCCTTTAATGGCATGAGGGACTCCACGGGAGTCCATCCCCTTCACATCACTCTCCTTCACAGAATTTCAGTATCAACACATCCCTGCAGAGGACCCAGGTGTCCCCCCAGGCCATGCGCATCCGGCTGCGGGCTGGGGAGGAGATGAGCTTCGACATGGATGTCTTCCAGCCCAAGGAGAGCCCTGTGGATCTCTACATCCTCATGGACTTCTCCTACTCCATGTCTGATGATCTGGACAACCTCAAAAGCATGGGGCAAAACCTAGGTGAGGGCAGAGCTGGGAGAAGAGGGGAGGCTGCTCCTGTGCTGATGAAGGCAGGCAGCTCACTCCTGTCTGTGGCTGTGTGTCCTCTGCCAGCACCAGAGAGGGGGATGCAGCTGGCAATGGGCTGAGAGATGTCTGTTTTAATTACAGCTTCACATTCTCACTGCTCTGTGCAGCCCTGTGTGGGGATGTCTCTCTGGTCCTGCAGGGATCCTCACATGCTCTCCCCTTCCAGCCCAGCTGGTGCCCCTCAGAGCTGGTCTGTGCAGGGCCTTTGGCATCTCGAACCTGCTGGGTGCTACTGCAGGAGCTCCAGTTTTGGGGCTGCCAAAGGGGGTGTAGATTTCTGCCCTATAAAGCCCAAAGATCTTAAAAGATGACAGTTTGGGAATCTTATCTGAGAACTGACCAGCAGAGAAGATGGCCACAAAAAGACTTCCTTCCCTGGAGCAGGGAGCTCACAGGCATCTCTTTATTTATGTGTCTCCCCCTTCCTTCCCTCTCCTCCCAGCGGACTTCCTGCAAGCCCTGACTTCCAATTACACCATTGGATTTGGCAAGTTTGTGGACAAAGTCTCATCCCCTCAGACTGACATGAGACCCGAAAAGTGAGTGAGCCCCATGGGTCCCTGAGGTGGGAGTAGAGGGAGTGGAAAATGCCTTCTCTTTACCTGTGGCTTTCAGTGTTGGCAGTGCAACAGCCTCCATTCATCTCTCTACCTTCACTGCCAGTGTCTTCCCTAGTTTCCCTATCTCTTAGGGCTTGCTGTAGCACTGTGACAATGCCAGCAGTGTCATCTTCTGCTTTCAGACCTTCTCTGCTCTGCCACAACAGACCACACATCTTGTCTTCTCCTCTATCTCTGCCCTCATCCCTTCTCCCTCTCAGTGCTGGTCTGAGCTGCTCAGCTCCATGTCCTCCCTTGAGGGACTCTCCCCACATTTCCTCTCCTTGCATCCCTTGGCTCCTGCCCCACACCAGACCCCTGGTTCCATCTCTCCTAGGCTGCGTGAGCCCTGGCACAAGGCCGACTCCCCGTTCTCCTTCAAGAACGTCATCCCCCTGACCAGCAACATCAACTACTTCAGCCAGGAGCTCCGCAAGGAGCGCATCTCCGGCAACCTGGACGCCCCCGAGGGAGGCTTTGATGCCATCCTGCAGACAGCTGTTTGCAAGGTGAGGGTGCCCAGGGCTGTGGGGTTTTTTTTGGGTTGGGTTTGATGATCTTGAAGGTCTCTTCCAACCTACACGTTCTGTGATTCTGTGATTTTAACGAGTGGATCTTCCTGATGCCCACTGATGAGCAGAAGAGCCACACACTGTTGCAGCTGACAGGGCAGCCAGGGAGCCTCAGTTCAGCTACAGTTGGTTCTTGCCCTCCCAGCCACACACTCCCAGTGGCAAGCTGTTTTGCATTCCCAATTTTCCCTAAGCTTTAGAATACATGTCCTGGTGTTTGATGCCCAGCACAGGAGCTGCCCTGTGTGTGCTCTTTGCTCTGTCCCACTCTGTGCCTGTGGTGATGTAACTCTGCTCCCTGGAAAACAGCCCACTCAGGCTTGGCCACTTGGCTGAGGGATGAGCACAGCTCCAGACATATCCAGGGAAGTGTGGGCTTGCCCCCTGTACACACACATGCCTGGCACTGAGCTGCTGGGTGGGAGACACCCAGTGCTTTAGGGGTGTGGAGGGGTGCTGGGATTCCTGGGGACACGGGGCTGGTTGTGTTTGCTGCCAGGTGCAGGTGGTGCCTTATCCCTTGGGTATTCCAGCTCCTGACAGTGCTGGCTTGCCAAGGGCTGCAAGTGCTGTGCAGGGGTTTGGGAGGCACAGAGATAAATGTTCCTTCTCCCCTCCCTGGCTGCAGGATAAGATCGGCTGGAGAAACGACAGCACTCACCTGCTCGTGTTCTCCACTGAGTCTGCCTTTCACTATGAAGCTGATGGTACCAACGTCCTGGCGGGGATAATGAGAAGGAACGACGAGCAGTGTCACCTGGACAGCCATGGCACCTACGACCATGACACTGAGCAGGACTATCCTTCAGTGCCCACCCTCGTGCGCCTCTTGGGCCAGCACAACATCATCCCCATCTTTGCTGTCACCAACCACTCCTACAGTTACTATGAGGTGAGGAGACCACGGCAGTTATGCCACGTGGTATTACCTTTCTTCCAGAACTTCTGCCTCAGCTCAGCTGGGAGGAGAAAGTGCTCTCCCATCGCTTGTCCCAAGTGCTAAACCAACATCTTGGTATTTGGGTGGGTGCCACGCTGTGTTGGGAGGCTGCTCTAGGTTGTGGGAGGCTGCTGTATTAATGGGTGCAGGAATCCAGGCTTTTAGAGGTCTCCCTGTGTTGGTTTCTCCTTCTCGTAAAGCAGTGAAGGCACAGAGATGGAGAGTAATTTAGGTTGGAAGGGACATTTGGAGGTCTCTGGTCCAAGTCCTACTCAGAGCAGAGCCCACTCCTGTGATAGAGGAGGGTTCTCAAGGCCTTGGCTCAGGGAGCTCCTGTCTCTCTGCAGAAGCTGCACAAGTATTTCCCCATCTCTGAGATCGGGGTGCTCCAGGAAGACTCTTCCAACATTGTGGAATTGCTCCGCACAGCCTTTGAGGTAACAGTGCTCTCCAGACCTTCACTGTGGCTTCCAGGGAGGGCAGAGAGTGGGCACCTTCTGGGCAGGAGAGGAGGCAGAAGGCAGGATGTGGCCCCTCTGGAGCAGGCCATGGAGTGGTCAGAGGGTACTGCTGAAAATCAACCCTGTGTTTATCCTCTGCCACCCAGCGCATCCGCTCCAAGATGGACATTCGGGCTGACTTCATCCCCAAAGCCCTGAAGACAGACTTCACCTCCTCGGTGTTTGAAAAGACAGAATCCGGCTCCTTCCACATCACCCGGGGAAAAGTGGTAAGTCCTCGTATGGCAGCAGAGGGGAAGGCATGTGTGAGGGGATGAGCTCTCCGTGTCCAGCTGGGATGTGCTCCAGCAGAGCTGGCCCATCCCTGCAGTGTGTCCCTTCCTTTAGAGCAAGTTCCGCATGCACGTGAAGGCTCTTGAGTACGTTGGTGGGCAGCACGTCTGCAGCCTCCCCAAGGACGACAGGGAGAGAGACATCCGTGTGACAGCCACGTCCCTGAGTGACAGCCTCCAAGTGTCAGCTGCTGTCATCTGCGACGTGTGTCCCTGTGAACAGGTGGGCTCATGCAGAGGGGTGTCCTTCTCCTGGCCAGCCTGGGGTGGGAATGTTTTGGCTGATGCATGTGGGTCCTGCTCGACCCCTCAGTGATGCTCAGCCTGGCCAAGATCTCCATCACCGCCTGTTCCAAGCTGGGTGTGATGTCCTATGGCAGAGCTTGGTCTTGAGGGAAAAACTTTGCCCTTGGATCTGCCCTTCTGATTCCTGAAATGGTCTTGGGGGCAACTGGACCTATTCAGCAACGCCTCTTCTCTCTTCACTTCCAGGAACAAGAGCTGGACTCACCCAAGTGTAGTTTCCATGGGAACTTTGTCTGCGGACAGTGCATCTGCCACCCGGGCTGGTAAGGACCACGTCCAGATCCACACCTCTGCCAGGGACCCTGCTGTGTCTGGGGACCCACAGTGACACACCTTCGTGCCCTGGGCGTTTTGCCCAGGACCCTACTGTGTTCTGCTGTGCTCCTGCCTCTCTCAGCACCGTCTCTTTCCCAGGCGAGGTGATAGCTGTGACTGCTCCCCGGCGTCATCCCCCAACAACGAAGCCTGCATCCGCCCCGGGGACGCGGAGCCGTGCTCGGGGCGGGGCGAGTGCCTGTGCGGGAAGTGCCAGTGCTACTCCGAGGTGCAAACCCCGCGCTTCGACGGCGCCTTCTGCGAGTTCGACGTCCTGCAGTGCCCGCGCACCTCCGGCTTCCTCTGCAACGGTGAGAGCCCCACCCCGAGCCCCCCAGCTGGGGGATGTGCCGGGCCTGGGGGCACAGACAGGGTGTTCTGGACTGCTGGCACTGGCACAGGGGGTTGAGTGACCAGTGATGGGCTGCAGGGACTCTGCGCTTGCAGACGTGCAGGGAGGGTGCTGTGGAGTCTGTTTGCAGCCCCAAAGAACCACAGACAGGGCTGGGGGAATGGCACAGCACTGGAACTCGGGTAATCAATCCCTGCTCTCACTCCACCCAGATCGTGGCCGCTGCTCCAGGGGCGCCTGCGTGTGTGAGAGCGGCTGGGCGGGCCCGGGCTGTGAATGTCCCACCAGCAATGACACCTGCATCGACAGCCGGGGGGTAGGTCCTGCCCCGCCCTCCCCAGGGAACGCTGCTCCGGGCAGAGCTGCAGCGAGTGGCCCCAGTGTTGGAGTCTCTGGGTCGCTGAGGTGTCTTGCTGACTCCCAGTGCTGCTCTCAGGCTGTCACCTCCTCTCTCCCAGGGCATTTGCAATAACCATGGGAGGTGTGAATGTGGCAGATGCATCTGTGACATGGCTTCGATGTACACCAGCTCCACCTGTGAAATCAGCTACTCCCTGGTGAGTCCCTCTGGGTTTGTCACTTATTCCCATGCAGAGCCTCCAGGAAAGAAAGGCAAAGCAGAGAGAGATGAAGGCACATCTCAGTCAGGAATCAAATCCTAAGCAAGGGTTTGTCTCACCTGTCCTGTGGCCAGGAAGGGGTTTGGCATGGGAGCTGCTTGGTAGCCACAGGCTTTCTTTCCTCTCCTGTTTACCAGCAGCAACTATTGAGAGTCTTGTCTGTGTTTATCTGCACCCTGTTAATGGGCAGAGGTTTGAGGCTCAGCTTGTGGCTTGTTCTGATTTGCCTCAAGGCGAGGAAAAAACTAATTTCCTAGAGTCACAGACTGGTTTGTATTGGAAGGGACCTTAAAACTTATCTCATTCTGACTCCCCTGCCACAGGCAGGGACACCTTCCACTAGAGCAGGTTGCTCGGGGCCCCACCCAACCTGGTCTTGAAGACATTTGATTTCCTCATTGACAAACATGGGCTAATCCCACAGTGGGGATGGAGAAAACTGGCTTGATCCTGTTTTGGAAAGGCCACTGAAACCCTTGGAGAAGATATAATTGCTGTCCCAATGCTGGCTGTTGGTATAAAAGATTTTGGAGCCAACTGGGATATAAATCCTTTATTAGCTGCTTGTTCTCAGTGACTTCTTTTTGACCTGGACCTTGCCCTAGCTCTGGGATGAGGAGCTGCCTCTCCAGCTCTGCCTTTCAGAGGCTGTGTCCTCCCTGGCTCCTGGGGGTGTCCCTGACCATCCCTCCCCCCCTCTGCCCAGGGCTTCCAGGCTGTGTGTGAGAGCATCCGGGACTGCGTGCGCTGCCAGACCTGGGGGACAGGCAACCTCAAAGGGAACTGCAGCTCCTGCCACCTCCAGATCCAGATGGTGGAGGAGCTGAAGAAAGGTAACATGAGAAGCAGAGCTGGGTGCAGATGCATGTGGTGTCTCCTGTGTGCCCTGCTCTGTGTGTGTGTGCACACATAGGGCTGCTCCCCAAGTCTTTCCTGGCCCTGGTGACTTCACAACCCTGTCCCCTCTTCCCACAGAGGAGGCTGGTGAGTACTGCTCCTTCCAGGATGAGGATGATGACTGCACCTACCACTACACCCTGGAAGGAGACCCCAGTGTCCTCCCCAACACCACTGTCCGTGTGCAGAAGAATAAAGGTGAGCAGGGAGGTGGGAGGAGCAGGGGATGCCCAGCCTGGGATCTGGATCAGAGTGACCAACTCCACGTTGCCTCCAATCCCTGCTTTGTCCCTTTGCTGTGTCCCTGGGCAGGGTCAGCTGCTGGTGGCACCTCCCTGCCCACTTTGCTGTGTGACACGGGTGGGTGACACTGTCTGTCACATGAACTGCACGGGGTGGACTGTGACACCCTCAGGGAGACCTTTAGAGATCAGAGCCTTTCCCCCACTGCTATGGGCAGGGATTGCTGCAAGGTGCTGCACAGCCCTTTGGTATGGCTGGGTGTGAGCAGAGGGGTGTGACAGCTCTCCCTGAACAGCATTTCTCATTATGAGGCATTGCCAAGGTTAACTGGGCTGCTGCATCACTCGGAGAGCTGTGGTCCAGCCTTTTCCTCTGTCCCTGCCTCCCTGCTCCCTCCCTGCACGCCCCACCCGGGGCTGATGTGTCTGTCACTTGCAGAGTGCCCACCTGGGAGCTTCCTCTGGCTCATCCCACTGCTCATCTTCCTCATCCTGCTCCTGGGGCTGCTGCTCTTGCTCTGCTGGAAGTTCTGTGCCTGCTGCAAGGTGAGTGTCTCAGCTGGCTTCCCCAGCCCAGGAAGAGAACCAGATGTAGCCAAAAACAAGGCAAATTTCCAGAATCCACCCAGCCTCCAGCATGGCCAGATTGGCAGGGGATGTCCCTGTGGTATCCAACCCTCTGCTGTTGTGGACGTGAGCTGCTGGTGAAATTTTAGCCAGATTTCTCTCATCTGGCTGAAATCAGCTTGAGAGCCCCATCCACCCACTGCCCATGTACCCCTGCTGATGTGGATCCTCCCTGATGGAGAGTTGGAGGGGTTTTATCCTTGGCCAGAAAGTGACTGTGTCTCTGGCCGTTTGTTTTCTAGGCTTGCCTGGCCCTGCTGCCCTGCTGTGCACGAGGTACCAGCCCTTGGTCCTGGGGGGGAAGGGCTCTCTGGGGTGCACTGCCTTCCTGGGTTTGGGGGTGTGCTGGGATGAGCATCCCTCCTCCCTGAGCTGAGAAGGTGGATCAGGGAGAAACCTCCTAGCAGAGAGCCTGAGCCAAGGAGTCCTGGAGCTGCTGGTCCACATTTCCTTCCCTGCCCCACAGCCTGGGATGCCCTGCTGGCTCTCCCTGCCCTTGTAATGCTTAGCTGGTGACATGAACACCCCTTGCTCCCTCCATCCCACTCCCGTCCTGACATCCCAACACCCTTACCATGGTGGAAACCCTAAACATGCCCCAGAACAGACTCTTTGGGGGCGGGAAGCTGACGGCTGGCGTTGTCCCGGTGTGCCCAGGCTCTGACCCCGTCCCTGGCTCTGCAGGTCGCACTGTCGGCTTCAAGGAGGATCACTACATGCTGCGGCACAGCCTCATGTCCTCCGACCACCTGGACACGCCCCTGGTGCGCAGCGGCTCCCTCAAGGGTCGGGACACGGTCCGCTGGAAGATCCACAACAACGTCCACAAGCAGGGTGTCGCCTCCCCCGCTGCCACCAACCCCAAGGAGCTCAGTGAGTGTCCCCGTGCTTCCAGCTTCTGGGTGGGTTATTTCTCTTGATCAAGAAGGGCGGGGTTTAATTTGGGAATTTCTCTTTCCAGTTCTCTACGGGCTGTCTCTGAGGCTGGCCCGGCTTTTCACGCAGAACCTGGTGAAACCGGACACCCGGGAGTGCGAGCAGCTTCGCAAGGAAGTGGAGGAGAACGTAGGAGCCTGGGCACAAGGGGGCTCGGGGTGGCCTTGGGGACAGCCATACAGGAGGCTGGGCAGTGCCCCTTCCCTGGGAACCCACAGTTAATGAAAGGAAGGAGCAGTTTTTCTTCTTTTGTGAGCACAATTTTTAAGGTCACAATTGTAAGAATTAGCAAAGCATCTCGTTGAGATTTTGGGTTTGCTTTGGGGTGTGTGATCTGGAGCTCCTGTTTGGTTTCAGTTTGCAGCCTCTTGCCATGTCCTAGGAAGAAACACAGTGTGGGAAGGTGAGGGAGGAGGGCCTGGGGTGGTCAGAGGGCTCCTGTGTTTTGTGGCAGCAGCATCTGCTTGCTGAGCACATCCCTGTTCAGTGAGGGATACACTGTGAAAGTCCCTCTTGCTCCTTGCAGCTGAATGAGGTTTTCAAGCACATTCCAGGCTGCCACAAGGTCCAGCAGACCAAGTTCAGGTGAGTCAGTAGGGGAGAGACTCCTGCAGGGCAGGGTTCCCCCATGATGAGGTGGGCCAGAGGGCTGGGGTGTGAAATCTGCAGTGCTGGGAGGGAGTTGTGGTCTGTGACACAAGCCTGGCGTGGTGCTTCACCCACCCAGGGCTGCAGAGCAGAGCCCACCCAGCTGTGGGGGAGATCCCAGCTGAGTCTGGCTTTGGAGCAGTAGGAACAAATCCTGGTTGCATGGTGCTCAGTGGGAGAATTCCCACTGGCTTCAAAAGTTTCAGCCTGATGCAAACTTAGGAGTGCCTGGTGCAGGCCGGGAGGAATCTGGGGATGCCAATGCTGAGCAGGGAGTGGTATCTCCTCCCCACAGCCTGATCCAGATGTGATCTCCCCTGTGGGCACATTCCTTGCTGCATTGGGAAACCCAGGGCAGGAGGGAGCAGCTGGGCAGGAGGGAACTTGTGCTGGGGTTCTGCGGGAGGAGTTGGCACCCGCAGGGCAGTGTTGCAGCTCAGACCTGCACAGGGCTGTGATTCACACAGAACTTTGTCTCTCTGAGGGTTTTAGTCACTCTGATTTGGGTTTTGGCTTTTTTTATTCCCCCAGGTTACAGCCCAATTCTGGGAAAAGGTAAGAGGAATTTGCAGGTCTCTGTTGCAGCTTCTCCCTCTTTGTACACACACGTGTGGGGTGACTGAATGCCCCACACACTCACTGGCCCCCCACCTGCTGTGTGAGATGAGTTACCCTGATCTCAGCTCTCACCTGCTTTTCCCTTCCCTCTTCCCAGGCAGGATCACACCATTGTGGACACAGTGCTCACTGCCCCTTACTCAGCCAAGCCAGACATCATCAAAGTGGTGGAGAAACACGTTTCCCACGAGGCTTTTAATGACCTGAAGGTTGCACCGGGTTATTACACTGTGACCTCAGACCAAGGTAGGGAGCAGAGCCCAGAACTGGCTCCTGCCTGGGTACAGGGTGTTATTTCCCACCTCTCACCCTTGTCCTTTCCCCCAGATGCTCAGGGAATGGTGGAGTTCCAAGAGGCTGTGGAGCTGGTGGACGTCCGTGTCCCGCTCTTCATCAGGGACGATGATGATGATGAGAAGCAGCTGCAGGTGGAGGCCATTGAGGTCCCCCACGGCATCGCAAAGATTGGGCGCAGGGTTGTCAACATCACCATCATCAAAGAGCAAGGTGAAGGGCTGTGACTGGGTGAAGGTGTTTGTGTTTGAGTGTCCTGTGTCCAGACTGATGTGGTTTGTAAGGCACAGTCTGCATACCTGAGCACCCCCAGGCCACAGAGCAGAGATTTGCTTGGTGACTCCTTTCTGCATCACCTGAGTCTGAACTGGAGCATCCTTTAATGCCTCCAGAGGAGGGTCGTTTTCCCTGCTGACAGAAACATTTGACCTTCACAAGTTTAGATGCTGCAAATTCCATGACAGATTATGGGCTGACCACATTCCTCTGCTGCTCCAGTTCATTGAGTGCTGGTGTGAAGCAGACCCCCTTTGATGTTATTGTGCTAATGTCCCCAGCACTTTTCCTCTGCTTCCCACCTGGCTGTTACGAGCAGGGAGCACAAATGGGAAGTGGGGAAGTCTCCAGCCCATGCAATGATACTTCATGCACAGTTCACACCCGTGAGTGACTGGAACTGTTCAGGGAGGACACCTGAGTGTTTGGGATGCAGTTCTTCGTGTATTTGCTCTACACACTCCTTCTCTCCTGCCCCTTCCAGCCAGCAGCCTCATCACCTTCCTGCAGCCAGCCTATTCCCACAGCCGCTTTGATAAGCTGGCCAAGATCCCTGTGCTTCGGGAGATCATCGACAACGGGAAATCCCAAGTCACCTACAGGACCCGGGATCTCACTGCCAAGGATGGCAGGGTAAGGGTGCTGCTCCTGGCCTGGGCAGGCAGGAAGGAGTGGGAGCGTAGGGTTGGGAAAAGGACAACCCTGGGGTTGCAGAAGAGGGGTTGTCAGGATGTGGGTGGGACAGAGGGGACCCAAAGCTTGCTGTCAGCATAAGGGTAAACATTCTTCTCCATCCCTTGCTCCCTCGGGGAGGGAGGACCTGAGAGGATGTCTGTGCCTGAGGCATAGGGTACCAGCTGCCCCTGGAGCTGTGGGCACTGGGAGGCAAATGAGGATTGCCTGGGGGATGAGGGGAAGCTCTTTGGGAGTCTCCTCATGGATACTGCAGGCTGTAGTCACAGAACAGTTTGGGTTGGAAGGGACCTTACAGATCATCTCATTCCAAGCCCCTGCCATGGGTAGGGGCACCTTCCACAGGACCAGGTTCCCTAGAGCCCCATCCAGCCTCACCCTGAACACACCTCTCCCTTCTCCTCCAGGACTACAAATTCACAGAGGGTGAACTGGTCTTCCAGCCTGGGGAGACTCGAAAGGAGGTGCAGGTTCCCTTGCTGGAGCTGACAGAGATAGACACCCTCCTCAACAACTGCCAGCTCAAGCAATTTGCCATCGACCTCCTCCACCCCAAGTACGGGGCCAAGATCGGCCGCTACCCACAGACCACGGTGACCATTGCTGACCCAGGTAGGGGCTGGCAGCCGGGCAGTGACAGTGGCTGCGGGGGCTGTGGGACCTCCTCCCCAGACCAGCCCACCTCGATGCAGTGCACAGAGTTCCAGCCTCGACCCAGAAGCCGCAGCGAGGCTCCTCCAGCTCTGACTGGTAGATGTGGGTCCCCCTCTAGAGGCGCGAGTGGGAATAGTCAGTGGGTGGGGAGAAGATGGATCGTCTCCCTCGGTAAAGGAAATGGAATAGAAATTAACTCCTTTTCCTTGGGAATTTGAATGAAAAGTCATAAAAATAAGGGAGAGGTAGGACTTGCCATGAATGCTGCATGGTAGTCCCTGTGGCTGGACAAGCAAGACTGTCATCAAGTGGGTCAACAACATAAATAATGTATTTATCACAGCATGGCAGGGCAGTGCTGAGAGAGACACACTTCCTTCTTTTTTCATCCAAGGGAGAGGACTGGCACTGATGTAAATTTTCTTGTTTGCAGAGCTGGTGGATGGTGTCCCCTCGATGACTGGCCTGGGCCAGGTCCCCCAGTCCCCCAAAGGCCGCCTGAGTGCACCACTTAATCCCAACGCCCGTGCCCTCAGCTCCAGGGAAATCAGCTTCAACTGGTTTCCTCCACCGGGAAAACCCCTGGGGTACAAGGTAAGGGGTGAGTGGATCCCAGGGAAGAGTGTAGGTCCCCTCTTGCAGGTGTTTCACACAGACTTTTGTACTGAAGGGGTCCAAGTACACACCCAAAAGAGGGAGCAAGTTCAGCCCTTCTGCTCCCCTCCATCCTTGAGGGACCATTGCTGGGTGGATGAGGGATATGCAAGAAGGATTCCTGGTGGCTTCATCTCCGATTCCATCACTTTTGAAGTGCCCAGACTGTCCTGGCCTCCCATTTCACAGGGATGGCACAGCACCATTCCCAGAGCTGATTTAGTAAGAGACAAGGAATTTCCCACATATTATGTGAGGATCTGAAGGAATCACGACTTGCACTTGCTTTGCCAGGTGAAATACTGGATCCAGGGAGACCCTGAGTCAGAAGCCCATCTCATTGATGTCAAAACCCCATCAGCAGAGCTGACAAACCTTTACCCCTTCTGCGACTACGAGATGCAAGTCTGTGCCTACAATGCCATGGGAGAAGGGACGTACTCGGACATCGTCCGCTGCCGCACGCTGGAGGAGGGTGAGTGACCCCACACCTTCCTTCCCTCCACATGGGAGCAAGTTTGTACCTCTGCACCCAGCATCAGGGTCAGGGCTCCATCCCTGAGCTTCTGCTGGTTGTGGGGTCAAGCACTGAGTGTCTCCCACTGCAACCCAGTGGTGTTCTGGGGAGCTCTGGGCACCCACTGGGTCCTGACTTGCAGTGATGGGAACCCTTTGCTTTTGCTTTCCCAGTGCCCAGCGAGCCCGGGCGCTTGGCTTTCAATGTTGTGTCTTCCACTGTGACCCAGCTGAGCTGGGGTGAGCCTGCAGAAACCAACGGGGTGATCACGGCCTATGAAGTCAGTTATGGGCTTGTCAATGACGACAACGGTAAGAGTTCATTTTTGGATGGGACAGTCCAGTCAGGCTTAGGGGCTGGAGGTCATTTTCTGCAGGCTGGGCCAACCCCAAACCACAGCAGCAGAGCCAGAACAACTCCAGTCGTGTTTGTTTTGAGAACTGGGATTTGGATGGGTCACTTCTTGATGGAAAGAGCATAGAAAAATTGCCATATAAATTTAACCGTACAAATTCCAGAAAGCTCTGTTCCCATTCACTTCCATAGTGTTTTATGTTGTTTTTCATCTCAAAAACTTAGTTTGTAGGTCTAGATAAAGGGGTGGGATGCACCAGCAACAGAAGACTTCTCCTGGAGGTCGACTTCAGCATTAGGCTTGGGAATTACCCTGAGATGATGCTGCTTGTCATAAGCAGCCCGGAGAGCTGCTGCACTTTTTCCCGGAGCCAGGCTGTATCCTGACCCCAAAGTGCGGGGTGTTGTGGTGTCCCCTGTGCCTGGGGGGTGACAGGCGTGCCCGTGCCTTGCAGTGCCCATTGGGCCCGTGAAGAAGGTGCTGGTTGAGGAGCCCAAGAAGCGCTCGGTGCTGATCGAGAACCTGCGGGAGTCACAGCCCTACCGCTACACGGTGAAGGCCCGCAACGGCGCGGGCTGGGGGCCCCAGAGAGAAGCCACCATCAACCTCGCCACGCAGCCCAAGCGCCCCATGTCCAGTGAGTGCCAGCCTGGGGAGAGGGCAGAGGGACAGGAGCAGTGCTGGGGAGAGCTCCCCGTCACCCCAGCTGCTTCCCCACCTCCTGTTTGTTCTGCTGCTCCTGCCATCCTGGGAATGCTGAGGGGCAGTTTGAGCGTTGAGCGGTTTTTTGCTGCTTGTGTGGTTTTTTTGCTGCTTGTCTAATGGTACTTTCTACCTCTCCTGCAGTCCCCATCATCCCTGACGTCCCTATCATCGATGCAGAGGGAGGTGAGGACTATGACAGTTACCTGATGTACAGTGCAGACGTGCTCCGCTCTCCAGCTGGCAGCAAGAGGCCCAGTGTCTCTGACGATTCAGGTTCGTGTCTCTGAGTTTGAAAAAGTCATTTCTAACATTCGTTTTCCTTAACAGCAGCTTTCAGAAATGAGCATCGCAGCTCCTTTCCATCTCTCAGGGGTGGGGAGATCCAAGTGGTGGAGATGGTGGAGATCAGCCTTTCCAAAGCTCAGTAGTTGCGTCCACGGGAACACTTGGCTTGTCACAGTGTAAATAAGGCCAGTGCCTCCTTGTTGTAGCCATGGGGCAAAGAGAAATCCCAGTGTGGGGTGGGAGAGGAGCTTTTCATGGCCCTCCCTGCTCACCTTCCCTTTGTGTTGCCATTTGGCTGGACCACAAGAGTTAACATCAGCAAACAAGCACCGGCAAAGGCACAGACCTCTGAGTCCCTTGGATGCTCAGGGTCTAGGCCAAGCCAACAGGAGGGAACTCAACAGTGGCACTGGCCTCTCTTCCTCCATCCTTTCACTTTCTGAATGAAGCTGAATCCCTGGCCTTATGTTGGGACGTGAGCCATAAGTGAAATGATGAGATGTGTCTAAGATCTTCTCTGGAGAGTTCTCCAGGGCCTGGGACCCAAGGGTGAGTCCCTGGTCTTTTCAGAGAGCAAGGAGACAGGAACATCAGGAGTCTGACCACCCTAAGTGCACATCAAGGCGTGATGAGACTTCTCTGAGTAGAGGACAATTGCTGCAGACTCTTCATGCAGGGGCAGGCGTGTGGTGGGACTTTGACTCTCACCTTTTGCTGTGATGGTCACAGGGCTGGAAAACAGTCCAGGGGTTGAGAAACCCACTGCGTGTCATGCTCCCACCATTCTCCACCTACCAGATGGTTGCACCACCTGAACTCCTCAGCTCACACTTGGAACACGGGCTGTGAACAGGCTGTGAACAGGCATCGTCCCCACTGGTGCTTGTCCCTTCCTCTCCCCAGCAAGCAGCACAGAGGTGGTGGGTGTCCCACCCTGACCCCTGCAGACCGTGCCAACACCAGTGCTTGCCTTGTCCCAAAAGGCTCCAGGTGGAAATTTGTGCCGTTGCTGGGAGAAGAGCTGGACCTTCGCCGCATCACCTGGAAGCTCCCACCCGAAACCATTCCCCGCCTCTCCGGCAGCAGCCGCCTCTCCTCGGACACCGAGGGGCTCCTCCCCGAGGAGGACAGCGCTGTGGCTCCGGGCACTGTGAGGAGGAGCGGGACGCCCCGGCCCCGAGCAGGTGAAGGACAGCACTGAGGGTCCTGTCTCGTCCTGCTGTGTGCCGAGGGGCCGGCGGATGGGCTCTGTGTCTCCTGCCTCCTCCCCCTGTGTGCCCACCCTCGTGTTGGTGTGATCTGCTTCAAAACCTTGTCCTGGTGTGTCTGCTCACACGAGTGTCAAGGTAACCCCCATCTCGGCACGGACTTGGGAGCCTGCTAGCAAGTTGCTTCTACCAAAGGCTGGACCTTCAAGGCAGGAGCAAACTCAGATGATACCTGCTGAGTCCCACCTCCAAGGGCAGCTCTTCACCTTAATTGAGTGCCCAGAGCTTCTGGGGCAGATCTGCTGGACTGTTAAACAGAAATCACTATCTCGTATGTGGCTGATCTCTCCTGGCCTGCTGGGAGGGGATGGGGATTTGTGTGTCAAGTACTGAAACAATGGAGCAGAGTTTGCTTTTCAGATCCAGCTGAGATGGGATCCAGAATGAGATCTGGAGAAACCTCCTCCATAAAGGGCCTATTTCCTTCATCCTCCTTCTTTTAAAATCCAAAATTACAAACCAGTGTGTGCGTCTAAGGGGAGATGTGAGAGAATGTGGCGAGAACCACAAGGCAGTGCCCCAGCAAGGCCGAGGTCTGGAGTTACCTTGGGCACCATGGGTGTGTCTGGTGCAGGGAGAAGTCCTTGTTTACCTCTTTCTGTGTCTCGTGTTGGGTTTTGTGGCTTGTTCTAGATGTAGCATTCCAGAATCACCTTCCAGAGTGGCTGAACCTGGGATTCAGCCAAGGCAGGGTGGGCACCATGATGCCTCCTGCTTCCTCCCCATGGAAAGTGGAGCAGTAGCTTTGCCCACAGCCACATTCCTCACGATGTGCCCTCTTCCACAGAGCACTTGCTGAATGGCCGGGTGGACTTCTCCTTCCCTGGCAGTGCCAGTGGCACCCTGACCAGAACAGCCAACACCAGCTACCACCAGCTGAGCTCCCACGTGCACCAGGAGCACAGGGTGATGGGCAGCTCCTCACTGACAAGAGACTACTCCACAGTGCTGATGGGGCACGGTGAGTACCACAGGGATGGGACCTCTCCTTCCCTTCCATCCCCATGGCTGTCTTTGGACCTAAAGTCCTCGTGGGGTGAGGACTCTGCTCACAGCTAAGGGGGCCTATGAACTGCAGGTCTAGAAGGTCATGTCCCCACTATTGATGTCTTGGTCCTTTGCTAAGGCCTCTCTGCTTCCAGACCAGTTTGGAAAGGGTTCCCACCCCTCACAGGCAAGGTGATCAGGGAAGGGAGCTCCATCCTTATCCTCACACCACGAAGCATTCCAGGGAGAGCACATGTCTCTTCTCCTCACTCTATCCAGCAGTGTGGTTACCTTTCAGCTCCACGTGTGTCAATCAGCTGGTGCTGACAGAATGTGGTTTAAATATTCTTCAAACCTGAGCCTTAAAATTCATCTGTGCAGCAGCCTGGGCTGAAGCTACTCTGAAATCTCCAATGGTGTTTTTGTCTTTCTTCTTGCACCGCTTCTGTAGATTATCCAGGGACACTCCTCCCTCCCATCCATGAAGATGCTGGGAGGACACTCCTCCAGCCCCGGGACGTGGGTTTCAGGAGCAGGGCAAAGGTGAAGGGTTACTACCCCAGCATTGGCTGTCGGGACTCTATAATCATGACTGATGGGTCCACAGGGATGTGCAAGTACATAGGTACAGCTTGTGCAGTGTTTCCTCCCAGCCACACATCCCATAACAGCCCAGCCACTGCCCATCCATGAGCTGCTGCCATCCACTGCTCACCCCAAACCTCCTCTCCATGGCTTGCTGTCTGCTGTGCTGATCTTCCTTCTGACCCAGCCTCTGCCTCCATCACATCACCTTTCCATTTGCAGGTGAATTGCAGGTTTCAACCCACCTGGATTGATTCACCACCACTGCTGCCACCGTGCTCTGATCAACCCATTGTCCCCATTCTCTTTGTTCCTAACAAGCTTCTTGTTCTCAGTCTCACTCCACAGGACTTTGGAGAACTTTTGGGGAGAACATGTGCTCCTTATGAGATGTCCCTCTGCAAGCTCCTTGTCAATGAGGGGCTTCAGTCCCTGAGTGTCACCTTGGGAGGCTGCTGTGCTCTCTGTGAGCCTTGAGTCCCAGTGGGACGAGCTGAGGAGCACCCAGATGTAGTCCCAGGCCACATGAACAGGGCCTGGAGGGTTGATTTAGCTGTGGATTAGGGCCAGTCTTAATTGACCTACACCTGATGAAGTCTATGAAGCTTCTGGCAGACTGGACAGGGTGCTTAGGGGTGAGGACAGTCACAGCCAGCACCAGGCCCCTTCTCTGGGCTCTCTGCCACACGGGCATGAAGCTTACATTAACTTGTCCCACCCAAGCTTGGCACCCTTGGGACTGTGGGACATCCCTGTAGCTGTGCAGAGCCAGCCAGTCCCCCCTCATGACAGGACAGCTTGCAGAGATGACATCTCACCACGTGCTCCCCAAACCATCACGTTTGTGTGTGCCACACCCTCCTCTCCCCCAGCCCCCTTAACCCCCATCCCCAAAATCTCCAGCCTGATGTTCCCTTTCTGCCTCAGACTCCAGGAAGGCTCTGGGCATCCCTGACACCCCGACCCGCCTGGTGTTCTCTGCCCTGGGCCCCACGTCCCTGAAGGTGAGCTGGCAGGAGCCACGCTGTGAGAAGGAGGTGCAGGGCTACAGTGTGCAGTACCAGCTCCTCAGCGGAGGTCAGTGGACAGGCACTGAGGGGTTGATGGGAGTTTTGGGTGGTGGAGTGTCTGCTCTGGGTCTTCTGGCTCTGGATGACCCTGCTCTGAGCAAGGGGGATTGGACCAGATGATCCCCAGAGGTGCCTTCCAGCCTCAAGCATTCTGGGATTCAGGGTCCTAAATCTGCTTCTTGTGTAGCCTTCTTTTTGTGCAGGAAATGTTGCAGCTGCCCCACAGCTTTCATTCCCTTTTTCTCCTACCAGGAGAGCAACTCCTGGAGTTGCTTGTAGAATCATCTCTCCTCCAAAAAAAAAAAAATCCTTTGACTTATTCTCTCCATCAGCCCAAACATTATGAATTTTTTTTCAAGGTGTGAGACTTTGAAAAAGGATTGAAATGAAGATATCTTATTTTTACATGAATCTCAGGGCAGTATTAGTGAAAACATAATTCTTTTGTCTGAAACTCCTTGAGTTTTCAAGAAGGTGTTGTTTGTCCCAAGCCTTTTTTGGAAAGACCTCTTGTCCTGTGCTACCCATTGCTGGGTGTGATGGAGGTGGTTGGGGAGGGCCCCTGGATGACTTTTGCAGGCAGTTTGTTTGAGACAGACTTTAGGTGAAAGTTGAAAGTTGTGGCTGTGTCTTTGTGCCTGCAATGTGACGTCCCCTTCCCTGCATGTCCCAGGAGAGGTGCACAGGATCACCATCCCCAACCCCAGCCAGAACTCGGTGGTGGTGGAGGACCTGCTGCCCAACCACTCCTACATCTTCAAGGTGAAGGCTCAGAGCGAGGAGGGCTGGGGCCCTGAGAGGGAGGGAGTCATCACCATCGAGTCCCAGGTGGACCCGCAGAGCCCGCTCAGCCCCGTGCCAGGTGAGGTGGCTGGTGGGGACAGAAGGGTGGCACTGATGCCTGTGTTGCTGTCTGTAGTGCTGGCTGCTGTTTTCTCTCTCCTTGCACATCCTCAGCTCTCCTTTCCCTCCTCCCCTTTTTGAAAAGGACCTTCTACCCTCTTACATTCACTTCACACTTGTCCAGAGACCTGAGCCCTTCCAGCTCATCCCATAAATGCTCTGTGCAGATCTCTCCCAGGCTTCCTTTGCTGTGATTCTGATGTGTCCCCTGTGCCCTTGCAGGTACTCCCTTCACCCTGAGCACCCCCTGTGCCCCTGGACCACTGGTTTTCACTGCCCTCAGCCCAGATTCTCTGCACCTCAGCTGGGAGAGACCCCGTGAGCCCAATGGGCCCATCCTGGGCTATAGGATCACCTGTGAGATGCTGCATGGAGGAGGTACAGTGTCAGGCAAAGGCAGCACAGGTCCCTTGTGTAGAGCAAAAGATACCTTCAGCTAAGGCAGCAATCTGCTGCATTTTGGCTGGGACCAGTAAAAGAGTTGTTTGCTTACATCAGTGCAGACAAGGTGGGGACATGAGGCTGATTCCAGGCCTGGCAGCTGGCACTTGGTGCCAGTGCATGGTCTGGTCTAACAAATGTGGTGGGAAAAGGAAGGACCTGTTGATTATTGCAGCCAAAACCCTGTGGAGGTTGGTCATTGAGGTTCCCCACTGTAGTGAAATGGGATTGTTTTAACCCTTAGTAGAAGTGGGTGTAACCCTACAGCCTGTGGGTTGCACAAAGCTCAGGGAAAGCTGAGGCAGCAGATTTGGGAGGGAGTGTGTTTGGAGGGACCATCACTCTGGTCTGTCTTCACCACTCTGTGTCTCTGTGGATCAGGGGAGCCCAGGACAATCTATGTAGAAGGAGACAACCTGGAAACCACCCTGACTGTGCCCCACCTGAGTGAGAATGTCCCATACAAGTTCAAAGTGCAAGCCAACACCACCCAAGGCTTTGGGCCAGAGAGAGAAGGACTCATCACCATTGAATCTCAGGACAGAGGTACAGTGCTGTGTCTTTGTGGAGGTGCAAAGAGAAACCTCTCAGAGCAGGGAGCACAACTGCTGCAGTCACTCTCCAGCTCTGGTGGTGGCTCCATGCTTCATGAAAGACATTGAGACAGTTTTCCATGAAGGCAGTGCTGTGCCTGGTAAACACTGCCCCAGTCCTGGTGTGTTGAATGAGGGAATACCTGACAGTGTTTAACTTATGGTGAAACTTCTGCCTGTTTGTACAAATACCTGGAGGCAGCCTCTTACTGCTCAGGTGTGAGACTTTCCCAGTCCTCCCAGTTCCTCCTGAACCTGGCTCTGATATCAGCAAGGGAAAATTCCTAAGATTGCTGGTGCTGACTGTGCAGAGTTGAGGAGTTGGAAGTTCTTTGTTATTTCTTGACTGCCTTGTCCCTTTTCCTTCTCCCCAGGTGTTTTCTCCCAGTTTGGAGGACAGCAGTACATGAGAGAAGTTTACAAATTCCCCACTGAATATACCACCAAAACCAGCATCAGCCATTCCTCTCTGGATCCCCACTTCACAGGTAGGGGCTCATTGTTGCTTTGCAACCCTCAGAAAACAAAGGGTAGTTCTTCTTGTCCAGAGTTCTGAGGCTGCTTTTACCTCAAGTGCCAAAGTCAGGGGAGGAGGGTCCATCAGGTGGGATTGAAGAGGATCAGTCCTTTTCCTACACTGTTCCTGCTTTGCCCCGGGTAGAGCTGCAGTCATTTCCACATGTGCTGCCCAGTCCTGGAGGGAATGCTGTATTCAGGAGTCCTCCAGCACTATCACTAGGGGCCAAATCATAGCTCTTCCTACAAGGTTCCATCTGTTCAGAGCAGAAAAAACAGAGCAGTGGGACAAGCATCTTTATTCTTATCAGTGTAGTTGTCCCACCTGAGCTCATGGGTTCATGCTGCAACATGGAGAGTTTGGGAGCTGTCAGGAGATCCATCCTCTTGAGTAACACAGCAAAGCACTGAGTCACTTGGTGTGGAGAGGTCACTTTCTGTGATGGAAAACAAACTGCCTGGAGTGGCAGGGCAGCCTGTGTTCCCTGTGACCCCACAGCTGGTGCCTTCCCCTTGCAGATGGGATGGTGGTGAGCACCCAGCACGTGGAGAACTCCAGCAGCACCCTGACCCAGGAGTTTGTGAGCCGCACCGTGATGGCCAGCGGGACCCTCACCCAGCAGGTGGAGAGGCAGTTCTACCAGGCCTGAGCTGGGGCAGGCCCAGCACCAGCAGGACTTTTGGGATCAGGAGCCAGGATTTTATGGAGTGACTCAAGGGTGCTTCATCCAGGTATCGGCACAGAGCCTCTGTGGCACTCCAGGCTCTGGACTTCTCCTTTGGAGCCCAGCACACTCAGAGCTCTGACCCAGCAGGGTGTGTAACCTCAGCCTTCAGGGCACAAACTGGGGTGTCTCTACAGCTTCAGCCTTCCCAAATAAATGGAACAGAGTGATTTTATTGACAGGTCCTCAGTTTTGAGAGGATCTCAGATGTCAAAATCGTGATTTATAGAGGGTCACTGTTTCCATCTTTGCTCCAGGCTCTCTGGCAACTCACCTATCCACTGGAGATGATTGTTCTGTTCAGTGTGGGGGGTTTTATGAGAGCTGCAAGGTAGGGTTTTGGGGTAACCTGTGCTTTCTTACTGCACCTATTTGTGTCTGTCCTTTGCTGCTGACATTTGGTACCACGATAGCAAAGAATAACCTTTCATTTGTGTTGCATTACTTGATGGCCTCTGATTTTTTTATTTTGCATACAATATTGTACAGTTTTCATAGTATATATATATATATAAATATATATATAAATGTATTTTAATATTTTATTAAAAAAATGGAGGTGGATGAGATCTATGCTGAATGTGGAGGCTACACTGGGATTGTGGCTGCTGGGAAACATGAATAACTGGAAGAATTGAATTAAGGGCTTGATCCAAAGGCCACATGAACCCTGTGATGAGGCTGGTGGGCTTTGCTTTGGACCTTGGATCCTTCAGCACCAGAGACTCCACTAGAAGGCTGCAAGGGGCCAGATCCACTCACTGCAGAGCATCCCTCAGCTGGAGCACTTGGACACAGAAGGGCTGGGAGCTTCCCAGAGGAGGGAGAGGGATGGCCCCAGCAGCCAAGATGGGAACTGTGCTGGGATTGCTTACACAACTGATGTGGAGAGAGAGATTTGGGCCAGAGGACATTGGGTGTCTTCTAAAAGACTTTTTGCCCAGCAGCAACATCCATAAAGGGACCTGTGATTCATCAGTGAACACAAAGGAAGAGCAAGCCTGGGAACAACAGGCACAAGCCTGAGCCTCCTTGAGCCCCAGCTTCAGCTCCTCTCACACAGGGCTGGGCTGAGTTGAGCCCCTGCTGGGCTTCATGTCCCAGTGTTGGGCAGGATCCCTGGAAGCTCCCTGCCCTCTGCCAGGCAGACTCCCTGTCTTGCAGAGCAGTGCAAGGTTTTCCTGGCACATTCCAGCTGCAGGGGCGCAGGTGAGGAGCCTGCCTGGAGGAGCAGGAGCAGGTCAGAGCTTTCCTACCAAAGCAGCAACTGCCTGGGCCCCTGGCAGCAGCACCAGCCTCCTTTGATCTCACAGTGAGCCTTGGCGCTTTTTTGTGGTTTTCTTTTTTTTTTTTATTTCCTTTTTTTCTTTGGGACTCTGAAGAAGAGCTCACCACCTGCAGTTCCCTCTCCTCTTCAGGCTTTTTATTTCACTGGGGGGAGGGTTGTACATCTTCCAGCCAAAGATGGATGTGGGTGAATCAAGTCCACAGGAGTCTCCACAACTGCGGATGGAGCTGGGTCAGTTGTGAACTTGGCTCAAGGGATCCTTCACCAACCCTGAGGTTTTACTGTGCCTTCAAGAAGCACTTATTTCTCCTGAGGACGTGCCAGTGGCCTGGAGGCTGCCTCCTGCCTGCTCCCTTCTTGCCTGGGGCTGGGATTTTCTCTCCTCCTGCACAAGGACTCTGTGCCCCCTTCCCTGGGCTTTGTGGTCCAGGGTCAAAGACTGAGAACTGCCTAAACAAGGACTTTCCCAAGCTTTTTAACCAAAGCTGATCCTGTTCTCTAAGGGAATCAGGCCTTCCCCATTGCACATGCACTAACCCAGGCCTGTCTTTTTTTAATTTCATCTGGTTCTTGGATCTGGTGCTGTTTCAGCCTTTCCAAGCTGGATCCAGAACAGGTCTTTGATCAGATGGCTTCCTCTTGCACTCAATAAATATTTTCTCTATATTCTGTCTCTTTATTGTTGGGCTTTTTTTAAAGTAAACTAAAAAATGCCCCCCACACTATCTTCCATCTGCAGCAGATGTAGGGCAGGGGCCAGAGGCAGATTCCCAAGCAGGAATTTCTGCCACATCCCCTCCTGTGACTTCAGCTCTACTGGCCTCCACAGCCCTGGTAATGTCTCCTTACACCAGTGCAAACTGGAGTTAAACCAGTATCCTCTGAGGAACAGTCCCACGTGATTTTGGCTCCCATGGGCACAGAACAACTGTGCAAATGTTTTGCTTTTATTAGGCAAATAATGTATATGGACAAAGTGATCCCCTTGGGAAAGCCTTGGGGAAGGAGGCAATTCCAGCCCAAGGTTCCCAGGTGCATGGTCACTCCTCTACAGGGGTAGAGCCTTTGCCCCTCCCGAGGGCTTGGTGAGGTAGAAGGTGGCTGTGCCACTGTATTTCTCCTGAAAAACAAGAGGAGCAGTCAAGGCTGGGGTTCTGGGGCTGGGGGATGCCAGAGCTGGGGGGAAAGGCCCTGCTGGTCAGTTCCCCACACTCTTCTACCTCCAGTCTTCACTGTACTGTAACTCTCCTCATTTCAGACCCTCCTCTGCCCCTTCTTTCCCCCTCCCCCAGTGATTTACAGGGTGCACCGTGACCTCATAGAGCAGCAAAATGTTGCTCTGCCTTGTTCACAGGCCCCATGTCCTGACACCCCCATGCTGCTGGCATTTCCAGCTCCCTGTGCGTGCCAAGGTGCTGAGTTAGGGAACACTGGTGATGGCACTGAGATCTTTCCCAGGCTGTAACTATCAGTGTTCAGCTCAGCAGTGCCCAAGCTCAGCTCAGATCACTTCTCTGTAGATGGATCTGGCCCTCCTGAAGCTCCCCCAGTACCTTTTCACTGCCTTTCTCAATGCAAAGAGGTCCTGGTGCAGGGCTCTGTGACTGGCACAGTGCTGAACTGCAAGAGCCTAGTGGCATCCACAGACTCAGGGCTACCCCTGGATGAGTTCCAGCAGTCCCAAAGGGCTCAGGAGTGACAGTTCAACAGCGTCCCTGTGCTGTGCCCCTGAGTGTTCCCTTGGGATCTTTCAGTCAGTCTCCTGGGGCTTTTCTGCCACCTACCTGGATGTGCTGCTGGGCTCTCTCTGCAGCCCCAGCTTCCAGCAGGGTCACTGTGCAACCTCCAAAGCCTCCCCCAGTCATTCTGCTGCCATAAACCCCATCCACTTCCAGGGCTGCTGCCACCAGCTTGTCCAGCTCCGGGCAGCTCACTTCATAGTCATCCCTGGAGAGAGGAGAGAGGAGACCCATGCTCTGCCCTGCACCCTGGGCACAACCACTGCACCACCGACAGTTCCAGCTCGTGTCCTGGTGCAGCCACATGCTGGGTGCTGCAAATCCTGGCCCAGCTCTGCCTAGAAGGGCTGTCAGCATGCTGGGTCATCCTCACTCACCTGAGGGAGTTGTGGCTCTCCACCATCAGTCTCCCAAACGTTTTGTAGTCCCTGCTCTGCAGTGCCTGTGCTGCTTGTGCTGTCCGTGCTATCTCGCCGATGACGTGCCTGGCCCGCCGGAACACCTCATCTCCCAGCCGGCTCCTGCCCTCTGCAGAGACATTTGTGTCCCTGCAGCAAAGCCTCACGGCCTGCAGGATGCTGTGGGGGGTGCATCCTACAACCATCCTGTGCCAAAGCTTCTCTGCCTGCAGCACATTCCCATCACAGGGTGTGCACCCACCCGCCTGGCCCAGCTCTCAGTTCATGGGGCACCAAGCCCTTGATGCCCTAAAGAGTGGCCAGAGAAGAGGAGGGGATTGTCCCCACCTTCCAGCTCGGCCAGGGTGGTATCCCTCAGCCTATGGGGCACCAAGCCCTTGATGCCCTAAAGAGTGGCCAGAGAAGAGGAGAGGACTGTCCCCACCTTCCAGCTCGGCCAGGGTGACATCCCTCAGGCTGGCCTTGCCGAGAGCCGCCGCCGCCTCCTCGCAGTGCCGCCGGCGGGTGGGGTACTCGCTGCCCGTCAGCGTGTGCCGCACGTTGGAGTTGGTGATGAGCACGGCCAGGCTGGGGTCGGAGAGCGGGACAAGGACGGTCTCCAGGGACCTGCAGGAAGAGCTCAGCCGTGTGCCCGCCCTCCTGCCCGCCCCGGCTCTCAAACACCTGAGTGAGGCCACGTGGCAGGCAGATCCCGAACTACAGAGGCAAAGTCCAGGTGGTTTAGGGTTTCATTCAAGCGTTTCACTTCCTCCCAATTATTAGTTTCATAAGAGAGCCTAACGAACGCAGGAAAGAAGGCCCAGGCAAGTAGCAGAAAGGTTCAAGGAGAAGGAATCAAGACAAGGAGGAATTGAAGTGCAGGCTGCCCTGCCCCCATGACGAGATTTTGGGCGGGGTTCAAGGGTTAACCTCTCCCTGCACTCCTGCCCTTAGGTCATGGCCACAGGGCCAGCTGATCCCCAGCTGCTGAAGGAGGTGAGCACAGCACAGTGAGCCCAGAGCTCGGCCCTGACCTGCAGTCGATGAGCAGAGCGTGGCCTTCCTTGCCCATCACAGAAATGAACTGGTCCATGATCCCACAGGGCATCCCAGCAAACAGGTGCTCTGCTTTCTGGCATGCCAGTGCCTTGGCTACCAAATCCCCGTCATCTGTGCCACAGCAGAGACACACAGGTTAGCAGCTCCTGCAACTGTGTCCCTTGCTCGGGAGCAGAGGAAGCAAACATGGAAGTAAAGGGTTATTTTCCCACAGAATGGGGGTTTGCAGCTGCAGGTGCTTGTTCCTGCACCACTGCATGGCATTTATGCCAGCCTGGGCCCCCAGATCCAGCTGGATGTGATAATTGACAGTGGTCTTTCAGGTATCTTGATTTTTGGGGGCATTAGGGTAGGGAGAGGATGCCCCCAAGGGAACTTCATCTCATCCCCCTGGCCAGCCCCAGAAAATTCCCATGGATTTTAGAGGTCTGGGCAGGTCAGGCTGGATGAGCCAGAGGAACCACACAGGCAGGGCAGTTCCAGCTAGGGAGATGTTACCCACTCACAGCAGCATTTTCCCAAGGGCTGTGGGATCTAGCTAAGGGCACCCCCCTCATTCCAGCTCCCACCTGGATACAGATGCCAAGGCCCGGGATGGGCTGCTGCCTTACCAGGACAGAGCTGCTGGAGGAAGGTGTAAGTAGCCACCTCCAGAGCAGCTGAGCTGGAGAGGCCCCCGCCCAGGGGGATGTCACTGGCCATGACAGCACTGAAGCCTGGCACGGGACCACCTGCAGGAAAAGAAGGGAGGAGGGGGGCCATGAAGCCCTGCAGGGCTGTGTGTGCCCCACAGCTCCCGGGGTATGACACAAGGAGCCCCTGTGCAACATTTCAGAACCCGGGGTGACCCACAGCAAAGTGTGACCCAGCAGCCCCCCAAGCACAGAGGGGCTTTGGAGCTGAGATTGACTTTGCTGGGTGCTGGTCCTGGCAGAGGTGCAGGATTACACAGACACTGGAAGAGCTCCTGAAGCACTCCCAAAGCTGGATCTGAACACCAGCCCCCTGCAAGGGGGGCTCTGCCCCACCCCTCAGCCCGGGCCTTACCCCGGTAGTGCTGGATGACGCCCTTGACGTAGTTGGCCCAGCGAGGCAGCCCCGGGCTCAGGGAGCTGCCGGGGCGGGGAGCCGGGAACTCCACCCTGTGGGGCTCGTCTGCCTCTGCCGAGGTGGTGACGATGGAGATGGTCCCGTCCTGCGTGGGGGATCCCACCAGCACCGTCCCCAGCTGCAGGGCCTGGGGGTGGGGAAGGTGGGCTCAGAGCCTGCAGCACCCCTTGGAGGATCCCCACGGGTGGCAGGGGACAGCAGTGGCTGCTTCAGCCCACAACTGGAACATCCAAGTGTTCTCTTTAACAGCCCGGAGCCCCCAGTGCACACTACGACTTGGCACAGAATTAAACTTCTGCCTATTTATTCACACACAGGGGCCAGTGTTCCCAATAAAGGTTGTGCCTGACCCGCCTCGGTACCGGGTGCTGCTTGTTGGGCTCCGGGGGAGTGGTAAAAACCACAAGAATGAGAGAGGCTTCGGGAAGTTTTCTTGCCTGCTACGGAATTCAGCTGACCTGCTCCCACGCTCCTCA
>JANPWX010000306.1:557516-618340 GCA_024734555.1 Trochalopteron elliotii
TGAGGGGACCCCCCGGACCCGCGGGTGACAGCCCCGGCCCCGCAGCCTCCGGTCCCTCGCTCTCGGGTGACACCCCCGCCCGGGGCGGGGGTCCATCCCCCGGGATGTGAGGGCACCCCGCGGCGACACCCCCGATCCGTTCCGCGGGGGATGAGGGGACCCGCTAGTGACATCCCTGGTCCCTCCCCCGTGGTGTTGGTGGAGCGCCGGGCCCTGTGGCGACACCCCCGCCCCAGGCTGGGCGTCTGTCCCTCATGAGGAGACCCCTGGATCCCCAGCTCTGACCCCCGCCCAGAGCTGGGGTCTGTTCCCCCGGCTGTCACCTCGTGTGGAGTGGTGCTCTGTGGGGTTGAGGTTTTGGTGAGCTGTCACCCAGAGCTGTCACTCTTGTCCTCCATCCCCTGAGGGGTCCCGGGGGTTAACTTCGACCTGTGGAGGGAGGTGAGAGGTGACAGGAGATCCCGAGAGTCACAGCCTCGGTGGTTGGTGATGGAGAGTTCGAGCGGGTCGCTCTGAGGGCAGGTGGCTTTGGGAATGACACAGGTGTGTGGAATATCCCTTTGGAAGACTTACACTGAAGTCTGGATGAGCGTTTGCCCCGTTCCTGCTTTTCCTGACACTGTGCAGGTGTGATCTGGCTGTGCGGGACACACCGTTGGTGTGTGTCACCTCCATCACTGGAGAGACTTCCTCAGGGAGCACTTGTTGCTGGAATGCCTCTTTCCTAACCAAAAAATACCCCTTCACTGCGTTGTCCCAAGGAAACCTGTTGGAGCTGTGTGAAGTTGGCCTGTGGTCAGTTGTTGGAGGTTGCAGTGATGATATTCCCATCCTTTTTGCAGTAGGGATAACAGATTGGGAGCGAGCATTATCTCTGTGAGGTGGGCTGGCCGTGGATGGGTATGGGTGGAAATAGGTCATGTCTTCCCTGTCCTTAAAAGTTTGAAACTGTTCCTTGTGGACAAAATACGTATGCTGAGCCGTTTGTCCTTATCATTTTAGGGTGTTGTCCTACAAATACCCTACAAATAGTCATATCTCTGGCTTGTGTTGATGCCCCCACCCAAAGTGAGACGTGTGCTCTGTGTGCTTTTAATTTCCATTTTCATAAGGTTGGTGGTGGACTTCCCTGCGTCCACGCTGTGATACCTGGAATAAAAAGAGCTTTGAGGAGTTCACAGGCATGTATCCATACAACCTGTGTGTCTGTTGCTGGGATCACAGACTACCTGCCACCCCTTTCCTTCAGGTGGTTTGGAATACTATGGCAGAGTGAGGACTTCCAGATTTTATCATGAAGATCCTGTCATGATCTTTAGGGAACTGGCAAGCCACAGTGCTGTAGGTTGCACAGTTCCTGGTGTGGTCTACGAGTTTGACAGTTTTATGGGGAAAATGGGCATGGAAAAGTCTGCTGGGAATGTTGCTGTAGGGAAAAAGAGGGAACAGGAGCCGCTTGTAGTGGTGGAGTGACACCAGTGATGGAGAAAGCATCAGTCAAAAGCGAGAAGGAAAACAAGGAGATGAAGATGAGAAAGTGAGGACACTGGATAGAGGAAGGTGAAGGTGATAATTTGGCTAAGCATGACTGTGGAAATAAGGATGTCAAGTATTAGGAAAAATAGAGGAAGAATGACTTCAAGCAACGGGAGGAGATTGGGAGAGAGGACGGAAATGGGACAGCCTGGAAGAAAGCTGGTGGTGCAATTAGCTTCTTTCCAGAGGGCAAAACTTGTGTTTTGAAGATGGATGCTAAAAATACTTCAGTGAAAACAGTTGCAGAGGAGCTGAATAACCATAAGTGAAAGACGAGTTTGGGGGCTGTTGAGTGCTGACAGCGGGATGTGAGCCATCCTTTGGAAGTCTAGGATGTGTACACTGGGTCACATCAGACTGTAAACCTCCTCCTGATAACATATGGGAACTTATTTGGTGGTCGCTCATGTGAACAAGTTGTATGTTGTCAAAATGTAAATATTTTCTTCCTTTTTTTTTCTCCCTTAAATGCAGTTTGTTTCCATAAAATGACACGAAGGTTACTAGTTGTAAACTCAAGTAAGCTTAATTATCTGCATACTTTGCTGTTCCCTGGGGACAGGCAATCTGGTGCTGGGGATCTCTCAGAAAGTTTTGGTTGTATTTGTAAGGAAACGTTCCAATTTCTGTATTAGTGTGATTTTTCTAAACTCTTGGTGTTACTTGCATGAGATTTTTTAGATACTTCAGACCTCTGTATTTCTCTCAGGAAGCCTCTATGTTTAATTTGGATGTACAGCAAAGGAAAATGTGGGGGGAAAGGGAGCTGGTGATGCTCTTTCACACCTTTGTCACTGTTTGTTAGCAGAAGAGGCCAAACTTCCATGATTTGTGTCCTTTGGTAGCAGTTGTGGCGTGCAGCTGGATATTCCTGGGGACAAGTGGCTGGTAGATGCCAAAGTTTGCTGTTTAATTATGGATGGCATGCTCCTTGTCTGGGGATCTGCTATTCCATTTGTAGAACCCGAGTGAGTAACAAAATACTCCCTTGTCTTCTCCCTGGGGTGCTGGATTAGATATTCCTGCGTGTGGCTGCTCTCTGTGATCCTGCAGCTCCTGTAGCAGGATGAGACCAGCATATTACTGGGAAAGAAGGGGTGAGACAGCCTCATTCCTGGGGCTCCTGGAGGCTGGGATCAGCTTGGGGTGATGTGCTCTGCAGAGGCAGGATGGGAAGTGGATTTGGTTCGGGTAGGCTCTGTCAAACCTCAGCTGAGGATTGGTTTTGCAGCGTTTCTCAGCTCTGTCTACCACGTTGTTTCTGCAGGTACCTCTGTCTTTAATGTGTATCTACACATGTGGGCAGAGCTTGAGTTGGAAGAAACTGAAAGCAAGTGCTCAGTTACTGGAGCTGTAGGTACAGAGTGCTCTGGGGTGGTTTTGTTCTGGTTTCTCCCTTCAGCTGCTGGCAGCGTGGCTGGTTTCAGTCAGACTTGGTGCCTTAATTGTGAATTGTAAAGATTGTTTCCACTGCTTGGGTGTTTATTGATCTGGCAGAATTTAGATAAGTGAAAGTGGAGCAGCCCTTTGTTCACTGTGCATTCACCTGAAAGTCAGACAGTTTAATAACTCTGCAGGAAAGCAAACATTCAGGTGGAGATAAATTAACCCATTTAATAAAAACAGAGAGTCCCTTCAGTTGGGTGCACTCACAGTACACATGCTCACAAGCAGCATTGAAAATACTCTAATTTAGATGATAGACTCTTTGGGACACAGATTTGTTGTGCGTAATCCAAGCCATTGCTACTCAGTTGCTACATTTCTCTTGAGTGTGCCCATCTTAAATATGAGCAGTACCCTTGGAAGTGACCTTCAGGATTCTGTGTCCTGACCAACTGTACCCTCACTTGAATTCTGGGTGAGATCCTGGGAGCACATCCTGTCCTCTTTTGCAGTGCATCAAGATAAGCTTTGTGATGATGCCTTTACAGCATAAAAGGCAAAAAACTTGTCTTTCCTTTTGCACAAGGAGAGGAATTATGGGAAATTCCTGAAGGATTAGCGCCCTGTAAGTCGTGCTGGGTGCTGGAGCTGCATCCACATGGTTGGTTGGGCTGTCATGTAGTGACTGCTGGCTTGTGCTCACCCAAGCTTTGTCTTGTTGGCACCATTCTGGTGGCATTTAGGCATGGAAGGACCACAGGACTTCAGTGAAGGATATTGTAAATGGGGGTGAAAATGGAGCTGGTGCTCTACTTCGGCTGTAACTGAAATCAGGGACATTCTTGTGTCTGCATCATGCCTTGTCTGGTGGTTTCTTGGCCTTTAAACAGGAACTCAGATTAGGACAGCAATGGAAATATGGGTGAAGAAGAAGTAAAACTACCAAGAGCATAGGTGTGCTTATTTAAAGTTTTATTTATTTCAAAATTGTGCATGTGAATTGTTACTCAAAACTGACAGCACTCAAAAAGGCACCTCAGAGCATCCGTAGCAGCAGAGAGTAATCCTTATCTCCTTATCAGTGGACAGTGTCTTACCATTGGCAGAGCAAACAGGACATGGCTGATCTCAAAGGTGCAGGCTGAGTGTCTGTGGCAAGAAAACCAGTAAGAAGATGTGTAGCTAAAAATTTTCAGAGTTGCTGTTTGCTCTTCCAGGGCTCATGACATTTGGCTGCACGGTCTATTAGATGATACATTTGATGTGCTTGAGTTGGGTGGTCTTCACACCCTACTGCATGAGTTGAGGCTTTGGAAATTGTTTTTAGAGACCTTTTGTATTCTTTTTAAACCATCAGGACTCTTAAAATAACAAACTGCTGCCCTAATTCTGCTTGGGTTTTACTGGTGATAACCCTTACATCAATAACCTGATAAGGATTTATACAAGTTGTAGAAAGTAGCTGTGTTGTTTAATCAAACAAAAAAAAAGCCACCTCAACAAAACAAAACACAAAACTAAACAAAGAAAGAAAAAAAAAAAGCCCAAATAACCCAGAAAACAAAAACAACAAAAGGAAACCCAGGTGGTTTTAGGTTTCAGATTTGGTAATACCTTTGGAGAAAGCACAGAAGATGTGTAATAGATTATGTTGTTATTGTATTATATACAGTGTAAATTAATACCCTTAGGAAAGCACAGAGTGAATCAATACATCTAAACCTGGGACTTACCAGTGGTCTACTACATCATTACCTGTAAATGTCATCTTATCAGGAAAGTATAAGCTGGTATATGGTATTATGGTTATATATATGTAGATATTATATGGTTATATATATATATATGGTATTATGGTTATATTGGTATTTTTTGAGTCTTGTGAACTTCACTGAATGCACGTTCACTGCCAGCTGTTATTAGGAAGTGTGAATAGTTACAGGAAGTTGGAAATATAAAGTGCTGGAGTGTGAACAGGAAGAGCTGCCTTCACAGTATGCTCTCACCACTGAACACATGTGCTGAAAATAACATTTCAGATTTTATGGTTCTTCAAAGGCTGAGTGTGGAAAGACTCCAGCATGAGAGAGGGGCTGGCCAGGGGCATTTGGGCCCAATCTGTGCCTCAAATGTGTTGGGGCAAAAAGGGGTTTTTCCCTCGTGTTGAAGAGGGGCTGGACCTGTGGTTTGCTTGCTGCATTCCCACTTCTTGAGTACTTCTGGATATCAGTCTGACAGAGAATTCACATGTGGATAACTGCTCTAGAGGTGTCATATCAATATCTTGCAGAGCAAAAAGCTTTGTGTACTGCTGTGATGTTTTCAGAATGAGTTTTGGTCTGGCAAGGTTTGGTGTTCTAAAACTGTGAAAGAGGAGAGGGCTTCAATGGTGCAGAATTGTTTCAATGTGGAAGGTGGTTCTTTAGTTTTTAATTTGATAAAAAGTAGTGTGTTGATGGTTTTATGTTGTTTACATTAGCACATAGGATAGTTTTTTGTGGCATGGGAGGAAATATTGAAGTTAATAATTGTTCTAGAAAATCTAGAATTTGGTGATTCTGTAGGTCCCTCCCAATTCCATTTATTCTGTGATCCTAAGAACATCAGAGCTTAGAGTTTCCCATTATACCATTTTTTCTCATTTTGTAAATCTGTGTATTGTCTAGTATTTTTTACATCGTGTGGCTTTATTTTAAGGAAAATTCTGTTGAAATTCCAACACTAAAACATTGGAATAATTGGACAATAAAAGACATTTTATTGTCTTTATTCTTCCAGAAAAAGGTTTTGCTACCTTCTAGAAGCTGCTGAAACACTCATCCTTCTTGTTCCAAGGGTCTGACCACTGTCCTGGGGAAAATCTTCCTGCAGTGTGTTCCAGCATCCCTGCCTGGCTGCTTGCTGCCTGTCCCTGCCCCTGTGACAGCGTGGCAGGAGGGAATGTGTCAGGACATCAGTTAATCACACTTATTGTGTGGCACATTAGCATGAGCTGTCACTGGGGACTGTGTTAATGCACCCGGCTGAGCCTGGGCAGGGACACAGCTCTTCTGTGGTCACTGTTAAAGGAGCTGTAATTTCTGAGAGAGGAGCAAAATAAAGAGGCAATAATATCTTTAATTGCTGTGTTGAGGCTCGTGAGAACCTGCATTTTCAGGACATAAAGAGCCATGTTCACTTTCAGAGGATGGTGAGGAGAGGTTTTGTTCCTTCCATTAACTTTCTGCTTTTTAAAAACTTCATCAATCTTTTTGAAAGCAGCAGAAATAGGCTGAGAGAGATGGTGAGGAGTTACCTGGTCCCTTTGCCCGAGAGTCACCTACCTCACTTTAGGTCATTGACTTTTAATATTGTATCGGTTTCCACTTTAAACTGGATTTTGGTGAAATAATGAATTTTAAGAGGGAGTAAATCACAGCAGTTTCCATCTTATGAAGAATTTATGTACTCTATAAACTTTCTGCAACATTCAGCACATCACTTGCAGATCAGGTAAAGAGCTGTTGCTGAAAGCTGTGTGTGCACAGAGCCAGCCAGCAATTCCCCCACAGTGTCCTAAATGAATGGGTCACGTGCCAGCAGGCTGTGGAGCAATTGCTATTTCTTAGCTACCTTTTTTCCTCTCTAATTTATTGAGAGAGAGTTTGTCTTTTATATCAGGGCATCAAAAATAGGGAGCCTCAGCAGAAGGGTACATAGGGAGATGCTGAAGGCTTGTTCCTTCCCAAACTCCTCCTGGTGATGACAGCTGATTTAGATGCTTGTGATGATTTTCTCAGCAATCTCTTATCTTGTGTATTTTGATCAGTGCTTGATGCAGTTAATACCAGCTTGATATTTGAAATATCAGTTGGAATGAATGTTGCCTTGAAATGAAAACCAACAATTCCTTTTCTCCTTACCTGTGCTGCAGGCTGGCTTCTGGATCACAGACCCTCACCCTGCTGTAGTGTTCATTCAGGTTTAGGAGGTGATTGTTACAACTAGGAAAGTTCTAGATTTTATTGGAAAGAAGTAAATTAGGCAGTTTTAAGCACTGAAGTGCAGTGATGGCAGTAAAAGAGCCAGATCACTGAAATGCTCAATACTGGCCTGATTCTTTTGTCTTGTTAAAAGTCAGAGACATTTAATTGAATGAAGTTGTCAGAACAGTGGCAGAGAAGAAACTTGCACTAAATTTGTGGTCAAACAAGAAAAATTTCATCCCATCTCTAACTATCTGTTGGTCAAAATGGCAAATCCATTTCAGCAGAGCATGTACTGCCTTCCTAAGACTGATGGCACTGTTAAGTGCAGCTAAGAAATTAAGGTGGGATGGCTTTTTATCATAGTATGCCTAAAAATTGTTTTGATTAATATGCAGTCATGGCCATATGAAAAGGGAATTAGTTTTTTGAAACTCTTCTGGATGAACTTGGAACCAGAACTGGGGGGTTGGAACTGGATCTCTAAGGTCTTCTCTAAGTCAGGCCATTCTGTGATTCTATGAATATGTGCAAAAAAAAGGAATTAAAGTCAGTATTATTTGTTATCCTTTGTCTTCCACATGTCACCACAGCTCAAAAAGAACCTGTCACTCCACACCCAGTGTGCTCAGAGGTGATTTTTTTTTTCTCCTCTGAAGTTTTCAGTAGACCATGAGTTTTCATTGATGCCTTTTGACTGTTACTGTCATAGCAGAAATACAAACAGCAGATGCCTGAGGACAACTGCAGCTTTACAGCCACAACAAAAAAATATTGTTTGCACATTTAAAATATCGTGAGAATGCCACCAGATTTATCAGTGCATTGATTGGTCCAAGTGGGAAGTGAGAGGCTGTGGCATAGCCTGGGGTTTGCCTGCTTTCCCCTTGGAGGAGAGCTGGTGTCAACGTACCGTGGAGCTTCTTTGGACACCAGAGCATGCAGGACTTTTATTCAGAGGTGTGCCTGCCATGTGGAGTGTTTAAAAAGTCCATTGGGCACAGATGAAGTCTTGATTTGAGTGCTGAGCAGAAAAGAAAATCGATTGAATGGTTGACATTGATTCTTCCAAATCAACCAGTAAAGGTTGGCTTTTATCTTTGTGCTGGCACGTGTGTTATGGATGCAGGTTCATGCTTGTTAGATAATCACCATGTTTTGTTTCAAACTCACAGCAGAAAATGTCTGTTCACAAATGAAAGCTTTTCCAAAGAGGCTGCTGCAAATCTGGTTGGTGTTTAACCTGAGAAGAAGCAGATACTATTTCATTTCCAATGTAAATTGGGGTGGGTGACAGCACTATAGAGCTGTCATGTCATGTGGAGCTTTGCTTGTCTGGTTTTGCTCCTGTGTAAATACAGCCCTTCCAACAGCTCATGTTCTGTCTTAAAACTGTTGTGAGTGTGGGGCTGCAGCTGAGCTATGAGCTGTCTGTTAAATCATGAGGGTCTTGGTGTGGCCAGGGGAGGGAAGGCTACTGTGCTCTGTTTGCAAAGCACCTCTTGTGAGACGAGATGTTGAGGCTTAGCTGGCTAAAAATGCTCATAACAATCTGCAGCTGAAAGCCTGGGCTGTACAGCAGCTTGTATGGAAATAATATTTTTCTGAATTGGCCATTATGAATTCTTGCATGTGGGATGTTTTGTTTTAGGGAACTAGCAGAGTGAGTAACACAAGTTTTCAAACAGCCCAGCCCTGTTCCCAGCCTTCCCTGGTGTTTCTACAGTTGTAAGCCCTGGGTAGGCTTTGTTAATGCTTGAATTGGTGGTGAGAGAAGTACAGTGTGGAGAAAACCTTTGCTGGAAACTGGAACTTTAATTTTTACAGCACGGGACACCAGGGTGTTATTTAGACTTTAATTTGTTCTACCAAACCTGATATGTGTTAACCCCACTTGGGCTCTACCTTTCTGAGGCTGCAAACACTAACACTGGGATAAAGAGGCATCATCTATCCCATCCATGGGAGATGGCATAATACAAGTTAATATATGAGTTTATACAAGAGAGAAAATTTATCTGGCTATAAGCTGAATGAATGACCATAATAGATAAGTGAAGTAATTAGTAGTAAAATATTTAACTGCTCATGTTTAAGCATATGTTGATTTATTGTGCTGACAACTGTAGCAGGTCCAGACCTTCAGCAGTGTGCAGCTGTCTGGATGCAGTGAGCTCCAGTGTTTTCCCTGCAACAGGCTCAGCCCACGTTACTGAGAAATAATTATTTCCATATGATCCTGTTTTCATAGACTCAGCACTTAAACAGGTGCTGTAGGGAAGGATTAATGACAACTAAATTGTTTGTAGAGCAAAAACCAGCCCAGAGAGGGATGAAGGTTGTCTCAACTGGGGGGTGATCCATGTTTGAAAACAGGAAAATGTGCTTTAGGCACAGTTTACGTAAACTAACGGTGTCAAATTGCAAATATGTCATTTAAACTTGGAAAAATGGGCTGTGTGTTTAAAACATTGCATGAACTGCCTAAATATTGAGTTAATTTTGAGGTCATGTCTAATGCATATTCATTGCCAAGTAATTCGGGAAAAAAAAAGGGTAACTAACTCAAGGAGATGTAAATGTAAGTTCAAGGCTTTATGCAGAATTCTGGGTCTTGGTGGATGGCTTTTAAGGAAATGCCTCTGAAATGTAGTGCCATTAAGTGTTTGCCTTTGCCAGTGCTTGGGTTGTTTTAATCAAAAAGGTGGAAGCTCTGTGTAAACAAACTCTTGTATTTGAAATGGATTTTATTGGTATGCCTTGGTTATATACATTTCACGGTCTGCTGACGCAACAAGTGCTTGCTTTTTAAAGACAGCACGCCGCCAAAAATGGCTCAAATTGCTTTATTTGTTGGGTTTGAGTGACACAACTCGAGGGGTGCCAAGCAAAGGGATGCACAGCTCCCAGGAAGTCTGAGCAAGCATCTCTTCCCCAACATCCACAGACAGGAGCACAGTTGTGACTCGTGGAGCTCACAAATGTGATAAATGTGCTTTTTATCAAGTGAACTCCGGGTTGAAAGCCTTGATTTTTGTTCCTCATCAGGACAGAGTGTTGGTGAGCTTCTCAGCTGCAGCATGGCATTTCTCTCCAAACAAAGCCATTTTTGCTAGAACTGTGGAAACCAAACAATGTTTTGCCTGAAGCTGGTGCAAATCTGTCTTCCCATGATGGGCCAGCAACACACAGTAGTGCTTCTCTGTTTTTCCCTTAGTTTTTTCAGTGTAGACAAGGCACAACTGTTTGTCTGACTTTTTCCTTCTAATTGAAAAACGTCCTGATGGGTTCTGATAGTTGCCAACATGTTATTTTTAGCCTGAACTTTTGCAGTCACTCAGTTATCTATGAAGTATTGGTACTACAAAATTAATTTGTCACGGCTGAAATGAATTCACTGTGTTCTTGTCCAGCCCATGATCTCCTTTGAAATCCAGAACTGGAGCTTCAGCAGGGATCAGATTACTGTAGAATATGACTGTGTGCATTTTAGTGTGTTATCCTCAGTTTCCTGGAATCTGGCAGTTTGTATTTCACCTTCTGCAGTGCACTCTGCATTTCCATTTATTTGGAAGCATCCAGCTCAACTTTGCTTTGCTAGGTCATTCAGATACCTACAAAATGGAAGAGTTGAGTGCTGCCTACCTATTTCTACAACAAAAACTGGGGGAGCAACGAGTTATGGATGTGAGTAGCTGTCATTTTGACCACTGAGGTACACAATGAGTTATATGAAGTCTTAAAACAAAAAACCTCCACCACCAAACAAACCCAACTCCATACATCTGTAATGAGTCTCTCCAACTCTCACTTTCTTTATTTGCCCTTAGACTGACATTGTTGTCAAGCTCTAATGGAGGAGGGGAAATCTAACAGCTTTAAAATCACACACTGCTGTCTGCTGTGTGACCTTTTTCCAGTTGATGGTTCAATTTATTTAGGTGATAAAGAAAACACTGAGGCATGTGAAGTCTATCTTCTTGACAGATCTGAGCTTACTGAAACTTTCTCCTCATCTTTTTCTCCTTCCGCACATTCACAGTCAGCCTTTTGTTTTTAGAAAGTGATCCATATATTTTTCTTTGAGATTTAAATGCTTTCTAATCATTCCAAGGTTTACAGAACTGCACCTGGCTGCTGAGGGTATGGAAAGGCAGATGGACTGATGGTTGTGAAGGTGTCCTGAGAGAGATGTTTGCCTTTTGTGCCAAGTGGCTGCGTGGTGTATGTGAAAAGCCTGGGGTGTGAAGTGTGAGGGCTTGGTCAGGTCTATGACTTTATCTTTCAAAATACCATTAAATGTGGTAAAAGGGGAAATATCCAATATTGGTGAGCCACAGTAGTTGATAGACCTCATCTAATGGGTAAGCATCCCTGCCCATGACAAGAGGTTGGAAACAGATGATCTTTAAGGTCCCTTTCAACTCAAACCATGCCTTGACACAGATTTCTGGTAGAACTTAATGAGAATTTTTCCCAAAATTTTGATTAGAACTTCGAAGACTGCTGCTACAATTGTTTGTTTCAACACTGATACTCAACAGTGATTCAGGTGAGGCTCTGTTTCTGCCAGTCAGTAAAAAGTATTGAAACAGACTTGTCTTAACTTCTGCTCTTACTAGAAGGCCACTAAACATTGCAGAGTTGTAAACTAGGCTGCTGGTGGTCTGCAGCTGCTGGTTCAGGGATTTGCTCAGATTTGTGCCACCCCTAGGAACAAGGAACTACAACTCCCATGAAGTCATGTGGTTATTTCACATCTTTCATTCCAAATTCCAAGAGATCTTGAGAGTTGAAGGTTCTCTTCCCTGTCAGGAAGCTTTGCATTGGAATGCCAGCATTTCTAAGGTGACGTGTGAGTGCTGGTATCAAACTCTGTTGAATTATTTTGGAACAATCCTATTCTTTAACTCTCTGTTTTCATCTCACTTATTCTGAAACATGTCCCTTGCCCCAAGAGCAAAAACTCCTGAGCAATGTCAGAGGTGCATATCATGGGTTTTCTCTATCAGTAATATGTTAAATGAAAGGTGCATTAGTAGGATTTTTATTGAGTATCCTGTTGGAATAAGTAGGTTCTGTCATGCACCACTGACTCATTTCAATTGGAATACCACAGTTCAGTAAAAGAAAATAATTGAGTCATGGGTTTCTTACTTAAAGTGTGTCTGATATCATCTTTTGCAATAAAATTTTATGAGGGTGAAATGAATTTAGAGAGCTGATTTAATATGGACAGCTCTTTTCCTCTTGTGTTGGGGTGGCTCTCTGAGCTTAAGAAGAAAATAGCAGCTTTGAAAATATTCCCAAAAGATAAGCATTATTGAATTAGAAATATCAATATCTATAGTTAGACATTTTCTCCTGGGTTTTGCAGTGCTGTCTATTGAGCAGACAGTCTGTTGGATAAGCACACCCTGGTTTGCTTCAGATAATTTTATCTGTGTTAGCTCAAACCACTAATTTAAATTTTTAAGTGAAACTGGTGGGAGATATATATATATATATGTATGTATGTATGTATGTATGTATGTATGTATGTATATAGGGGTTTTTTGTGGTTTGTTTTTTTTTTTTAACCTTTCCTAACCTGAATTAGGAAAACTTTCTCCATCCTGCTGTCTGGATAGGTCAGTGCCACTCAGAGCTCCAGAGGAGGAAAGCTAATGAGCAGCTGAGAGCAGTGACCTCTCAGTCAGACTGCATTTTTCTGGAAGGATGTGAACTGGGACCACCTGAGACTTTACACAGAGGTCCATGGCCTCGTGCAGTCCTGGCTGAAACAGCAGGACATGACTGATGTAAAAATGCCAGCAAATGTCCCCAGCATTCCCACGTACTTTTGTGCCAGGGAAATGGCATTTTTGCCAGTGTAATACTTTGGAAGGCACACATGACTAAAATAAATAGTAATGGCAGACAAGCATTTTCTCCCTGATATCTGAAATCTTATCAGGAATGTAAGACTTGGTTTGAAGAAAAAAAACCAGAACAAAACAGAAACAAAACCCCTCTAAACCAAAACCCAAGACAAAACACACAACCTAAAAATTAATTTGTAGATTTCTTGTTAGATTTCCCTCAGGGGGCTCTTCTGGATGGTGGCTGAGAATCTCTATGCAATCTATATAATCTATATTACCTGCTCACCAAACAGGGAAAAAAAAAAAGTCTCCAACCCAGCTTCAGCTTTTATATGAGTATTACCAAAAGTCACTTTCTGGTTTTTAATTCATTAAAACTGCATGTTAATTTTAAACTTGCTTTTTTATATGTTTCAGGTTTTTTTATAAAATTCTAAAGTCCTAGCAAAAAAAAACACTGTTTCAACCCATCACACCCTGAACTAGTGATTTCTAATATTAATGTAATAACAAAGTGAAGTGCCCACGCCAGGCCACACTTTACAGAAACACCCCAGGCCTGGGCTGCCTTCTGTGTGTTGGTTTGTTGTGACCCAGGAGCAGCTGTGGGAGGGAGCCCCAGTGACAGTGGCTGTGCCCTGAGTGAGGACCTGGTGTAAAAGCTGCTTGTAGTTTACACTGGGTGTGACACCAGACAAGCAGGGCAGCCTCTCAGCACAGGCCCTTCCCCAGTGATGCCTTGGAAGGCTGACCTGAAACAGAGACTGGACAGAGCTAGAGAATAAAGTAGGTATTTATGGAAAGGCCTCCAGGATCCACCCTGGGCAGGACAGGAGCCTGCCCCAGCTGCACCAAGAATAGTCACAGAAATGGCATCCCAGTCATGAGGTCTCACACTTTTGTAAGTTTTGGTCCATTTGCATATTGAGGTTTAATTGCCCAATTACAGCTTCAGATTGTGAGGTCTCATCCTTCTTGTTCCTCTCTTCAGTCCACCCTTGTTTGTGCTTTTGGGCCTGAAAGGTGTCCTTGGTTCTCTGCAGAAAAAGGATTTGTTTTGTCTCCCTACTCTGTGAAGAGAGCTGACTGCGACTTAATATGAGGCTCAGAACTACATCCCTGGGCAGCACAGCATCTGCAAACATGAGAACTGAAACTTAAGGCATCACCAGGTGCCACAGCACAGGGGTGTAAACACACCCCCACCCGTGTGTGGAATGTGGATGGTGGTGGTGTTAGATCTCACTACTGACCTACATTTGCAGATTGTGTCCCAGTCTGCATTAGCCAGACTATGGTGGTTGTATTATCTAATGGTTTTCTCTCTGGGGTCCTGCTGCTGCAGAAGGTTCAGGTCCTGTTTGTGAGCCTCTCTTTGGGTCTGAAAGGAATTTTGGCAGAAAGGGGGTTGACCTGGAAGAGCAAGAAGGGCTACAGCTCATCTTGGGACCTACACAGAGATCTCAAACAGTGCAAGGGGTGTTGGAAGCAAAGCAGAGCCTGGCTTTGCATCACAGAAGCCACGAGAGTTTTGAGGAGCTGGTTTTAATCTTTTCATTTCCTTGCTCCTTGGTTTATTGTTTCTCTCACTGTCTTTCTGATCCTTCTGTTACAAAGCAGAGGCTGTCTTGGCATCAGTGTGCATCTTCCAGTGATTTCTGGGGGTTAAGGCTTTTATGAGGAATTTGGAGCTCAGCTGTGCATTACCAGCACATTTTCCTGAACTGAGCTCACTCCACTGCGTGTGTGACTTGGGTCAAGTTTGACAGGAAGCTGCAGCCCTGGAAGCAGAATGGATGCAGGAATCCCCTCATACCAAGCTGCTGCTTGAGCACACCAGAGTGAACCAGAAAAGCTGCAGAAAAACAAGAGATCTCTGCATTAGGAGGTAAGGAGGGGACCAGGACACAGCTGCAATTGTGGAGGATAAAAATGAAACCTCTAGGTTAACAATTCTTCTTGGATTCTTGCTTTGTTTTTTTTTTTTTTTTCCTCCTTCCTTCTAGGTTTGGATTTTTTTCTTCTTCCCCTGCTGCACTCATCTTTTTCCTCTGCAGCTCCCAGAGCAGGTTCCTGCTCCATTCCTCCAGGGCAGAGGGGAACTTCTGCAATTCCAAGCTGCAGAGGTAAACACTTGCTACCCTGCCCTGGAGACTCGAGCTTCTACTGGCAATTAAAGACAGTGAGCAACTCCCCACTAGTGTAAATAATTGCAGAATAATCACTGCCCCATCCCTCATCCCAGAGGAAGTGGAATTTCAGCAAAGTAGCATTGAGGTTTTTCTAATGCTTTGCTGCTCCTGTTGGTCTCTGGGAGTTCCTAAAACCACTCCAAGAACCTCTCCTCTTGTCTTCCTAGGGAAGAAACTTTCATTTCCAGCAGCGTCCATCCTGTTTGACAGCAAGTTCAGCTCAGCCTGGGGACTTTGATCTACATTGTTCTGGCCAGTCTTGTCCTATTTGTTTAGAATTGCATTCATCTTTGTTTACTAGGGCTCATAAGTGATAACATTTCCTCCAGGATTCTGGGTGTAGCTGTTGATGTTAGTGTTGTATCAGAAGACAGTGCTATGTGCTTTCCACTTGCTAAAAATTACATGGGTGTGAAAATACAAGATATACTTACATATTTTTTTTTACAGAAGAAATATGGAAGTAGCTCCAGTATAAAATAGGGGTAATAATTCTTTTGCCCCTCAAGTGAGGGCTGTAGAGTTTCCTGAGAGGAGTTGAGAAATGCAGGTTATCGTTGCTGGATTTCCTGTTCCTGTACAGGCACAGCCTTTGGCTGACATGCTGTGAAATGTGTACCAATCATCAACGTGTTTTCAGCTTCAAGGGTCATTCCAAAATTCCTTTTTTTCAGCTGTTCTGGAAAAAAAAAATTACAGAGACCATTGACACCAGAAAGATCTGTCACGACAGTGTTCTCTGTGTTTTGTTTAGAGCCTTTGCACAGAGGCTCCTGAAATATTAATGGCTTTCTGCTTTGTGAGACATCACATTGCGGTGTTGCAGACTCTGTATCCTTTCTGTGTTCCCAAAACACACGTGGTTTAGAGGCCTTTTATATATTTTAATACAAAGTGGCTGGTTGAGTGGTCTGTGTTCTCCCAGAGGAGCCAAAACTCACTTCATGGATCAAGGAAATAAAGGGCTGTAAGGCAATTTGCCATTCAGGCTATTGTGGAGGAGGGTGATTTAAAACATTGTAGTGGCTTGGAAAAAAGGAAAACCCAGAGCAGTGATTGAAAGGCTTGAAATGATTGAGTTAATGTGACAACTCTCCTTCCCTCAGTCGGGTCTGTTGCAGAGGTGATTGTGCAGTCAAATGTCTGTGGAACTCAGTAGTACCTGTTTGCAGGACTTGCTTTGAAATTAAGAGTGAGACGTCATTTATTTAATAGAGACCATTAAAGAACGACTTTCTGATGAAGCAAGTTAGGTGTTAAACACTTTTCAGGTGAACCATTTATTTATGTAATTGTCTCTCGTTAACATTACAAAAAATGTTTCTCCAGGGAGTTTAGCCAATCATGAAAGGCAATTAATTTTCAAATACTCTTCAGCAACAATTGAGACACTAGAGACTGAAATCCCTAATCAGTGTATACGTTTTTAAACTCCCCTGCTGAAGGAAAGCAGCATCAGCTCAGCTGATTGTGGAATTGTTAAACCCTCAGACTTTGAAGTGTTTCATTTGGGCCTATCACAAGTGTGGAATGCTGGGCTCGATACCCAGGTTATGTAAGCCTGGTATCTCCCCTTAGTTTCCAGAGCACTGAGGAGGTTCAGGATCTGTTCTTGGACTTAAGCCCAGCAGTGGGTGAGGATGGAGAAGTTAAAATGCTCTTGGTTTCTGTCTGGGATTCAGATTGCTGTGTGATACTACATGGGGCTCATAGCCAGTGTTGCTGTTTGTCCATGTGTAAAATGGGAGTGACACAAATCTCGTGTCTCTAAGGTGTATGTGGAGATGTGTAAGTGGAAACGACTGCTTGGTGATTGTATTGTCTGTTGACAGCATCGTCCTGCTTAAGGTTACTTAATTCACTTACTAGCCACAATGTTGTTTCAGTCACTTTTCTTCCAAGCCTTCCTAGTGCACTGATAAGATAAAATCTGTGGAATTCCACTTTCTACAGCTACTTGGTCCAACAAATTAGAAAGCTTTTCGAGAATGGATGAATTTGCCACAGCTTTCAGTTTCTAGATGAATTGCTGGTGTGAAGTAGGGATCTCTGAACGGAGCTGGATTTTTAAAAGGGAAGAGGAGCAAAGTGATGTTGTTTGCCCTCACCTACAGCAAACAGACCAGCTCTGCAGCTGGCTCTGGTTTTTCTGCTGTTAAGCCTTGGGCCCCAGTGCAGATACTATTCCAGCCACTCTGGATTGCAGGGGACAGATGGGCTTGGGTAGAGAAGGGCTTACAGCCGGCTGCAGAGGCTTCCAGCCCCGGGCGTTCACAGATCCCAGGCACTGGAACCTGCAAATCTCAGTTATTTAGAGGCTGAAGAAGAGGAAGAGCTTTTATCCTTTCATGCTTGCAAAATCCAATGTAGGAAAGCTCTTGCCACTGATGCTGTCTCTTCATAGCAAACAAATGAAACCACTTCGGTTGAATCTGTGCATTTTCCTGAGGCTTTCTCCTCAGCCTCAGGAAAAGGGTAAAGAGGAAAGGAGGCTTTATTTACAGATGTTGCTTTCAGAATGAGCCTAGCACTGTGATATTACCTGTAAATATGTCTTTGGGCATCATACATCTTTCCATTTATTTAGAAATAGGAGATAAAGACTGTCTGACATGGGAATGAATTCCTACACTGCTTTTTATTTTTTTCTTTTGCCTCGGACTACATACGCAGTTTAAAATGAGTCTGAATGTACTGTTATGTCACCCTGTTGCTTCGAGCAGAATACTTGGATTTTTTTTTCCTGACCTACAAATCTTGGTCCTTGCTGTTTACACTGACCTCTAAACATAAGGGACCAGAACGCCCTGGGTTTTCTGCCTTGTTCCCAGATGTGTCTCTGAGACAAAACCTGGTGGGATTCAGGTCTGAGCTCCTGGAGCTGTTTGGATGTTCCCTGTAAATACAGGGCAGCCCGTGGGTTTCAGCAGTGTGGATTTTGTAAGCACCTACACACAGATCACAGTCAGATCATTATGTTGATCTAAACCATTTTGTAATCCTCTACAATCTGGGTTTAGAGACTGTTATTAGTGTCACAAATAAAAGCTTGTGACTTTTTTAGTTCTCAGGATAAAAGAAGCCATGTACTTTCAGGGAATTACATATTAAAATTAAAGCAACATCAACATGGGGAAGTTTGAGGATAGTTATCTCACTTTTCAAGACTGAGCCCTAAATTCATATGATTGCAAGAGAGAAATTAGTTAATTTTTATTTCATAATTGACTATGTACTGACAAAGCAGAGCTAAACCACGAGGACAAGACATGAAAGAGTCTTTTAAAAATCTTTCTTTCTCAGTAATTTGAAGCTTTTAATGTGGCTCAAAGAACTGTATTCATTTGGGTTTTTTTTTAACTGAACATATAGGAAGGAAACCCCTTTTTGCCCAGATAGGTCACAGATTTAGAAAGGTTTAGAAAGGTACTTAAGAGTTCTATTTTCTCACAAACTGTTTCCTAAGCTCATGAAAAGCCTCTTCAAAACGATCCCGGACAGAAAGTGATTTCAGCTCTTGTTACATTCCTGTGTGTAATGGATATCTTGCCATGACAAACACCGGCAGCTCGGAGGGGAAGCGGGGAGGGTGTGGGGAGGACGGCAGACATTTATCCCTGTGATGGGCACGGCTCGGGGCTCCGCGGGTGGCCGGGTCTCTCCCCTGCCCGGCGTGCCGGTGCTCACGCCGCGGTTCCCGCAGGTACCTGAAGGAGTTCCGCACGGAGCAGTGCCCGCTCTTCGTGCAGCACAAGTGCACTCAGCACCGGCCCTACACCTGCTTCCACTGGCACTTTGTCAACCAGCGCCGGCGCAGGTCCATCCGCCGCCGCGACGGCACCTTCAACTACAGCCCCGACATTTACTGCACCAAGTATGACGAGACCACGGGGATCTGCCCCGAAGGAGATGAGTGAGTAAAGGCTGCAACCCCCTTGCTTTTCAGGCATTAGGCTTTTGGGATCAGGCCAGGTGATGATTCCAGCCGGTTCTTGCAGAGATGAGGCAAGTCAGCAGTAAAGCAGCTTTGTCACGTACGTAACATGAGACCAGATGTAAAATCTGGAATAGCAGCCTGTGTGCTCCAGGCCTGCTGCAGAGACAATGCTGAGGGTGACTTAGATGGGAATTCAGCTCTTGGGAACTCATTGTCTTCAGCATCTTCAGCAAAGCTGAGGTGGGAAAAACAGCTCAGTGAGACAAATGAGAAACACTCTGTTCTCTAAGTCCCTTTCTCTCAGCTCTTGCTTTCTAGCAGGATAACTTAGTTTTTCATAGCCTGAAGAAATAAGAGGAGCTTTGTCCTTCAGTCTGTCCCCTGAGTTATCTGTCCCAGCTTTTTAACTCATATCAGTTTATTTTGTCTTTTTTTTGAACTTTTAAGAAGCTGGTAGAGAACTGAGAGGTACCCAGAATAAGGCAACATGAGGAAGAGTTTGGGTTTTTTGGGTGTTCTCCCCCCATGACTGCAGTAAGTTTAACTGGAGCTAAACTGTAAATCTTTCTTCTATGTGTGTGGCAGACCCCAGCAATTAAGGGGTTAACCCTGTGTTATAACTTTAGCCATGTGACAGATATGGGATAAATACTGTAGCCAAACTGTGGTCAAACATGGAGAGTGTTTTACAGAGAGATGCTGTAAAAAGATGGAATTTTAGTTCCCTTTTGTGGCGCCAGTATAAACATACAAAAATGCTATTTATTGGCAAGACTTTTTTTTTTAAATTTTCAACTCAATTAAGTAATGTTTTTATGACTACAACAGAACAGAATAGTCCCTCAGGCCTGAGGCTTCAGTTTCAATACTTTTTCCTTGCTAGAAGAGATCTGGAAGGAACTGGAAATGGGATATTTGTGGGCTTTGGCTTCTGGATGACTGGTTGATACATGGCTCAGACTCAGTGAATGAAAGCCATTGTCATCTAGGAACCTTTACTCATTTGTATTTTTACCTTGATGCTGCAGTATCTGAACTTTGCCCATTCCGTCTTGTTATAGTTCTGTTTTATTTCTGACTGTAGATTGCTTTTCTGCCTAAAAGAGGAAACAAAACAAGTTAAAATGGTAGTTTTGTAATTGTCCTTCCTTGTCCCACATCCTTGCTCTTTTCCAGATTCCTGGCAGCCCCTCGTCCAGAATAATAAGGTGCTGCTGGATTAATAATCCAGTTTTCTTTTAGAGAGGGAATCTCTTACATTCTTCGTAGTGACAGGTTTGGAGTTCTCTGAAGTGTTGGAAGGCACAGCATAAAAGAAGGGGCAGAGTTAGCAAAGATGGTGTCAACTGCAGCATCTTCTCTCAGCAAAATGTCTTCTGGTAGTTGAATCCTTCACCTGTGTGACTAAACCTTGTCTGTTCCACCCCTCCTTCCTTCCTCAGGTGTCCCTTCTTGCACAGAACTACTGGAGACACAGAGAGGAGGTATCACTTGCGCTACTACAAAACTGGAATCTGCATCCATGAGACAGACTCCAAGGGAAACTGCACCAAGAACGGAGTCCACTGCGCCTTTGCTCATGGGCCCCACGACCTGCGCTCACCCGTGTATGACATCAGGTCAGTAGAGCTTGGGGCTCCAGGGAAAAGGGTCATTTCCCAACCCAAATGAAGAAGGAGGTGATGGAAAAGGTAATTTCTGTACCCAAGTGAAAAGTGAGATGATGGAAGGACAGTACTGCTTCAGCCTGAAGTGAAGCAGTGCCGAGATGTCCCTTCCTAATAAGGCAAATGTAAAAAACCTCCAGGGAGGGTTCTCAAAATGGGGGAAGGGATCATGGAATCTGATGGAGGGGGTCAAAACAGTGCATCTGGAATTCCCAGGGAATGAAGACTTATTTTTATTGCAGTTGCTGTTCAGCTAAAGATGTTCTGACAAAACATGCATGGCTGAAATGCACTCACTTAGCAAATACTCCAGTATGTCAGTTTTTATACACATTTATCTGACTCTTCCTCTGCTCAGTCTGTTTGTTCATTTAACTCTGTCCCTGCAGAGAGCTTCAGGCGATGGAAGCTTTACAGAATGGTCAGACAACATCTGAAGGAGGCATTGAGGGTCAGTCTGCAGTTGCTGCCAGCCATGCCATGATAGAGAAAATACTCAGTGAGGAGCCAAGGTGGCAAGGTGAGCGTCACTGAGGGGTTGTGGGGCTGGGAAAGGTTGGTCTCTGGGGAGTGCCTGCTCCTGTACAAAACTTTTCTGTAGTAGATGTGGCTTGTGGTCATCTCTCGTGACTCATTGGGGTTTTTTTGCAGATACAACGTATGTCTTGGGAAATTACAAGACAGAGCAGTGTAAGAAACCCCCCCGACTCTGTCGCCAGGGTTATGCCTGTCCCTACTACCACAATAGCAAAGACAGAAGACGAAGTCCAAGAAAACATAAATACAGGTACTGTGGTCCTGGATATTGTACTTACCAGCTGAGTGGTGCAGGATATTGGAGATCTGTGGTTCAGGAGGCAGGATTTTGACCACTAGATAGTTGGTTTTAGTGTGTCTCCAAGCCATGTACTGAGAGGTATGATGGTCTGTTATTTCTTCCTAGCAGAAAGATAACAAACTAAACAAGAGGTTTTCCTGTGTATAATAACTGGTAATCTAATATATGATTTGTTAAATCATGTTATAACTCTGATTTTATAGCAAAGAAAACCTATGTCTGGCTTTCCCTTACCACATAAACTTCTGCTTTAGAAAGCAGTGCAGGGAAGAGAGAACAAAAGAAAGTTTTAATCCCCATCTAGAAACAAACACACAATAATATGTTCATGGTAAAGGATTCAAAATCATCAGGCTGCTTGTTGTGTATGCTTGGTGATGGGGATCATGGGGAGGAGCTGTAGCTGGACATGCATTCTTAACCAGCTGCTAAAGGCTCTGCTTTTGAGGCACCCGGGTGTTCTGTCACCCTGCTGTCACTGGATTTTTCAGTGTGCTGTGTCTCCCTGAACGCATTTCATCCAAATTATAGGCCCTCATTTCCTCCAACACAACAGAGCTTTTGTTGTGATCTCAGTGGGGCTTTTCCTTAGTTCCTTTTTGAAAAACATAAGAGCAGACCAGAAAGGCAGGAGAGAAAATACCAGGGATGTTCTCGCTTCTTTCCCACCCCCAGCATTTACAGAAATTTTTGAATTGGCACTGAAATGCCATATTTAGAAAAATTAAACAGGCAGCAATCAAAGGAATGTTAATCTCAACGCTTTAAGGAAAAATAGAACCACTAGGGCAGTCTTGAGGCAGCAGCTGTTTGCTTTTTGCCCCTCTCTGGGCCCTTTGGGAAGGGAAGAGGTGAAAGCTTCTCTGCTGCTTTCCACTCACTCCTGTGTTTTTCCCCACCCCAGCTGATGTGGTTGTGCTGGTGCTGCTATCTGCTTCCCTCTGCTGTTGTTTGAGGGAATGGTTAAGAGCATAAAGAGCAGGGGAAGTAGGTCACAGCAAAAATTCAGATCTGGGAAAAGGAACTGTTCCTGGCTGGGAGAAAGAAAACGGACTTGCCTTTTCCCCAGTGACCTGACTCAGCCTCTTTTCCACATGGCCACACTATAAACCTGGAAACATACTGCTGTAAGGGTATTATGTGTTTTAGGATTAGCCAATTAACTTCTTAGCTTTCTATGAAGGTGCAGTTCCAAAACAGAAACCAGACCCAGCGTCTCTGACACTAATCACATCAGCTGCTAATATTGTTATGCTGGTTCAAGTTGTATTTCATTTCAAATGGAGAATTAAGCCATGTTTTTTTTATTAGGAAATTGGAAGAAGGGAGAGTAGATGCAAGAGCAGCTGGGTGGGGGCTGGGGAAGCAGCAGCCAAGCAGATTGTACAGCTGAGGGTGGGCAGCCAAACCTGCCCCTGACTGAGGGATTATAACATCACGGAATGTTTTGGGTTGGAAGGGACCTTAAAGCTCATATTGTTCCACCCCCTGCCATGGGCAGGGATACTTTCCACTATCCCAGGTTGCTGCAAGCCCCATCCAGCCTGGCTTTGAGCAGTTCCAGGGATCCAGGGGCAGACAGAACTTCTCTGGGAAACTTGTGCCAGGGCCTCACCACCCTCACAGGGAAGAATTTATCCCCTGTGTTTAATCTAAATCTATTCTCTTTCCATTTAAAGCCATTCCCTTCTCCTGATACTCCAGACCCTTGTCCAAAGTCCCTCTCCAGCTCTCCTGGAGCCCCTTTAGGCACTGGAAGGGGCTCTGAAATACCCCTGGAGCTTTCTCTTTACCAGGCTGAACACCCCCAGTAGTCCCAGCCTGGCTCCAGAGCAGAGGGACCCTCAGAGCCCCTTTTTGTCTCTCTCTGGACTTGCTCCAGCACGTCCACATCCTTCTGATGCTGAGGGATCCAGAGCTGGATGCAGTCCTCCAGGAGTGGATCAGAGGGGGAGAATCATCTCCCTCCACCTGCCCAAAGTAATCAAAGCTCAGAGCATGTCTGTGAGTCTGATGCCTTCTCCTGCTCCCTAATTTCCACAGATCTTCGCCGTGTCCCAGTGTGAAACACGGGGACGAGTGGGGAGATCCCAGTAAGTGTGAAAATGGAGACTCCTGCCAGTACTGCCACACTCGCACAGAGCAGCAGTTTCATCCAGAGGTACAGTAACCTCCTCACTCCACCCCACTGGAAAAGCAAAAGCATTTCCAGTCTTACAAAGTAAATTACTGTGCCAGGTGGGAGAGGATGTGGGCTGCTTGTAGTGTGGTCCTGGGACACAGAGAAGCTGCATGTTGGGAATAAGCTGCAATTCAGCTGTTTGACAGAATAGACTGTATGGGAGGAGGTAAGAAAAGTGGGGGAAAACTCAAGTGTAGGAACAGTCTCAGGTAGGGGGGTCCCTTGGAAAGCACAATGTGGGTCTGCATGTGAGCAAACAGCATCTGTTTCCCTGACTAAGAGTTTGTGGTTCATGTTGATAGCACTAAACACCACCAAGCTCTTAGCTGTGAGCATGCCCAGAGCATTCCAGTATCCTTACAGAAAGTGTAATTAAGACCTTTTGGTAGTCTGCTTCATGTTACAGTGTTGAAAAGCTTTGTGGGGCCCGTATCTGCACAGTAACCATTGTCACCGCCTGTCAAACTGGGGGGAAAGGGAATAATCCATTTGCTACAGTCCTTGTCAATGGTTTGTTATTTTCCTTGCAAACATGTGGCTGCAACTTTCTGTGCTGTCATCTGTCAGCTGTTTCCTACCTTTTGCCATTTGTAATGCCCATGGAGCTTCTAGTGAGTCTGAGGGACTTCATGGCAGATGGTGACTTTTGGGTGAGCTGGTGTGTGGTGGGTTGGTCTCTGGGTGAGCTCTAGCTGTCATGGGCATATTTTGGTGTTTCCAGAGCTATAGTGGGTTTTCCTTTCTTTGAAGCAAAGCATTAAAATGGTCACCCTGAGCTCTGCTGGCCTTTGCACCTCTTATCTGTGTCTTTACCTTGCTGTCGAATATCTTCATAATACTTCTGTACCTGGTGGTCACTGTTATTTTCTGTTCATTTCTGTTTGGTGTTTTTGTTTTTGTTTTGGTTTTTTTTTCCCATCCTTAGATCTACAAATCCACCAAATGCAATGATATGCAGCAGTCTGGCAGCTGTCCCCGAGGACCCTTCTGTGCCTTTGCACACGTAGAACGTACGTGCACTACTTCTCATCTTTCCTGGATGTTTGAGCTATGGAAAGCTTCTTACTGAGAGACTTTAAATGTAGAACTGCAAAACCAGAGCTTCTGTGAAGGGTTAAACTTTTGATTTCTATAAAACTGTGCTGGTGTGGGAGGTGTTGGCAGAGCTGGAGGCAGTAGGTGGCCTGTAGGACTCAGCCTTTAGCTCTCACTGCACTGTCTCTTGAAGGATCTCTCTCTGTTCCCTCTCACCTGCTCAGTTCTCTGGTGTTAGTTCAGGAGGATGGAAGTGGAGAAAGCTGCTTCTCTTCTGTACATGGATGAACTGTACCTAGCTAAATTGCCAAGTATCCTATTTTAAAAAACTGAAGGTAAAACTGCTGATTGTAGATAATTTATTAATCCATTAAAAAAGAATGCTATTTTACTCTTTATGAAATTTCACGTCAAGTCTTTAAGTCAGGTTGGAGAAGAAAAATATGCAGCTGGTTTTTTTTACTGCTTTATCTCAAATCCTCTTTTCTCAATAGCTCCCTGACTTATAGGGCATTATTTCAATCCTCACTTTAATCAACTATAAACTAGTGATGCAGTTTTGGTTGTGGAAGTTCTACATACATGTGGTGCTAACATTCATAAATGATGGTTTGTTCCTGTCCTAAGGCTCTTCCTCAGTTGCTGCTCTGCAATCTCACTGCTGAACTTGCAACAATTAGAGCAGGTTACTCACTAGATTTGTTCTGATACTGACTCCCTACATGGCCTTGAGAAAATCTCTTTGTTATTTGATTATCCCTTGTAAATGAGGGAATTAGTAATTGCTGCCTTTGACAAGGAATGGGGAGAGTAAATTCCCTGCAGGTTATGCATTTCCTTTTATAGGAAGCCTTGTTGACAAGCAGTAATTATAGCTGGAGCTGTGGGCTGTAATGGCCCAAAACACAGCAGTGCAACTACACAGTGGGATCCAGCAAGCTTTAGGAAATGAAATCTTGATAAAGCAACAGTGTTTAGCAAACTTCCTTGGGTATAACATGGTATTTCTATTTAGGGATGCCTTATTCCTAATAAGTTTATTACACTTGATATTATATTAGAGTAACATTCTGTGGCACTTAGGTCATTCCAACTTGGTTATTTCTTGTGCTGTCTTACAGATTTGTATCTTTTAGTCCTTCCTACAAGGTCAACAAGGACAGGCCTAATGCAATTAAAATAACAGGAGTCCATTTGTTATACCTGCTCTTAACCTGAGTTTTACCAATTAATAGCAAGAAAGCAGCATTTTGAGGATGTTGAAATATAGATGTAGTGTCAGTTCTGTAGTTTTTGTGAAGATGCTGAGTGTTAGATGTAGATCCTGCAAACTCACAGCATCTCTACCTTCCAAACCAGAGCCACTTTTTTTTGTGATGATTTGTACTGAGCACAGATGGAAACTTTAACTCCCTCAGCTAATTATAATGCACCCATCAACTTTGTGCCAAGCAAAGAGGGAAACTCTGCTTAGTTCAAGAGAGCTGAATGAATAACACACAATTCATCCAGGGAAGATAATTTTGGAGCAGCATTAATGAGCTGAAGAGCAGCACAGTGTGTGTGTGATGACAGTAAAAACGTGAGGAATGTTAGATAAGCAAATAAGCCAAATAAGGTTTCTCCTTTTATATTTATAAGTAGGTGCTTGTGGGGTGTTTTTTCTCTCAGGAACATCTGGGTATTGTTGTTCCTAAATGCTTTGTGCTCTGTGGCAATGGCCCAGCTCTGAGTGGTGTTCCCTGTGCTTTGTCTCTGCAGAGCCTGCACTCAGTGAAGATTTACAGCAATCCTCGGCCGTGTCCAGCCCCACGCAGACAGCTCCAGTGATGTACATGCCCTCAGCAGCTGGGGACTCTGTTCCAGTCAGCCCTTCCAGTCCACATGCCCCAGACCTTAGCAATGTATGTAGCCCTGGGAAGAAGCCTTGTCCATATTGTGCAAATCTGTGTTTCTCTAAGTCGCTGTTCTTCCTCCCAAGAAAAGTATCCAAAAGCCCAGAGGATATGAGATTTTTCTTTTAGTTGTCAGCTCCATGCTTTTTAGAGGGATCTGTTTTTTTAGGAACATACATTCAGTGGGTTTAGTATTGTCCTCTCACCTATAAAAATTCTAGGCCTTCCTTTCTGTGCAAGGTTTGTTGATGTACTTTCAGGAAAGTGGAATACATCCGCACATGAAGTCCAACTCCTTCCTGTCTGGAGGTACATATTGGGCTTAGCTTCCAGGACCTATAATTAAAGGCTGTGAGCCAACAGCCTCTAAAGTACATAACTACAATTGAGTTTGTTTACATATGTAATCTCAGAGCCTTAGCCTGTGCATATTGTGTGTTGCATTATAGGATATCCTTAGTTCCCTCCCTCTTGTACTTCTGGAGATAGCTAAATTCTGGGATATGTTTCAGTAATGCCCCAGATTGTTGGTAGGTAGTTTTCCATACAAGAAAGGAGATGTCTAAGTGCTGAACAGATATTCAGAGTCAGATTAGAAACCCATGGAATGCTAGACTACATTTTTACTTAGCTTTTGCTCTTTTTTTTTTTTTTGTGTTAAGTCTTTCCTGTTTGTACTGCACTTGATAAGGTGTGTAACCTTTTCAAATGGTTGGCTAAGATTTTGAGAAGGTACAATGAGATGAATTTAACTCATTTGAAACTGGTCAGACTGAAGTGAACACATCTAGGACCTCTGCTTTATTTTATTCCCTCTCTTTGAAAAGACAAGCTGTGTTTGAGCCAACCAAATGGTTCATAGTTGTCCTGAATTGGATTGCAGGTAGAATTCCAAACAGATCTTGAAAAGTCTGGACATACTATTGTCTCTTAATAAATAACACTGGAAAGCAATAAAAACCAAAACCCCTCCACGAAATGAAGGCATTGTTTAAATTCTCTGAAAACTTCAGGGCAGTTGAAGATATCTCCTACTTTTAGACTGTTTAGGTCTTGTCTATCTCAAGCTCTTAGTCTTTTAAGCAGTCTTTCCTAATCCTTGGATATGTGCCAAATGGCAACACATGTCTGTCTATGACTTCATCACAGGGCATCTGCATGTAGCTTGCAAACAAATATGGCTTTGCTGGTGATCATTTTACATGATGAATTAATCAGAGAAAAAGGTCCCTGTAGCAGCCAGCCTCACGTGGCCTGTTCTGTTTTGTATTTGTACTGTAGGTGTGGAATAAATCAGGAACTCTGCCAACTAGCCCCACCTCCACCACAGTGAGTAGTTATCTTTGCGACTGTAGGGAAGCGTGGACAGCAGAATGTCTGTATAAAAATAAAATAAAAACATTGTAGGCTGCTCCTTTTTTTTTTTTACCTAATGCCAGCCCAGACTGTGCCACATTTGAATCTGTGATGTCTGAAGCACAGTCGTGCTTGCCAGTGGAGGCAAATAATTTCTTGTCCCAGAGAAATGGGATATTTGTGTTCATCCAGGTGGACACATTCTCTAAAACTCATCTTCCTTTGCTGCTGTCTGTGGCTTCATCTACAGTGCAAAACTAGCCTTGTTGCATGTGATTGTGATCCCTGGTATTAGTCCAAAGAGTGGAAGTGTTGGAAATCATTGGGGTTTTTTAATGCAGCTGTTGATACCTGATTTGTGTCTGCATTAAAACTTTGATATTTCCAACTGGAAAGCAAAACATACACTGTTACATATAGCTCATATATGCCTGATTGTTGTGACTGCCACAGCACCTTTCCAGGTTCCACACCACTACCCCAGAGTCAGGCAGGACCCACTGTAGTCTAAGGAAAGAGAAGAGTGTTACAGTCATTTTGGGAACCTGATCAGTCACCTCTGAGACCTCAGAAAGAATAAATGTCACTAGAGCTGTAGGTTAGATTTTACAAGACTGCACTCCAAAGTGACGACAATAAAACCATAATTGTGAGACTGTGTAAATTCAGTGAAGCCTTTTCCTGGTTTTTTTAATGAGTGTTTACTGGGAGCTTGTATGGTTGTGTTGGCTGTCAGTGTAATCAATCCACAAACAGTGATGTGATTGAACACTTCCATGGGTGCCTCTCTTTGAGCTGTTCCTGCTGTCTGGCTGTACTTTCCTGACACTTGTTCCCTCTGTTAGATTCTTTGTAGGAACAGCAGTCTTGGAAGCCCATCTAATATATGTGGGTCTCCTCCTGGTGCCATTGGGAAGCCCCACAGCTTGGAGACCATTGGTTTTCCTCCAGACTCAGTCACAGCAGCTGGCAGCTACAAGAAAGCACCGGGGTTTGAGCGAGAAGATCAGGTGGGGGCCGAGTATTTGAAGAGTTTCAAATGCCAGGTTAGTGGGAATATTGGCTGGAAGAGTTGGGGGGATGAGGAAAAGAAAGAGAAATTGCCCAGCCTACCTTGAATGGGGTTTTGTTTCTGATGGAGTAAAAGTGGGGAAGCACTATTCTCATATGAGCAGTTTCTGGATCTCTGCTCTTGCTTTCAGCCTCCCTTCCAGTCTCTTTCATCTCACATCTGGTCTTGTCTCCCTTGCTGCCATCACACACCCAGTTTGTACAAGTCGAGCTGCTGCCTGTTTTCCTGACCCTTCTCAACTTCTGTCTTGTGTTGACCCTGGGCAGCTTCCCACATCACGTCTTGCTCTTTCTTTTTTCATGTTTAGGTCCTTGCCAAGAGCTGCTGTGTCTTTTGCTGTATTGTCTCATGGAAACTCATCCTTCTTTCTGTCTTCCCACTCCAAACTCTTACCTTGATCTCCATGACTTGGTTTGTCCTCTCTTCACCATTCCTCTGGTATATTAAAGATGTCATGTTAGTTGTCTCTTGCTCCTGTGGCTGTATCATTCTGATCCTTGACTTTCTCCTGTGGCTTCTGTATTAAATTAGGATTCCTCATTCTTTGAAGAACCCTCTGAATATTACACAACCCACATCTCTTAATGACTTTCCCTGTTATCCCTTTTGGATATCCCAGTCTTGCCTTGCTGCTTCCTCAGTCTTCTTCCTAGTGTCATGCCTTACTCATGCTGCTCTCTAGGCCTGGAACAATCTCTTCCAGCTCTTTTGCCACACATGACCTTTTCCACAGTCAGCTTCTTGCTGTGAATTTCCTTTCTAGATGTTACAATTAATAGCTTCTCTGCACCACCCCTTCCAACCTGAGCCCAAGTTAGAGCTTGGGTTTTATTTCAGTTTTTATTATTGGGTTTGTAATTTTATCTTGATTTAAGGAGAGGAGAATAGCTACTTGTATGAGGAAGTGCCTGCAAAAGTATCTCCTACAAGTTCTTTTGGACAAGAATATAAAAAGGGATAAGAATACCAGGTCTGTGTTGGCCGAGAACAAAGAGGACAAGAAGTGCTGCTTTCAGCCTGACCATGTTTTAACTTTGGTCTGTGACATTAAAGAAGTCAGTCTTAATGAGCCTGTACTGCTGTGAGAAAACTGTGGAAATATCCTGTCCAGACAAGGTCTTGCATAAAGTAGTTGAATTTAGAAGCAGACTCCATGGGTTTTATTTATTTTCATGGCTTTGGGAAAATATGGCCAAGCTTTGCAGTAGGGCCAGTCTTGAGCACTGTTTAGTCTAATTAAAATGATGCAGTGACAAATCCAGATTAAGCTATATGCATGTGTGCTCTCTTATCAATGCTCCCTTTGTCTGGCTTAAGGGGGATGTGCCTTAGGAAACTGCAAATTGATGCAACACATCTTTGGGGGTAAAGAGCAGAGCATGCTGTGATCCTGGCACTTCTTGCAGGCACAGCAGCTTCTAACAGTTGTTTAGAAACAAAAGGAAAAACATGTCCTCGTTCTCTGTGGCCTCTGCTGCAAAGGAGGAGTGAACCCAGAGCTGAAGGACTGAGAGAACCCCTGTCTGCTGCCAGCAGAGGCAGGGTGCCAAGGAGGCCCTGCTTTGGAGAAAATGGGCAGCAAGCCTAAGCCAAGGAGAAAGGGGATGGAGCATGAATAGGGCTTCTAAAAGGAGGGCCAGATGATGAGCATTTGTATCTGGAGTCAGATCTGTGCTACAAAGATACTGTATTCACGTAACTGCTTAATTATGTGGCTTTAATCAAACAAAACCTGTGTTAAATAGGAATAAATAGCTATTAAGGTATAGACAGAAGTAATCACAGTTGCCTTATTGCTAGGCTTCTACAGACAAAATTAGATGTCTCGTAAGTGTCCTGATTTAATTTTACTTTAATCTGTAATTACTTACTTTTTAAATTTTACTGTAATTCCCTTTGGCTGCAGTGGGCACCAGAGATTCTCAAATACCCTGTAAATTAGACCAATAATGAGGCATTTAACTTTGTCAGCTCCTGTATGAAAACATCAGAGGAGACACTGGCTCAGTTCTGCAATGGGCTTGTCATTTTCCCCCTGTAGAATTGGTACAAATAGTTTTTAACTTATTAGAATGAAAAATGCACCTTCTGTCTTAACAGATTCCACATAGTTTATGGTAAGGCTGAACCAGCAGTTAAAGCTAAAAATACTTTTCCCAAGTCCCAAAAGATTTAGCAAGCTGGAAAAATGCTGGCTGCACTGGAAGGACTTGAATGCCATGACCAGGAGTTGTTCCCAAGTCTTGACACACACAGCACAGTAGGTTTGTTCCATGCTGGTCAGAAAACATTTAGTTTCACTCATAATTTATGTCCCTTGTTCTCTTCCCTGGCTGCAGCAGAGACAGCTGGAGAATTTCAGCCTGTCCTTTCAGTGTCTGTCTCGATGTGTGCCCTTTCTAATGTTATTCAGAGCTAAAGGAGACTGGCTTAGTGGTTTTCGTTTTTGTTTGCTCTTTTTCCCTTGTGTTGTGTGGATTCCAGGCAGTGGGAATTGGGGCTGACTTGGAAATATGTTCACTTTTCTCCTCCTTAAAGAAAAAAAAAGCACTTCCAGTAAGACTTAACTGCAGCAGAGCCAGCTCCCCACGTTGGCAGGAAGCCTCTCAGTGGGGGCACGGCTGTGTGTGTGCCCTCCCCTCAGCTGCTGACGTCTGAGATAGCACATTTTGTGTTCAGATGAGTGTCAGACAGGACAGGGCTGTGCTGGATAATGCAGCAGGAGTGTTAACAGACACACACAGGGGCACTCAGAGCACAGCAGACACACAAAGGAGAGCGACCCCATCATGGGCTCCTGTGTCGTTGAACACGTTCAGGGAAGTGTGAGAGAACAGTCCCCACTGCAGAAGGATCTTTGTGTCCACCTCCCAACTGCCTGCCTGCCAGGCTTTGACCTCTCCATCTGCCCATGGGCATAGGGCTGAGCAGGGAAAATGATTTCATAAAATGGAACCAAAGAAGGAATTCTTCCACTGCTCTTTTGCCTGTCTGGTTACATCACCCCTCCCCAGCTTTCATTTATCTTTGTCATGGGACTGTTTAGGCTGAGAAGTCAAGGGGTATCACTTCAGCTCAGGGTGGTGCCTCATGTGCTGCTGTTGCACATCGTGCCTCAGTTTCCTGCAGAGATGGTGCCTGCCTGGATTTAGGATAAAAATCGAGCTTGCTTTATGGCTGGAATATGTCTGTGTTTCACACTGGGGTGCTTGGAGAGTGAGTAAACCAGCAGGGCTGACTCCCAACACTTCTTTGCTGCCTCTCTGTGTACAGAGGGTGGGATTGATCTCCCTGTGCCATGTCACAGCACAGGAGGAAGGGAGCAAGGCCTGCAGACAGAATGTTACACACTGACAGGCTCCTGAGGCCATTTCCCCACTGAATTCCAGGAGAACTGACTGATGTTGCAAGGCAAGAGAGTTGATATCCGTTAAAGGTATAATGCTGAAAGGACCTTAAGCTGAATTTTTAGCCTGGATGGTGGGATTCTAAATGTGTATTGGCATTCATGCTGTTTTGTAGTCCAGACAGCCTTGGCCTCACTTAGGTTTTCTGCCTTTGAGCTCCTATGTTAATGGATGAGGGGAGAATTTTTCTGTAAAGTTAGTTTGATGATGTTGCTTTGAAAATTGGTTAGTTATCACTGTGTTTTACTTTGCAATCCTAGCTGGGAGTTGGAAAAGTTTGAGGGAAAACATCATCTATACAGTTTTATTTTCCCCAATTGAAAAATACTTGCATAATTTAACAATGCAATGTGCCTCCCACCATTTCTGGCTCTTTCTGAGTGTTAGATGCTAGTAAGGTTGATGAGTTAGTTATAGCAAGGCAAAATAATTTGGTTTTGATCTTGGTTCTTAGGATGTGCTTTGTGCTAGCAGGGGTCTTACAGCAGCATTAAAGGCAAATGTCACTGACAAGTCTCTGCATAACTCTAGGGGTGATGTCTTGGCATAGAGAAAGCAAATTACCTGGAATGTTTTCAGTTTGCTGTGCTCATCCTCTCTCTGAATTCTCCAGTGACTTGAGCAGCCCAAGAGAGGAGTGGACTGTGTTTCCCATGGCCTCTCCAAAGCCAGCAACCAGCCATTTTTAATTTTGCTAAATAATCCCTCTGCTTACTTTTTCTTTTGTTTCTTTACTGCAGCAAGCAAAAATGAAGTCCCACTCCCTGGAACACAGGAGCCAGGAGCAACCTTTGTTACAGCCCAAACAGGTACAGAACTGCTGGCAGGGCTCTGAACCCAGCTCAGGGCTTCCAGCACCACAGTGAAATCTGTGGATCCAGACAGCTCTGCAGGGAGTAAATAACAGTCCAGACACCATTAGGGCTGCTCAGCTGGAGGGATTACTTTATGAAGATGGGATGATTTGCTGGAGGTGTTATTTGTGAGTAGTTAGACCTGAGTGAATTCAGGGTAGATTCGTAAGGCTGGACTGTGTAGGAGAGAGTCTTCAAATTACAGAAAATTGAGCTGGAATGGATCTCTGGAGTCATCTAAGTTCAAGGATTTAGCAAAGGGAATTTAATATCAGGTTCTAAGTCGTGTGCTGAACTAAGGCTGAGTGAGTGATTGTGTGGCCCATGGCTGTGATTGCATGCAACCTGTGGGTCACAGGAGTTAATTCTGGGGCAGCCTGAAAGATGTTTAGAATACTGGGTGGGGGTGGGGGGAGGCACAGAATGGAGAACAGTCGACAGAAATTAAAGAAAAGCTGTTAATCTCTCCCCACCCCCAGCCCAGTGGTAGCAGTAGCCATCTGTCAGGTTGGAAGCAGGCAGGAAACAGGTTTGCTGCTGGCATTTGGCTCATTCCTGCACGTTTCTGAAGGGCTTGTTCTATATAGACATTTTATTTCCTACCTCTTTTCGCTTTTCACACTCTTGTTTCAGGACATCCTGGGCATTCTCCCAGTGGGGAGCCCACTGACATCCAGCATCTCCTCTAGTATCACCTCCAGTCTGGCTGCAACGCCCCCGAGCCCCGCCGGCACCAGCAGCATTCCAGGCATGAATGCCAATGCCCTTCCCTTCTACCCAACCAGTGACACCGTTGAGTCTGTCATAGGTAACTTTGCCTTTTTCACTTATGGAAATAGGGCTTTCCTCAGCCATGGATGGCCAGGTATGAGACTTGGAATCACGTGGGTGTTCCAGTGACCTCCAGTTTTCCGTGTCTGTCAGTGCTGGCAGATTCCTGAAGCTTGTTCTGTGACTGTGACACGTCTGATGTTTCCTGCAGGTCATTTTGGATGAGATTCACCCATGGGACCAACTGAAGGCCTCTGAGCCAACTCACTCAGAATGTCACATGGTGTAAAAGGGCCTTAAGTTTTAGCTTTGTCAAAGTGACAAAGAGGTCTTGGACTAGGCAGGAAATCATAGGGGCATTTTCCACACAGTTACAACCCCTCAGTTCTAAATGACAGTTTTATAGCCAGAGCTAACACCAGGTAGATTGTAAGGACTTTGCCCTTTGTAGAGTGTAGGACAGAGGCTGCAAGAGAAAGGAAGACAGGAGAGTCCAGAGAGTGGAGTCACTCTTAGATAGGCACAAGCTTTTTGGTCACCTGTTTTTCTTCTTCATTTTTTTTTCTTTTTTTCCTTTTTTTAATTGAATGTAACGTTTCTGAGGTGATCTCACTAATTTGTTAAAAATAATAATAGAAATGAGTGGGCATGTGTGGGATGGAATTATATTGATCATCATTAGTGATGAGGCATGTTCAAATAGATATAACAGTTTCAGGAATTAATAAGCTTTATTTTACCCAATATGTGAACCTCAGAGATGTTTTTCAAGTGTTCCCTTCTCCTGGCATTTCTTTTCCAAGTGGCTTTTCAGGAAAGCAGGAACAAAGCACAAACCAGACCCAGACATGCCATAAGCCAGTGTTCCTGTATATAAGGGACAGACTTAAAAGAGCAGTTTGGGGAAGACTTATGGGATCTGCTGTTAATTCATCAGATTTTTGTTTTCATATACCATTTGGGAATACTTTAAGACAAAAAGAAACAGGTCAGGTTACAGAACCTGAACTGAAAAGCTGCCCATGAAACTTCTGCCAAACCATCTGAGAACAGAATGGAGAGCAGGGCCCTGAGAGGTAGCAAGCACAGGCTCCTCTGCATGTAGGCTCTTTGGGCCATCCTATCTCTTGAAGTTGTTGGTCCTTTATAACATAATTGGTACCTCTGTGTCTGGCAGAGTCTGCCTTGGATGACCTGGACCTGAATGAATTCGGAGTGGCTGCCCTGGAGAAGACATTTGACAGCAGCACAGTGCCCCACACGAGTGGCATCATGATAGGTACATGAAAGCAACAGAGCTTTCTTTATCTTCTGCCAAGCAGTGTTGCCCAGTCACCTCAGTGGAGCCAGCCCAACCAAGCTCTAAAACCAGTCCCAAAATTACGTTGGTTAAAACAGGAATTACAACAAACTCTGGCAACCCGTGAGCATCTTTGAAGTGAGAGCTTGCCCTTACTGACTAGCAGAGCTGAGTTGTTGCCATTGGGCCCAGGTGTCTTGGGGATGTTTCTTGAGACTGAATGGGACTTGCCTGATTTTTTTCCCTTTTTTTAATTCTTTTTTTTTCTTTTTTCTTTTTTTTTCTTTTTTTTTCTTTTTCTTTTTTTTTTTTTTTTTTGAGTGTGTAAGTGGACTCTAGAAGGCATCTGATGCATTTCAAATCAGGCCAAAGTATAACAATTTGCATCTTAAGCAGAAAACTCTCCCTAGCTGTAACAGGAAACTCACTGACCTGGTAATGCCATCCATCTGTCATAGTGTCATCATGGTCTGCTGATTTGGTTCCTGTAATGTCTGTCTCATTCTGATACATGGAGGTAGGCTAAGGCCTCTTCTACCTGTCACTGATGGGTGTCAGGGAATAAAGAAACACCTTGTGACTTTTTTGGAAGTGGTTGTAGTTTCTGGCTACCCTTGCTGTGTAAAGCAGGTGTTTGAACAGGAGCTAGCTCTGGTTGTCTGAAGGTTTCCAAGGGAACTGCACTGCCTGGAGCTGCATTGAGGTAGGAAAGGACCTGTGGAAAGAATATCACTTCCACTTCCCTGCCAAAGATTAGAGCCTGTTGGAGGTTTACAGTCCCTGTCTGCTGCCAGCCCTGTTGCTGCTGCTCCTCACCTGCAGTGCCTTAGGGATCCTCCCCTTCTCCCTCTCTTCACATCACACCTGGGTGTTACCTGGTGACCTTCTAAGGAGGGACACAGATGAGGAGAGAGCAGGGCTGAGATCTCCCTAAATCTGTGAGTGGCAGGCAGAACAGCTTCTGGTGTAAGGGAAGTTGATGTCTTTTGTGGTTAGGCTTTTGTTTATTTGGGGTTTTTTACTGCTGATAGATCCAAGCAGTCAGGTATGTGTAACTATAGCTAGTCACTGGTTTTTAGTGGTTGAGATCATGAGCTCACCCTGCATGGTCGTCTTCTCACTACAGGTTGTTTAGAAGTATTAAAGGCAGAGGCACGTGTCTTAGAAGTGAATTTCTCATGACAAAGTATTTCACCAGATACCAAATTCATCTTCTCTAGACTGACAGGGACTGAGCTTGCTCAGAAAACCTTTTGTTCCTTTGGCCACTGAAAGAGTAATCCATTGAATTGTGGAGGGTTTGAACCTATGTGGGTCATGGGATGGCGGCTTCAGTGCTCCTCTTAAAGACTGAGAGGGGAATGAAACCTCAGGAGAAGTGGAGGGAATCCCGAGGGGCTCAGGGAGGAGAAAGGGAACCTGACACCTCCTGCTCTGAACTCCTGCCTGTGCCCACACCTCATGGTCATACATAGCCATCCTCTCTGTGTGTTATTTGTCCAGGTGGGAGTTTGCTGCAAAGTTCTGCTCCTGTAAATATCCCCGGGTCCCTTGGAAGCTCTGCCTCCTTTCACTCCGCCTCTCCTTCTCCACCGGTCAGCCTCTCATCGCATTTCCTCCATCAGCCCCAGGGACACTTAAGCCAGTCAGAAAACACCTTCCTGGGGACATCAGCTTCTCATGGATCATTAGGTAAATGCACAGTGTGTGTGTGTCCCATGTACATGCCTGTCTGTGCCATGTAAGTATTTTCTTTTCAGTTGGCTTTAATTTCAATGTGTTCTTTCACTGCTGCCATGTATCTCTTCTTCCCATGAGAACAGCATTTGGACTAGAAGCTGTTTTACCAAAAGTCAGCTAATACCTCATGAACAAGGGAGCAATTCCCTCCACTTCCCTTGTTTCTAGGCTGGGAAAAAGGGGCAGATAGGTTAATTGCCTTGCTGTGATGATGCCTTTCAGGGAAAAGAGCTCTGCCTTTTCCAGTGGTGCTTTGCTGAGACTTCATATAAAACTCAGAGCTGGGTCCTCATCTTGGCTTAGTTTAGGTAAGGATTGCAGATTGCCCTTGGGACTGCTTGTGGGACAGATTGGCTTCTAGGAGCTCTAGAGCAGGCCTAGGCCACTGGAACTTTTTCTCCTGTTTGACACTCTGGACCAGTTCTGCAGTCTGGAATTTTCCAAAAAGTCGCTGTTCCAGTTTTGTCCCCTTTGTTCCTTCCCCTCCTCGAGGGTCTTTCTCCTGCATGAGGGACTGAAGGAAGAGAAATTACTTTGGAGCTTCAGCTGTATCAGGAAGAACAGGGAATTTAGCAGACAAATCTATTTTATTATCAAGACACAGGATTACCTTGAGAAATAAAACTGTTTGGCCTCCAGGCTACAGGGGCACCAGTTCTGCTCATTTCTGTTTGTAACAGTAAATATTAATTCTCTCTATTGATGCTAGACATAAATGCCTCTTAAAATCTGAGATACACTTTAATCTTTAATATTCAGCTTAACCTAATAAAATGATTACATGCTTGTGTAAGCTATTTCTGCATGCACTTATCTGTGTAAATGCATCCCTTGTTTGCACAGCCCAAGCCCATGCTTCCATGCTTGCCATTGCTGCTTGTTTGGCTTTAACAGCTTTTACAATTACTGTAATAAAAGAACATCAGAGGCCATCTCTGCTCTTAATTAGGTTGAGGCTGGCTGTTCGTCCCACTTTTTGTAAGGAAAGGAAGAATTGCTGTTTCAGAGGAAATGAGTTATGTTTATCTTGACTGTGTTTATACAAAAAAGCCAAAAAATGCAGGAAATTCACAAATGGATTTAAATAATTTATTTATAAAATGTGCTTTTCCATAAACACAACAAATCCTTTGCTGGGGTTTTGAGAAGGTATTTAAATAGTTTCTTAGCAGTTGTCAATCACCTGTTCCATTTAACTTGGTGCATGTACATAACATGTCAAGTGTGTAGTTCATCACTTATTTGTATTGAAATTGAGTTAAAAATACCTAGTTCTGGGCTGGTTTCCACTGTGCTAGGTGCAAAATGTGCAGAGAAGGCTTTCCTGCTCAAGGGGGCTTGACACTTCCAATGTGAAATGAGAGCAGCAGATAGAAAGAAGGAGTTGTCAAGATCAGCTTGGTCAGCACTGTGGCAGAATTTGTGGCTTGCTAGCATCCTGCTTAATACTGGATTCCCATTCAAGAAAACTGAGGTTTAAAAAACAAAATATGAGTTGACATTCCATTAAAACCTGTTGCTTTCAACTGAGCACCCTTCAGAGCAGCTGAAATGGATGGGTGGTAAGTGGCCTGAGCCAGCAAAGATCCCTTGCTGCTCTGCCAAATGAGTTATTGTGCCTAAGCCCTGGGTGAAGACATGTTACTGTTTTTCAGTTGTATATTTTGTAACTATTTGTGTCTTGGCTGGGAAGTCAGTGGTGCTGGGATAGACCTCAGTGAGGGGCTGTTGACTCCAGGATTCACTTGCAGTCACAGTTTAGCTGCTGTGAGATCAGAATTATCAATTGCAGCTTGATTTAGGAATGTTCCCAGCCAGTGGTGAACACTGCATGAAAATGACTCCCACATCAAACTGGAACAAACTGTGTGGGTAAGAGTCCACACTCTGTCTCAATATTACCTTTTCCTACTAGTTTTCCCCTGGATGCAAAGGGTGGGTACCTATTTTAAGTGAAAGTTATTGAAAGAGTATGAACATTGGACTCTGGAAAAATAGCCAGTTTTGTCTACAACTAATATTCTACTCCTTTGTCTCCTAACCCTTGAATTTCTTCCTGAAAAGAGAGTTTATTTGAACAAACTAAAATAGGGAAATGGCTAATTAGTTTTCTCTGATGCTGCTCACTAGCTCAGTGCTAGAGCTGTGCAGAGGATGAAGCAGATACAGATACTATTGTCTCTACTTGTTTATAAACAGGATTTTCCAGTTCTGTTCCTTGTGTATGGAAACAGTAATGACTTGGAGCATTTTTGTGTCACTTTCTGGAAGTGAGGCTCTTTTTCTAAGCCCCACACTGAGGAGACAAAAGCAGAAGTTTCTCAGGGTGTAGGGTGGAAGGAAGCACCACCTGGGCTCTGTGAACCAACTCTGGTGGCTGTGCTGCACTGAAAACTGGGGAGGTAGAAGCAGCTCAGGGGTTCTCCTGAAAGAAGGGCCATTCAAGCTGACAGCTCTGCTGTAAAAGTGGTGCTTCTAAAAACAGCCTGATTCAAGAGTTGCCTCCACTCAGTGTCATGGTTCCTCCCTGCATCACTAAAGATGAGGCCTAATGGTGTGAAATTTCCCTATAAAGTCCCTCTAGGATGAACTCCAGGGGCATGGGGATGAAACTGATTCTTAAGCTGAACTTTTTCTCCTATTTAGACATTTTTGAATCCTGGATTTCACAGGGTTAGGGAGGAAATGGAGGAATTGCCAGCCCCTGTGACATAACCCTCTCTATTTCCCTGTGAAACAGGTTTAAATGGGATGAACAGCAGCATATGGGAACACTTTGCTTCGGGGAGTTTTTCGCCCAGTACCTCACCTGCATTTCTGTCAGGTCCAGGTGCTGCGGAGATGGCACGGCTACGACAAGAACTGGATGAGGCCAACGGCACAATAAAGCAGTGGGAAGAGTCTTGGAAACAAGCCAAGCAGGTACTTGGGCAAGTCCTGGGATTAGGGAGTGTAAAGGAGTAGGGGGTGTCAGCCTTTCAACAGGCTCTTTCGGGACATGGAGGTGATGGACAGAGCTGTAGCTTTTACAGGTTCTCAGCATTCTTTCCTCTCCCTTGTAAATCACCAAATCACCTGACCTGGTGTGTTCAGGTGCTGGGAGTGCAAGGCCAGAAGTCACAACAGATGCCCTGAAGTGTTTGACAGTCTCTCAGAGCTTTGATCCCATGATAGTTTGTCAGTATGCACAGTTCACCCCCTGAATGCTGCAAGCCAGATAAGTAGAACTGCAGCCCAAGCAGATGGGATATGTGGAATGAGCAGTGCCTTGAAGTAGGGCTCCAAACGTGTTTCAGAATTTGGGAACAGGGCAGGTTGGTCAAAACTGCTGTGAGGAATGTATGGAAATTGATAGTTGTGCCTGGGGTTTCTCTTTGGAGACAGACCAAGTTTTCAGACCGCATCTTTTACCCTCTTTGTTGGAACTTGCAGGCTTGTGATGCTTGGAAAAAGGAGGCAGAGGAGGCAAATGATCGCGCCAACACAGCTAACATGGAATGTGAACTGGCCCGGGAGCAGAGGGAAGCCTTGGAGCTGCAAGTGAAGAAACTGCAGGAGGAGCTGGAGAGGATCCACACCGGCCAGGACCCGCAGTTCCTGCGCTCCTTCTCTGACCTGGAGACGCTCTCGCTCTCGTCGCTCTACACCCTGCAGAAACAGCTGCGGGCAAACCTGGAGAAAGTGGACAAGGTGAGTGCCAGGGCCTGGCAGGGCAGGGCTCTGCACTCTCTGCTCCTACAGGTCGCAGCTTTTTTCCCTTTTCTTTAATAGACCCAGAAATCAGAAGCCTATCAGAGCATTTCCAGGTAGATGTAATCAAAGTGAGCTCTAGCTGGCTCACAGGAAGATAACTCCATCTTCTTTGCGCCTAAAGTACAGAGTTTAAATCAATCAAAGCTGCTCTGTTGAGCCTAAAGATCCTGAAAGGCATCACACTGTGCTGCTTTACTTTTGCCCCAGGAGATGAACAGGGTAGACAGCCACAAGTCCTCCCTGCCCCTCCCCAAGCCACTGTGGCGTGTGTTTTTATCATCTTGCTTGTGTTTCCCTGCCTTGCCAAGTGTTTGCAGAAATCCATTGGGGAATCCTTCTTAGTTAGTAAAAACAGAGGAGTTGTGGAGTCCCTTGTGCCATTAAAAGAATTTCCAAGTGCCTTGCCCTGGAAAAGCAAAGATTAAAGATACCCCAGGTGTAAAGAAGGCTTCTCCCCCATGCACCCTTGCAGACATTGTGCAATCTTCTCTCTGTGTTTAGCAAGTCCATCACCCACCCCATGGCATCCCCTTTCCCTGTTTCCCCACTGGCTCTGGGGCCTGGTGTCCTGTTCCTCTCTTCCCTATGGTCACTTGTCCCCTGCCCTGCCCCCTGTACCACCCACAGACCTGAGACCCTGTATAACTGAGAAAAACCACATGTTCTTTCTCTTTGGCTCCGGATTTCACCTTCGGCAAAAAAAATTGTGAACACCTTTCTTTAATTGGGTCTTGAATTGGCTCTATCCTAGACCAGTGACAGGGGAGGAATTAGTGACACTGACACTGTGCCCTGTCCCCCTCTCTTGCAGGCGGTATTTCAGATGCAGTCAGTGAAATGCCTTAAGTGTCAGGAGGAGAACCGGGTGGTGCTGCCGTGCCAACACGCGGTGCTGTGCGAGACGTGCGCCGAGGAGGGCGAGTGCCCCATCTGCCACCCCAACAGGCCCCACTCTCTGCAGTCGTGACCTCCCGAGGACACTCGTTCCCATCATATCCTAGAGAACTTTTTAACTTTATACATACGTACATATATATGTATGTGTATATATATATATGTATATATGTGTGTGGATGGGCGTGGCTGTGCACGCGTAGGGCCGTGCACACACATGCACATGCACACATGAAAACAGAAAATTAGTTGCAGAGCACTTTTTAATATTTTACATCCCGTATCTAAACTGCCCCTCACCCGTGCCCCACTAATTCTAACTCTTGACGAACTTTGAGAGCTGTTTTTAATACAGATCAAAGGGCCATTTGCAAAGAGTCTGTGTTTCTCCTCTTTTCTATTTAGGTGATAACAAATTTTTGACTATTTCCAGAAGGACTTAGAGTGGGCAAGAGGGGCTTCCACGTGCTTTCCAGAGGAAGAGTTGAGATCATGGGGAGGATCGAGGTGGATTGAAATGACTTGCTCATGCCTTCGGTCCCCCTGCTCTTTCACTGACCCAGCTTGGTTAAAGCCGTCCTCCCTGATGGGAGCTCTGCCAGGCTCCTGCCTGGAGGGCCTCACACTGCCCATCTCTGAATGTGCAGGAGCTTTGTCTGTCATTTAATCAGCAAAGTTCACTTTTTAAATTTTTTTACACTCTTTGTATATTTGTACGAAAAGAAGAAAAGAGGGGAAAAAAAAAACCAAACCTTTATATTGGACCTAGAGCAAGCCAAGCCCCAAAATTCAGTGACCAATGTTCACTGCTGATGCAGCCAACATGTTCCAGGTCTGAACAGCCTTAGAAGTATTGCCCTTGGGTGAGCAAGAGCCCTTTATGAAGGAAATTTGGATGCAGAGGTTAGTTCTCTCCAGGCACCCCTTTGTCTGGTAGCTGTCTAGAGACTTTTTACTGTTTCAGACCAGATTAGTTTCGTTTTAGCCACAGGGACCTGATTCGTAGTCACTGCTGAAATGCATGAACCAATTCCAGATAGGCTGAGGACGTTTTTGTTGCCTGTGTCAGCAGCTCAAGGGTGGTTTGTAGATTGCTGGCTCCAGAAACCCTTGGGCTGGAGATGTGTGGTGACAGAAATTGTCCAGCAGGACAGAGAAATGCCACCAGCTCAGACCTGCCCAGCAGCTGAGCTTTCCTGTGACTTTTCTTACCAGCGTGTCCATTGGATTTTTACATCAGGTGGATTGCAGTAACCTGCTGGGATCTCAACCAAAAGGCCTCACTCAGTTGACTAAACCTTTTTATTTTGCACAGGGATACTCCTGTGCTGCCCCTCCATGACCTGGAAAAGCACTGGAACCTCCAGCTGCCCACTATTGTAGGAAAACTGAATTTTTACCAGAGCCTCTCAGAAAGCTTCATATTTAATATAAACACATAATTAGGTTTGCTTCCATAATTCCACCTTTCCTCTCCATGGAAGGGTTTAATATGCATTCCCAGATGATCTCTTAAGTGCAGCTCTGTGTAGTTCTTTTTTATGTTTTCCCATTAACTTGTTTTTGGGTTTTTGGTAAAAATGCTTTTTTTCCATGTGTATTTTATTGTAACTAGCATCAGGTTTTTTAATTTTTTTTTAATGGAGAGACACTGTTGAGTGACTATTGTGGCTATGTTGTTTGGTTATAGCCTTTGAATGTCTGTGCCATGGGGCAGCACATCTGCCTTGGTCTGATCTTAAGGAAAGACCTTTTATTAAAATACGTGAACATTTCTCTTTTTTTTAGGAAAAATTAAAAAAAAAAAAAAATTGAAAGTGGGGGTGGAGGAGGAGGAAAAAAGCCCAATTAAGACAAAAAAATTTACTAAAAAGTTTTTTTGTAACTAACTTAAATCATAGGAAATAAACTCTTGAATCAGGTCTTTAATATTTATAAGCAGCAGAGCTGATCAGCCCGTTTTTGGCTATGGTTTGTAACACTTTTTATGAGCGTGGGGGTTTCTCTGCTCCTCTGCCTCCCCGGGGTCTGCTCAGGGGTGATGCTGCCTTTTGCCAACCCTCTTTTTCCAGATTTGTCCAGCACCAGCTCCATGATTCCAACAGGGAATCCCTCCACATGGAACTTGTCCCCTGAGGGCAGCCTGGGCTGTCTCCATGGGACTTCCAGTCACGGGGTGGTGCAGGACTTGGGGGGTTAAGGGGAAAGAGCTGTTTGCCCCCAGTTTCCCTGGGGTACAAGGAAAAAAATCCAGGCCAGAGAAAATGTGTTTTTCCCTTTTGAGTAAAACAGTTTCTCTGTTTTAAAACTTATACTGAAGGACCAAAGAATTCAGAATTTCACCTGTTTGTGGCCCTTAAATTTTAACTTTCCATTGCCACACTGCACTCATGGCAGAGCAGCCTGAAGGAATTAGCACTAGACCCTTCCCTTGCCCCCACCCCGACCCCTCTCAGCACTCTCTTTGCACAAGCACATAGACTTTCTCACTTTCCTCTGGTTCTTGAAGAAGCACTTCCTAAATTTAGATTTCTATCAATTTGTTTGCTGCTTTAAAAAAAAACAGGAGAGGAATATTGAAATGTGAATTTATTTTCTTAAGCATCAGATGGAAAAGAGAACTTCATCTTTGCATATTTTGTGAATGTTCTGGTGGGCCATTTAAAGACAATTTCTGAACCAAATGAGGTGGGAGCAGGGGGAAGGAGCAGCATTCCTGACCCACTCCAGCAGTTGTTGCTGCCTGCTCCGTGCAGGAAGGACAAACCATAATCACAGCACTGCAGCTGAGGCTTAAGAGTCTGTGATCAGCTTTTGTATGGTGTAAAAAGAGCTGAAATAAACCTGGTGCTAATAAGTGCAGCCCCTGTCACATACTGTCAGGCTTCCATTCTGAAGCAGGAACTCCCTTTACAGGACACACAGTAACACAGCAGAGCTGAGGGGGCTTCAGAACAAAAGTGGGGTCCACAGGGTTCCTTGGGGAGCAGCCCAGCTGAACAGCCCCGAGCACGTCTGGGTCCTGCCTCCTCACACAGACTCCTTTTAGTGGATGATGACATTTTCCTCCCCAGATTTCTGGGAGCTTCAGAAGAGCTGACCTTGCTGACGAATTGGGCAGGTCAGACACTTCTGAGTTGAGAGCTGGGGGGAAGGGAGTTGTGGTTGTGTTGTGAAACCACAGCATCCTCAAGGTCAATAAACTTCTACATTATTACAGAAAACCAACCTAGAAGCAGGTGGCTTGGGACAACAGTAGCCTGGGTAGAGCCAGAGCAACAAGCAGGGTCAGAGCTGTAGGTGAGAGCCAGGAGGTGAAGGATTTTAGCATTTTGGGCTAACAGGACCACTTTGAGCTCCTCTCTGGCCTTAGGTGCCGTAGCCATGTGCCTGCTGTGCCATGGGAGGGACCCGGGAAAGGTCTCGGAGATGGAGCACATTTCTTAAAGCAGATCCCACCCCTGGGGGTCCCTGCAGCTGATCCCCTGCTGAAGGGTTTTACACTTTTGTACATCTCTGAAGCTGAACCTGAGCCACTGGCAAGGCTTGTGCAGCTGAGACAATGAAGAGAACTCCTTACCCTGGGAGGAAGCCCGTAACACTGAATGGACTCAGTCATCCCTTGCTGTTCCACCAGCCTCTGAACCTCCTCTCTTCCTCCTTTTCCCCTATCTGAGAAGGAAGAATATTACCAGTGTTTTCCTCCAGAGTTATTATAATCCTTGGAGTGATGGCCAACAGCAAAATAGATGTTACTGATGTAAAACCTAGTATTTTAAAGGTGAAGTATTCCTGCAAAGTAGTGACTGCATTGGAGAGATTTCTGGGGCTTCCCCACTCCGTAGCTTCCAATGTTAAAACAAAATAAATACAGTATACGTTTTAAAAAAATAATAATACACACTGCAGTATTTCTGGTGGCAATTCTTGCCCAGTCCCTTCCCTGCTTTCCCCAGGAGGAAGGGCACTGGGCAGAGGCGCCCCTAGTCCGTGTAGAAGTTGGCAGAATGGTGATCAGTGGTGTAAAACGTGTTGTTGATTCCATGTATAGAACTGTGATTTCAGCTGTCGTTCTCTCGTACTCTGTAAATATGTGTTTTGGCTGTCGGAAACCTGGTTTAGACTCTTTTCTTGGCAGAGTGAATTTGCATGTGGGGCTGGAAAGAACTCAATCTGTGTCACAGTTTCCAAGGGCAGGATGGAAAATTTTTTTTTTTTTTTTAGAGGACAATAAATTTTTATTTTTTTGCTAAGAAAAAAATTATAAACTGAAGCGGTGTGTGCGTGTGTGTGTGTGCATGCGTGCCCGGGTGGATGTGCAGCCCCAGGCTCTGCTCTGGGCCTTGGGAGGGTGGAGAAATGTGGGCTTTGGAGCCCTCAAAACAACAGATGTGTGGCCAATTTTCACACAACCAAAAATAATTTCTCTCTGAGCTTCCCTCCCTTTTCGGGGTGTTGCAATTCGTTTCCTGATGGAGGTGTGGTGAAAGAGGAGGAACATCAATGCAATGTGGTTATGGTGGGGCAGAGACCCCTTTGGAAGTGGCAAATTCAAAAATTTCTCACCCAGATTCTTGGACATGGAGTCATGTCCTGGAAGAGCCAGGTTGGGCAGAGGTGAGCTGTGCCCTCAGTGGATACAAACAGTATCCTCTGTTTGTATCTTTTGGCACCCAAAAGAACACACCTGGCCTGTGGATCCAAGAATTAGTGTTACTTCTGATCTAATTAATGCTTCAAAGATCCATCAACCACTTCACATTAGTCCAATCACAGCAATAATCTGAATGGGCCCATTTGTATTGCAGATTATTGGTGACACAATAAAATCAGTAGATCTAAGTGTCAGGTTCTTCACCAGGATTAGGAGGATGGTGATGGAGATTTCTTCCTCCTCATCATTCTTGCATTTGCTAGGAGCTGGTTTTGTGTGCTTCAGTCCTTATTTTTTAATGCTTGTGCTGTGCTCCTGCTCCATGGGGTTAGCTGTGCTCTGACTGATTAAGGTTTATCAGTCTTTCTCTGTAAAAGGTGGGATTTCTTTTAGGCTGGGAGAAGACCCACACAACTGCCTGGAGCTGAGCAAAAATTAAGCTAAAACACCTTGAATAATAGAGTGCAAACAACCTCAAAAGAGAGGTCAGCCTGTGCCACCTGCTCCCTGGGACACACCTGGCTGGTGGCAGCCCAGGGCAAGGTGGGACACAGTGATTTAACAACAAAACAGCTAAAAATGAGCTGAGACCATCTTCAAACCTCCAGCCTCGTGTAGTAAACCTCGTAATGAAGCATGAGGTGGCTGCCAGCTCCATATGAGCTGCAGGGTGCAGGCACGGGGTGCTGGACCCTGCTGAAATGACACCCCAGGACAGCATCCCCACAATCCCAGACCCAGCTCTGGAATATTATTTCTCTGCACTGAAACCTAAGCCAGCAAATGGCTTCCTTGAGAGCCCCGCAGCGCCTTAATCCCTCCTGCTGTGGGCTCTGTCACACAGACACCAAAGGAGATTTTTTTCTTTTCCCACCCCCGCATCCAGGATTTGACCTGAGCTGACCCAGAGGCTGCTCTGCCCACCGAGGGAGCAGCTGGTGCTCAGGCACCCGGGAGGAGGATGCTTTTAATTCCCTGGTCCCTGGCAGCTCCCAGGGACCTGCTGCAGCTCAAACACGGCCACCCTCATGCTGGGTAAGGGTAGAGGGAGCTCCAGGTGTATAATTAGCACTAATTGCAGCAAAAACAAGCTTAAAAAAACCCAACAAATTGTTACAACCACCTGCCGTGTCAGGCATTTTTGCTGTCATACTGGGTTACCCCATATGGATGCACCCTGCAGAGCTTCCCACCACTTCCAGAGGGACCCAGGTCCCTGGCACAGGCTGGGAGAGATGCCAGGGACCAGCACCCCATGCCTGGGCTGTCAGCTGTCCAAAATGCCTCCTGGTTTGGCAGCCAGGGCTGTGATGCTCTTGATTGCTGCCCAGGCTCCAGCAAGATCCCAGGCTTCCAGGAGGTCGCTAAAATTTGTGGTTAAATTAAAAAAAGAATCCCAACAAACAGACACAGAAGCTATGCACATTTTAAAAAGGGAGAAATTCAGCAGCTCCCACCAGACCTCAAATGCCTCATCCCATCCCACTGTGCTGCTGCTCCCAGCACAGGGCCACTGCCCCAAAGCACACAGCCCACGCATCAGCTTTGTGGCTTTTCATTTAAAATAAGAGGCTTATCACAAGAAAAGGAGGAGGAAAAGAAATTAAAAAATTAAAAAGAAAAATAAAATGAAGGCAGGTTTGGCCATGGCTGTCCCCAGCCTGAATCAGTCACATTGCAGACAGGAGGGTTGGGGACACGGCCAGGACATGGGGCAGTGGCAGTGACAAGCTCCAGAGGGACAGACACACTTTCACATCCCTGGTGTAGTGTTACTAGTCCAGGCAGGCAAAGAAATCCCCTCGAATCCACCTGCCCACCCACCCTGGCCCATGGGAGCACTGCTGCTCGAGGGTGGGGGTGAGTTGGGTGCTGGGAGCTGTGGTGGGGCAGGCACTGGGACCCCTCTGTCCCCACAGAACTCTCTGCAGATGGTTCTGCCTCCAACACCACCAAAGTCCTGGGGTCCTGCTGGCCAGACCCCTCCTTTCAGGGCCATCTTCCTGCCCTTCCCTCACTCTGTCTCCTTGGACTGCTTGGCTCGTTGCTTGCGGAGTTTAACAAAGGCCTGAGCTTCTTTGTCCCTTTTCCTGGACTCCAGCAGCTTCAGGATCTGATCTGCCAGAGAAGAGGGGAGTGATGGTGGGAGATGCTCCCCACAGCCCCCTCCCCACTCTGCAGGGGCTCAGCTGGCACCACATACCCGTGGGCTTGGGGTGGGTGAGGGGGAGCCGGGTCTGGGGCACCCGTCCCATGTCAGCCTCGTCCTCCTCGGTGTTGAGGCCGGGCAGGTGGCACAGGGGGAGGAAAGCTTCGCCCTCCAGGTCGTTGGCCCCCAGCACGTCGTAGTCAAACACGGTCAGCAGCAGACAGGCCCCCTCCTGCCGACACTTCTCCGAGGGGATCAAGCTGCAGGGGCACGGGAGGCAGGGGATCATCACACCCCACCCCCCGGTCCCTCCTTCCCTGCTCCATGGGAAGCCACAGCCCCACACTGACCCAAACCCCTCAGAGCTCAGGACCCCAACACAGCCCCGCACCCTCCCAGGGGTTTGGGGGACCCCACTGGGGTGCAGGGGGTGAAATCCCTGGACACAGCCAGTTCCTGCGGCAGCAGTCCCGTGGCAGAGGCTCCGTTGAAGCCTGAGGGGCTGTGGGGGGTACTGGGGGGCCCCGGTGGGTGTCAGCCCCTACGTACAATTCGAAGGCTTCGTCGAAGAGGGGATGCAGCTCGTTCCTCTTGCACTGGGTGGTCCGGGCCACCACCTCGGGGAACTCGTGCCGGGGCTCCAGGGTGAGCTGCACGAAGGGGTCGCTGGAGCCTGGTGGGGTGCAGACATCAGCCCCCTCCCCTGGCCCCTCTGCCCCGCAATGAACCCAACCGGGGGGGCTTGGACACACTGGGGCGGCTGCAGGGAGGGGGTCAGGGCAGCCTCACCACAACCCCCAGCCCAGCCCGGGCTCCCGGAGGGTGCGGGGACATCCCAAACCCTGCCCGCACAGCGATCGGCCAGGGGTGGCTGCAGGAGGAGTGACCTCTCCTGGAGAGCTCCCCAAACGACAGCCGGACCGCGAGAAGGTCCCTGCTCACCCCGGCGTATTTTTCTATCTGCGACTGCTTTGCACGATGAAGAAAAGCCACCTGCCCTGGCTGCTGGCTTGTGCCACAAACAGTGGGATGTGGGCACTGTGTCCTACCTGCCACATCCCATTGAACCACCCAGAACAAGTGCAATAACCCCCCTTTTCCCCCAAATCCACCTCCTTAGATAAAAAAAGCAAATCAAGAGAGAGTCCAAGAATTGCCAGCCTCTCTCCTGACTAGGGCACACCAGGGACCAAGGACAGGGGGCCCTGGGGCAGTGTGGCTCCCCTGGCCACCCACACCCACCGTTGGAGTCCAGTGGGATGAGGTTGGTGGCGTTGAGCACTTCCACACGGAGTTTCTGCTCCGAAGGCCGGTACAGGGCTTTGATGGTCACGGCCCCATACTTCTCTGAGCTGGTGTCCAGCTGGGCAGTGGGGTACAGGGGTAAGGATGCTGTCCTTCATCCCCATCATGGAGAGGATGCACAGGGTGTGGCAGAGGCTCAGCAGGAATTTTGGGGTACCAGGGTGTGCTGGGATGCATTGAGCCCCCTCCTGCTCAGTGCTGTGGCAAAAGCTGCCTCAACAGCCCCAGGAGTGGGAGGGTGGTGGGGAAAATCCTCATTTCCACAGGCATGGCCTGTGAGCAAGGGTGGGATGTGGGAAGGGGCTGGGACTCCTACCTGCTGCTGGATCCTGTTGCTGAAGTATTTCTGGATGAGTTTGCGGCTGCTGGCGGAGCAGAGAGCCAGGTGAGTCTCCAGAGTCTGTGGGGAGGGTGAGAGGCAATGCTATAGCACATGGACAGGTCCACAGCCTGGGGGTGTCCTCCCTGGGCTCCCTTCCTCCCACAGGGACTCCCCATCCCCACCTCCCTACCTGGAAGGCTGCACTGTGGAGGGTCTCCAGGGGCAGCCCACAGCCCTCGGCGTGGAAGCACAGCTCCAGGCTCTGGGGACAAGGATGCTGTCAGCCACCAGCCAAACCCCTATCCTTGCCAGGGACCCCCTGTCTCCCCCCTTGGTACCTTCAGGGCACAGAACAGCCTCTGGCAGTGCTGGACTGAGGGCACCTGCGGCCCCAGTGCTGCTGAGAGCACGGACAGGGTGTGGTGCCACAGGAGAGAGAGGAGGCTGCAGGGGAGAGGGAGGCTGTGAGCAGGATCCAGGGGCTGGGCTGGGGGGATGGTCTTCAGCTGAAGGGCTTTGCAAAGCCTCAGAAGGAAGTGCCTCATCCTGCCAGCCCCGAAGTTAGATGGTCCCAAGCCCCACAGAGCTGAGGGGATGCTCCTGCCCAAGGGATGGTGATGCTCTGCCACAGTGCATCCCAAGTGCCCTGGTCACCTTTTGAAGTTCTCCTGGACCAGATGCTCGTTGAGGTACTGCAGCTCTGACTCCAGGAACTTCATGAGAGGGATGATGGACTGCAGAGAGAGGAGAGGGGCAGTGGGGAGGGCGGGGGGGGGTTGTATCCAGCAGGGCACAGCAGGCCAGGGAGGATCCCAGAGGAGCTCCTTCCCACAGAACATGGGCAGGCTGTGCCTGGTGTGGTCCTGCTGCTGACATGGGCATCAAGTGAAGCCTGTGGAGATCTGGGCCCCATCACTGATGTGTCCTGTGCCCCAGGTGTGGGCAGAGAGCACTGATGGAGGGTGACAGAGGCACCCACCAAGCAAGCAAAGGCTATCCATGGCTGCCTGAAAAAGATAGTCCAGGAGGGGCCAGACCAGATACTTACATCCTCAGGCTTCTGGGTGTCACTGGAAGATGAGAGCTCCTGGATGTGTCTGGCAATGCCCTTTTCCAGCTGCCAGGGAGAAACGCAGGAAGAGACTTGGACTTTCCCCTCTGCACCAGCCTCCCCATGCTCAGCTCCACCTTGTCTCCATCCCAGGAATATTATGGGCTTCAGGACACCTGGGGTGAAGCTGCCCTGGGCCTGGTGAGGGCCAAGGGGGAATCAGGGGCAGGTGGTCACCTTGGTAGCCAGGGCTTGCACCACATCCCGGACCTCGTGGTCCAGGCAGGCCACGGTGCTGTCCAGCTGGTTGTGCAGAGCGTTCTGGATCTGCTGGGGGTCGATGATGCCCCTCATGCGCTGCTCCAGCTGGGCCCAGTCCAGCTGTGAGGGCAGCTTCAGCATCAGCAGCCGCAGCTGCTCGATGTTGTTCACCACGATGCAGAGCTGGGGGAGGTGGGTCTGCCTCAGGGTCCACACCCCCTGGAGCACCCCACATCCCCCTCCCCAATGCATTCTCTATCACTATTCCCATCTCCATACCCATCCTCATCCCTAGTCCCATCTCCATCACCATCTCCATTCTCATTTTCAGCTTCACCTGTGTCCCCATCCCTATCCCCCTGCTCACATCACTTCCCTCCTGATATTCCAGGATTATGGCTTTTGATGGCCAACTGGTCCCTGTGGAACCCAAACTGGGGATGTCAGCTGGATTCTCAGCAGCTCAGCTCCCTCTTTGTCCATAAACCAGGGCCAAATCCTGCCCTTCCTGGGGCAGCCAGGACAGGTTCCAGCACCAACCTTGTTGGCCGCCTCGCCCTCGTTCTGCTCACTCAGTGACAGAGCCTCAGCCCTCTCCTTGATAAGCTTGCAGTACATCAGGGAGATCTTGCACATGTCCTGCAGGACAGAGAGGAAACCAAAGGGACTGAATCAAACAACCCGGAGACCACTGTGGGCTCAGGGAACCACATCACTGGCTCCTTCATGGAGACGCGTCCCCAAAAGCAGGAGGAGGAAACTCCAGGTGCTGGTGCCCAGGTGTACAAACCTCCAGGAGGTTGACCATGATCATGAAGGCTTTCTCAGGGTCTGGCCAGTTGAGCTGCTGCCAGGTTGTCATGATCTGGGCGTAGCAGGTGGACAGGTCAACAGTGGATGTGCTGTGCTTGTGATACCCGTAAGGCTTCAGCTGAGGGGCAGAGAAGGCAAACACAGCTTGTACAGAGAGATGCCATCCCAGAGAGCAGAGCTGCTCCTTCACTTTGGGGCTCTCTGGCCCATCATCAGCTCCTTATATCTCAAGGTCATCACACAACCACTTTGGAGAGTGGAGATGAGGATGGATGGAGCAGCACGAGCTCCCTTCTCCCCTCCAGACACCCACCCAGTGCTGCTGGACCCCACTGAAGAGCAGCCTGTGGCCCCATGGCTGCCTTCCCTCCCCTCTTCAAAGGGGTTGGAAGCAAAGGGGGTTCTCACAGCATGGCCCAAGTGCAGGGCCCTCAGATCACATGGGCTGCCAGGGAGAAGTGAGGGAAGGGACACAGGGACATTGTGTGGGGCCAGGGTGGGTGGGATCAACTGGCCCAGGGGACCACATGCTTTGTTTGTTTGGGAGAGGGACCAGGCTGCTCCTGGACTGCCAGAGGCACGGCTGTGGTGGTGTCAGTGCTGTGAGCAGGCACAGCAGCAAGGCATGGAGGACAGCTGGAGTGTCCCCAAAGGGAGGAGGGGGGTTTCTCCTCCCCACCTTACCTGGTCCATCTGGATGGCTCTCTGAGCCCTCTCCAGTGTGGTGGTGTAGGCCTTCTGCAGCCACAGGGGCAACGCTTCCTCAAACCACTGGTGGAAATTGCTCAGAGCCAGAGGTCCATCCCTATGGATGAAGGCACCAGCTTCTCCAACTGCACAGCAGCAGCAGCACAGGACTGTCACCCCCCTGCTCTCACACCAAACCCACCCAGAGATGAGCCCAACACCCTCCTGGTGATGCTCCCATTGACACCAGACACCAGCAGCCTGCTCTGCCTGGTCTGCAATCAGTGATGTAGGTGAGTGGGAAGGATGCAGAGATCCTCTCAGTTAGCTGCTCAATGCCTCCCTTTGGCATCTCTCCTCTCAGGGTTGGATACCTGCTTGGGAGGGAGTCCTTCATCTGATAGAGCTCCTGCAGTTTCCTGTAGAGATCAAAGAGGCTCTCAGCTGTGGGCTTGGACATGCTGCTGTCAACCTTGTGCAGCTGCTCCTGGACGTGCTCTGCCACCTGGATGGGAGCAAGGGCAGGGGGGACACAGTGAGGTCTGGCCAGGAAGGCTCCTTCTGGAGTGAGGGTCAGCTCAGGGGACTCCTCTTCCTTTTGGGTGGCATCTCAGGAGATTTGTTGGGTCAAACAGTCCCCACAGTCACTCTGTGGGGACGCAGGGAGAGAGGGAGTTTCTTTTGCTTCCCTTCCAGGCTTGCAACAAGCAGTTGCCACCTGAGGGTGGCCAAAAACCTCAGCCTGGCTTTAGACCTCAGTCCCCCAAGGGCAGAGCAGCCCAGGCTCACTCACCAGGCTCTCCAGCTCCAGGTAGGCAATGGAGAAGATATTCAACTTCAGGTTGCTGCAAGGGAGAAATGTCGAGTCAGGAGCCTGTCAACTCCAGCCCAGCAAAGCCAGCCCAGCAAACCCTGCCAGGCCATGTCCTGGGTGAGGGCAGCACAGCTCTAGGGGCAGAGATGGGACCTAAGATCCCACCTGTGGAGCCCAAGTTCCCTGTCACTCCTGATCCCAGGGAAGGTGGATGGGGGTGAGATCAAGCACTGAAACCTACGTGCTGAACAATTTATTCCAGATCTTTTGGCACTGCTTGAGATCTTCTATCACCTCCAGGAGGAGCTTGGACAAGGCTTTGCTATTCTCCTCTATGCTCTGTGAAGGAAAGAACAGCTTATTTTGGATGCTCAGACATTTTGAGGTGACTTTATCATGTCAGAGGGACAAAGATGGGAACTGACCTTCACCATGGGCTTGAGGTGCTGCTTCTGCATGTGAAACCACTCCGTTGTGCCTGACTGCAAGAGAGGAGTCCTGGTGGGATGGCAGGGAAGCAGGAGGAGCAAAGCCAGCTCTGTCACCCCCTTCACTCTCCCTGTCCCCTGGGTGAGGTGAGAACCTGTGCTGGGAACCACAGGCTGGAGCCACAGGTAGAAGAGGGGTGGGTATTTCCCATGCCATGGTGATCCATGTGGATTTGCTGAGGTGTGGGCATTGGGCAGGGGATGGAAGGAAAGGGAGACCCACAGGGTCCCACCCTGCAGGGGCTGGGGTGGGTGACACCCCCAGTACCTTCAGAGCTGTGGAGACCATCTGGGGGAGGTCAGGGCTGGGTGTGCACAGCTCACGGAAAGCTTTTGTTTTGCACATCTGGACGAGGACCCTGCAAAGTGAGCACCTCCAGTGAAACCCAGCACCTGCCATCAGAAACAAACTGTCCCCTCAGAGACCCTGCCCAAACAGCCTTCCCTTCCCTGCAAAACTCCCCACAGGGAGCCCAGGATGAGGGAAGAGACAGGACAAGTGTCACAGCAGCCTAGATGGGGGAGAAAGGGCTCACAATGAGATTTGCTCAAGCTCTGGGCCTTGCCCATCACAGCAGCCAAGCCACAGGAGCCCACAGAGGCCCCAGTGACCAACTCACCTCAGCAGGGACTGGAGCCTCTCCGTGGACCTCGGGACAGAGAGGGGGAAGATGATGCGGAACCTACGGATGAGGGAGACCCCGTAGGTCAGCAGGGACTGGAAGGACTCGGCCAGCTCTGCTTTCTGGGGAGAAGAAAGGAAACATGCTCTGTCCTCCTCAGTGACAGGCAGATGCTGGCAGGACCACGGCACCACAGTGGAGGGAGCTGGTGCTCCCATTCCTTTCCAGCCCGCTCCAGGGATGGGAAAAAAAACCCCCTGATGTCTCTGGTAGCTTCTCCCTGGAGGGACTGAACTGAGCTTTGTGCTTAAACCTCATTGCTATGCATGGAAAATTCGGTGTCTCAGCAGGGTGCAGGGATGCTCTGGGAAAACAGGCTGGGAGAAGCAGAAATTGGGTCATATTTAAGTTTTGCAGGGGGTTGTGATTGACCTGCTGGCAGGGGTGGGGGAGAGGGAGGGGAGAGGGATGTCAGTGCAGAGAGTAAAGGGTTCTCCACAGAGAAGGAGAACAAAACACTGGGAAATGCCCTCCAGACACCCTGGCAGCCCTGTACCCCACAATCTCCTGCTGTTCCTGGAACACAGGGAGTGAAAGCTCCCGGGGTTCCTGGGAGGAGAGGCTCAGGGCTGGGTGCCTTTCCCTGATCTCTGTCCCAGAGATCTGCTGGAGCCCCTCACCTGCTCCGGCCTCAGGCGCTCCTGCACCCAGCGGTACTCGATGCTGGTGATCTGGTGGAGGAGGCAGCTGCTGTTGAACTCCAGGCTCTGGTAGAGCTTGCTGTAGGCCAGCCACTGCCTGGGGAGGAGGGAGGGCTGGGCTGAGCCCCTGGGGGCTGGGGGGCACCCAGGAACCAGCCACAGTCACAGCTGGGGTCACAGGGATGGCACCCAGGTGTCCTGGGGGCAACACCTGAGCTCAGGGGACAGAGCAGCTGTGGTCAGAGGGTCCCAGGAAGGCCCCCAGGGGCTGCATTGGGGCGCCCTGGGTGTGGGGTACTCACGCCATGTCCTGGTGGAAGTCAGAGAGGTCCTTCTGTGTGGCGTGCAGGTACAGCACTGTGCTGGCGTGGCTGCTCAGCTCCCCATCCCAGGAGGTGCTGCCGGCCTGCCAGGAGGGAAGGGGGGGAATGTGTCCTGGAGCAAGATAGGATGAGCGAGGAGGGGGACAGGCACCATGGGAAGGAGTGTATTTGCAGGAGTGGGAGCCCCAGAAGGATGCCAGGCGTCATCCTGTGTGGGGTCCCTCATGCCATTCAAGGAATTTCCAACTGCCCTGCCCTCGAAAAGTGAAGATTAAAGATACCCCAGGTGTAAAGAAGGCTTCTACCCCATGGACCCTTGCAGACATTGAGCAATCTTCTCTCTGGGTTTCCCAAGTCCATCACCCACCCCATGGCATCCCCTTTCCCTGTTTCCCCACTGGCTCTGGGGCCTGGTGTCCTGTTCCTCTCTTCCCTGTGGTCACTTGTCCCCTGCCCTGCCCCCTGTGCCACCCACACACCTGAGACCCTGAATAACTGAGAAAAACCACATGTTCTCTCTCTCTGGCTCCGGATTCACCTTCAGCACACTGGAATAAACACTTGCTGGAAATTGATTTGGGCTGGGAGCCTTCTGCCTCTCTGCTGAGCCAGCCTTGTAACGTGTGTGGCTGTGTGAGCTTGAACTGCTGCCTGAGCAGTTCTCAAGCAGTTTCTCTACAGGAGAGGCTGACTGGGATCTGGAAGGGCCGTGGCAGCACCCCGAAAAGACTCACTGTTACAATCCTGACCCTCATTCCCATCACACAGTGTGTTGGGGTGTGGGCTGCACAGGAAGCCCTTCCCCAGCCCAGCTGCTGGAGCTGCTGGAAGCAGCCCTGGGGGCACCTGGTGCTGCAGGATCTCGTGGGACACCAGCTGCTGCAGGAGGTGGCGGTGGACGGTGTAGCTCGGCTGTGTCCGGCTGCTCGTGGTGGCTCTCTGCAAAGAGACAAGGCAGAGAGAGCCATCACCTGCCTGGACACACAGGGACACTGTCACAGTGGGGACACAGGACTCAAAAAGGAAGGCTGGAGAGCCAAGGGCTGCAGGTGGACCAGGAGCAGGGTCCTGGTGCTGGCACAGAGCTCAGGGAGGGTCCAGCACCTGCAGACCTGCAGCACCTCTGCCCCTGGGGCGGGCACCTGTGACCCCCAGACAAGCCCCAGGGGACAGGCAGCTGTCCCATCCTGCTAAGGACCCCTTTTCCACATCCCATCCCACCTTCTTGTGAGTCAGTAGGAATTGCAGGTGACAGTGTCCCCGCTCAGGATACGTCTCTGTCCGTGGCTCCAGCTGGTACCACTGGTCGTTCCAGCAGTGCAGGTCCTGCAGGCACAAAGGGACAACGGGGAAGCCCTGGGCAGCCTTCCCAGGAGAAGGATCTCATTCAGAGACCAGGGGACTTTCATCCCACTGCGTTCATGGGGCAGGAAGATCCTGTACTGGCTTAAAAATACGGGATGTGCAGCAGCTGAGTGTGTTGGAATGACTGTGGCACAGTGAGGGGCCTGACACCAGTTTGTGGTTCTCAGACGGGATCCTGGGTGTGCCGAGTGATGCCCCAGGGCTGGGATCCCGCCGGGGAGTCCCGTGGAGGAGGGCAGGCACCACTCACCTTCAGTCGAACCACCACGTTCCCCAGGAAATCGTCCTGCCCTTTGTCTTTGCGGGCGTCTTTAAAGATCCTGAAAGGCACAAACAATGGAGAGGGGTGAGGAGGTGTCCTGCAGCTGTGACCCGGCCGTGTTCGGGGTGGAGAAGGGTGACACAGACCTGCCGCCCTCCCTCCCTCCGTCCAAGGGCGATTTTTAAAATCCAGCAGGTAAAAAGGCATTTTCCACCCCCTCTTTCCTCGGCAGCCTCGGGGCCGCAGCAGCACCAACCTTTTGAGGCCGTGGAGGTCTGTCAGCTCCCCCAGCTTGTGCCGCATCGACTCCACCACGTCCGAGTCCCTGCGAGGGCAGGAGGCAAAACCCACCGCGGGGAAAGGGGGAAATAAACCCAGGCGATGGAAAAACAGAGCAAGGAGTTGCAATGGCGGTGGAGAAGGGAAAGTACAGGAGCAGGGAAGTGTCAGGACTGAGGCCACCCCCAAACCCAGCTCAAATCTGCGAGCACGTGGCTTCCCTCCACAAATTAAACCAGGGCTTAGGACCAGCCCTGCCTGGGCTTTCTCTGCCGGCACAGGTCACATCAGTGCTCCACAGAAAGTGATGGGGAAAGGGGCTCCCAGCTGGCTTGTGGGCCTTTAAAATTAAAGTTGCAGATTGAATCCCAGGAGGCAGAACCCCCTGGGGGCAGGGTCCTGGGGTCACTGGGATGCTGCCACTCACCACATGTCCAGGTGGAAGCTGGCTGTCTCCACGTCTTTAAACTCCCTGCAAGGCACCAGGGGATGTTGTTACTGGAGTAACACACCGGTGGTGAACCCCCACCCACAACCAGGAGCCCTGGGCACACCCTGCATCCCCCCAGAGAGCAGAGCCAAGGGGTGGGGGTGGATTACAGGATGAATGTCTCGTTCCACACTGGGCTGAGGGTCTGGTTGATGACTTGGGTGCGATGGATTTGGTCTTCAGGGATGAGGTCTTTGACCACAGCCTTCATCCTCTTCTTGTGGTCGGGGTGGGCTGCTTCCTGGCTCCTGGCCTCGATGCCCAGCAGGCAGTATGGATCACTGAGCCCTGCCAGGGCAGAGCTGTGGGGATTCCACTCAGGAGCAGCAGCTGCCCCTCCTCCCACGCAATACCCACCCGTCTCCACTTACCACTGACATCTTTGCCCAAAATTCCCTTGGCTTCCTTCACAGTGGCTTTCAAGCAGTAAATGGGGCTCTGAAAAAATGAAAGAAAGCTGTTAATGTGCAGGGTCACCAGCCCTGGGAGGAAGGATCAACCCTGCAAGGAACCAGGGGCTGGGCTGGATCTTGCCATCAGCTCCCACCCAAGCAGTGGCAACCCCAAGGCACCCCAAATCCCAATCACAGGGGCTCAGAGGCACTGCAGTCCCCCAACACCACCCCAGCTGCATACTGGGGACACTGTACCTCCAGCTCCATGACCTGCTGCATGATGACTCTGTGCTCCTTCTCGTCCATGCCAAAAGCCTGTGTGGATATTGGGGCTGGTGATGGATGCTGCCCTGTTAACAGGGGCTGGAGAGCAGCCAGGGGCTTCCCTCTGCTCCCTGGGAGCCAGCTGCAGCCCACAGGGAGAGGAGAGTTGCAAAGTCCAGCAGGAAGGCTGGGGACCAGCTGAAAGGTCTTGAGGGAGAGCTTTCTTCCCACCATCCCCAGTCTAAGATAAACACTTCTCCCCAGGGCTAATATTTCCCAGTCACAGGATGCTCCCAGCCCTCTAGCTGGATGCTGCTGCTGCATCTTTTGTGGTGCTCATCAAAAGCTCTCTCTGAGTGACCCTGTGGGGGGCCAGAGGAATGATTATTGGCTCCAAACAGCCAGAGAGAAATTGTGTGTGGTGGGAGCAAATTCTGCATAGGTGGGATGGGGCATTTCCACATCCTGGCCCCTGGAGCCCCTGGTCCAGTCCAAGCCCCTGGCACTTGGAAAGCCCAACCTTATTCAACATTAATATTCTCCAGTTTGCAAGTTAAAAGTTTGTTATTCAGCCTCCTGAGAGTGTTGTGGTCTCCTGTGAACCACCAGAGTAAATCAAAGCCCCTTTAAAAGCTCACTGAGCGAGCTTGGGGCATAACAGACCCCTACCACCCCCTCTAGCTGGGGGGATGGACATGCCAGGGGACAGGTTTTGGGGACCCTGTCAGGAGGGGACACACCTTCTGCACATAGGAGTAGAGCTCCTGGGAGTCCCCGACGTGCTGCTGCTCGGGCTTGCCCAGGCGGTGGTGGATGGTGTAGAGAACCTCCTCATAGAGCAGGGCCAGCTGTGGGGGGACAGTGCTGCCACCTCACATGGGGACAGCCAGCAGGGACATGCCCCATGCATCCCCCAGGACCAGCAGGATTTCCTCCTCACAGCTCCCCAAGCCCCATGCCAGGCCCTGCATCCAGCCCTGCCCGTCCACCCCCGGCTGTCCCTGGGGAGCATCTCCAGGAGCTGAGCCATGTCCCCAAAGCCCTGCAGCACTGCCACCCCCTCCAGTGCCACCAAGGGACACCACAGCAGGGCCACACTCGTACCTCTTCCTTGGAGAACCGGTGGGACAGGTCCATCTGGGGAGAGAAGAGAAGCAGAGAGGTTTCCCATCAAGAGCATGGTTTGAGGAGGAAATCGTGGCCGGACAGGGCAGGGCAGCCAGGATGGGGTGGCATCACCCACAGCACATGAGGCTGGGATGTCCCAAAGGGTGCTGTGACATTTCACAGACACCCCATGGCTGAGGAACAATGTCCCCCATCACCCACCAGCGGGGCAGCACAGGGGGCTTTACCCCCAAGCCCCATTAATTGAGGAGGGGGCTGCAAGGGTGGCAGCAGCAGCTTGGGGTGACCCCCAGGAGGCTTTAAAAGCCAACCACCCACCTCTCAGCCCCCAGAACCAGTCACTGCAGCAGCACCAGGCTGGAGAGCAAAGCAGCTGAGGGACAGGGCAGGGGGCCAGAGCACCATGAGGAGCTCCAGGCTGGGCAAGGAGATGCCAAAAGCTGTCAGGATCTGGTGCACTGCTACAAATCTCTGCAACCTGCAAGGGTGCACTGCTCATTCCCCACTTGAAGGATGACCAGCAACAGCACTGACTTTCCAAACAAGAGTTAAATCCAAGCAATGACACCACCAGAAGAAGGGGACCAATGTCCCAGTGCCATGTGTTACTGGTCCTGGCACTGGAGCCTCTGGGAGTACAAGGGGGTGACACCAAAAAAAAATAATAGAAGTTTTTAAAATGAGTTTGGGCTTTTCTGGGCTGAGGGGCATTTTCAGAGCCTGGTCCCAGCACCTGCTCATGCAGGGCTGGTGGGGATGGATGGATGGATGGATGGATGGATGGATGGATGGATGGATGGATGGAT
>JANPWX010000306.1:618704-646400 GCA_024734555.1 Trochalopteron elliotii
CACACAACATTGGTACCCCAGCCCCCCTGACCCTGCCTTGGCACCCCAAACACCCTCCTCAGCCCCCCTGACCCTGCCTGCTGCCTTGGCACCCCAAACACTCTCCCCAGCCCCCCTGACCCTGCCTTGGCACCCCAAACACTCTCCCCAGCCCCCCTGACCCTGCCATGGCAACCTAAACTCCCTCCCCAGCCCCCCTGAGCTCCAGGCCACCTACCTCGGGGCTGTCCTCCCCGGGGAGGGTCCCCGGGGGGCTCTGGCCTGCAGGCTCCATCTCGGGGCTGGCTGAGTGTGGGGCAGGGCTGCAGCTCTGCCTGGGACTGTGGCCTCCCCCACTCTGTCTCTTGCTCAGAGGAGGAAACCACAGCCCTTATCACAGCGTGGCCATTTTAGCAAAGCGGAAACGTGCTCAGGGCGCCTTGCAGAGCACCCCGGGGGTGCAGGTGCCCCAGCCCTGCTCCCCAGCACCCCCTCAGCCACGGGGGCTGCCTGGCACAACGTGGGATGGGGGCAAAAGGAAAGTGTCACATCCAGACTCTGATGTCGCTTACAAGTGAGGAACTGGGGGCAAGTGGAGAGAAATAGTCCTGAGAAGGCAAAGCCCAGCATGGGAATGGGGAGATGGAGAGGATTCATGGAGGCAACACTAAGGATCTGGGCTCTGGTGTGTATTTGGGATCCATCGTGCCTGGAGAGCAGAGGCAGGGACCTTGCAGAAAGCAGGGGGTGTCTTCAGCCAGGGGGATGGAGGGGATTTGAAACCCCATGCAAAAACTGCAGGATGAGAAGTCCTTGCAACACCCAGGAGAGTTGCACAAGGTTGGGCTGAGAACTGACACAGTAAAGAGCCTAGAACAGCACTGAGAATGGGCCTGTGACCTTTTTCCAAATGGGCTGTCCAGAAAGAGCTGGTTACTGAGAAAAAAAGCAGGAAGAAATGACGTTGAAAACTTGTTCTTTACAGTCAGCTTTCATTCTTATAAACACTTAATCTGATTGCAACTTGCCAGGCAGTTGCCTGTCACAGACCACAGTGGAGCCCTCCCCTCGGAGATCCCTATCAGGATGCTCTCACTGATAACAGACTGGGTGGGGGAAGGCTTGTCCGGGCATAAGGAGGTGGCCAGGGGAAGAGCCAGTTTGCTCCTGGGTGTCTGTTGTGTCTACAGGCACAGCTGAGAGCAGCCTGGGCTTTGGAGGAGCTGTTGAGCTGCATTTGCTGCTCAGCAGCCAGACCCACAGCCCGGGGAAGGACAAGGACATCAGCCCGTGCTCAGTGTCACCTCTGGGGTTTGGTGTCACTGCCGGGGCTGCTGAGGAGCCAAAGGCCCTGTGCAGCAGGGCAGTGACTCCCCAATGGGAGATTTTGTCTTTGCAGCACCTTTCTGACCCCTGGATGGTCCAAACGCCATAAAAAAGATGCTTCAGATGTAACCCAGGCAGCAGCAGCTCCACACTGGGATCAGTGGTACTGTGCTGGCACTCTGGGATTTGTGCTGAATCCAAACAGGAAACCATGACCATGGAAACTGTGCTGGAAAATTTGTCTCCTTAATACCAGTGGAGGAATCAGAGTCCATCAGCACAGAGCCCCACAGCATGCTGGCTCCAAGCAGGGCTGGAGGAGGATGCTGGCACAGCATCCCTGTGAGAGGATGAGGGCAGGCAGCCAGTCCTTTCCAGCCTTGCACTCATCCAGTCCTTTCACTGAGGCAGGTTGCACCATTTTAATTGCTTTAAGAGAGACACAATGTCCCTTTGCCCTGGAACCCTGTAAGAGCGGGTTATAATGGCAAAAGGCGTTCCCCGAAGCTGTGGGACCAGGAGATGGAAAAAGGGCTGAGAGCAAAGGCAGGGGGTTGGTGTGGGAGGCAGATTTTCTTTATCCAGGTCAGCCAGCATAGGATAGGGCCAGGAGGGCTTGCACAGCATAAAAACACTGAATTTCCAGGAGTAGGGGGATGCCAAGAGAAAAAATCCAGAGATACAGTGAGACACAAAAAAGCTGAAATGCACTTCTGAGATTTTTCAGCCTTGTCCCCTGAGGTCTGACAAAAGCTGCTTGTTACCCTTCTGCTCTCTCCCCTGTCAGAAGGGCTCTGGTAACTGTCCCCAGCAATTGGGTGCCCCAAGGAACTGGGCTTCAGAGCCCCTTCTTTTGTACTACCCAGTTTGGCACTGGAGCCACCTCCTCACCCCACACCTGCTGGGGATGCCCGTTCCCTTTGCTGTCAGAGATGCTCAGAGGTGCTTACCCAGCCCTGCCAGCCTCAGCCTTGGCTTTATCCAGCCTTTTTCCATTGGCTCACCTTGAGCAAACAGCTTAAAAGCATCTCCTCCCTCCCTGATGGAGGGGGATGTGGTGGAGAAGCCCATTCCTGTCCCGTGACACACACAAATGCAGTTTATTGATCTGGGACATCAGCTCTGTGCTCCCTTTTGCAAAATGTTGTTAGTGGGAACTAGAGGAAAGTGCACGATGGCCTTTGGAAACTATTGCTGTCATCTTTGCTTTTAGCTTTGATTGCAAAAGCAAAATCTGGCCCAGCAAAGAGCAAGCCCAGAGGTAAAGGCAGGACATGGACTCAGCATCCTTCAGCTGCTCACACCTTTCACTTCTCCTTGCCAACAAAAAATAACAGCAGTCAGGATGTCTCTTGGCTCAAGCAGCACAGAGAGAACAGCTGAACGAGTTTAATCAATCCTCAAATCCATTTTTTTCCTCCTTGTAACACTGGAGAAATAAAATCCAGCCATAACTATTGCTAAACATCAGGCAGTGACCCTCCAGCCAGGAGCTGGTGGCTGGGCTGGGGTTGGCAGGCTTTAGAAAGCAAAAGTTCAGCTGCAGCGTGGAAGTGTCTCTTGAAAAGCACTTTCTCCAGCAGTTCCCCAGCTGGCCACTGTACTGTTTTGCAATGCCTACTGGAAATGCTCAGGCACAGCAGGGTGAGAGCACACAGCTCCCATCAGAGGCCAGCAGGGTCCTTGGGAAGGACTCTGTGCAGGGATCACATGGATTCGAGCCTCTGTGTGTGCTATGTGAGACGTGTTAGGTCTCAAAAGCAGCAAATATCCTTTTTTCCCTGGGTTTTACCAGCAGCCACCTGTTCCACAAAATACTGGTGACAAAAATCACTGAGCTCCAGTATCTGCACCTCGAATTACTCCATGTCCAGAAAACAGTAAGAGAAACCCTAAAAGCAGCTCCAGAAGGAGCAAAGATTTCTGGTTAGTAGAGACAATCCAGATAAACTCCATTCCCCACAATAGCAGACAACTAGCAAAACATTCCAGATATCCAAGGCAGGACTTTCCAAAGGGAGGGGGTTGGAATTCCCCAAAACAGACGCTGCTCCCCATGCTGTCAGTCTGCCTCCCAAAATAACCAACATATATATGACAATATGGAGTGAAGCTTTACATTCCCTTTAAAAACAAGTCATCCCAAAGGAAAACCCTTTATGCCTGTCCCAAATAAATAAATAAAGTCCACAGTTCACTTGTGAATGGGGTTACAGGTGCTGCTGAGAAAACAGATCTCCAAAGAACAAGAATCATCACCTTCTTTATAGGGAATCATCTTCCCCTTAAAGGAAAACCTGCTGGAAAAGAACCCTCCAGCAGCATTAATAGTGGTTTATCTCCTACCTCTTGTCTTGATCCTGAAGCCGCAGCCTGGCCTCACTCTTATCTCTCGGATGGAAATGGGCAAATAGTCAAAAATCTGATTTCAACATGTCCCTCCCTCACTTCTCCTTTTAAACACGGGGTCCGATGACTCTGCAAAACCCAGTGGCGCCTGCCAGGCATTGGCAAAGGGGACAGTGCAGGCACCAGGCAGGGGAGAGGAAGGTGGTTTCAAAACGAGAGACATCCGTGTTTCCCCACTCTGGGGCTGCCCAGGTGAGGTACCCCCCCTGGGACCCACTGGCTGCTGTGAGGTCAACGATTCCATACCCAGGAGGGATGTCAGTCATCCCCCCTCCCTGTTTCCTGTGGGGCCCTGCAATCACTCCTGCCCTGACCCCACATCTCTCCTGCCACAGGCTCTGCTGAGCACTTTGGGGGCACCTCACAAAAGATGGTGGCACCTGGGAAGGAAGTGGGGAACACACAGTGTCTCCCACCTCATTCAGGATATCTTAGAAGGATGTCAAGGCAAACTCCATCCCTCTGGGAAGAGCAAAGGGGACTTCCAGCCACCCACACAGGACAGGGCAGTTGTGAAAGCTCTGTTCCCCTTGGGAGCCCTGTGCAGAAGCAGAGGTTTGGCACAAGAGCTGCCAGCTCCATGGCAGGGACCTGCAAGGATGACTGTGAGGAAGTCACAGACTTCATGTGTAGACCTGGATGTCCCTCATTTGCCTCACAGCACCTTGTGATCACTTTGAAATGTTTTCACCATCACTGTCATGTGCTGTCTTCCACTTCCCCCTCCCAGCGAGACAATTCCATTTCGGACACTGGATTTATCATCCCCTCACTGCAGGGACAGAGAATGGAGGGGACAGATTTCAAGGCAGATTTATTTGCTGGTTTGGGGGCTGAGTTGAGAGCAGCAGGACCTACAGCACGTGCCTGAGCTGAGGAGGGACCAGGGGCATGCTTGTGAAGGTGGAATAAATAACTCAGGGCTGACACCCATGCCCCCACTGTGCCCATTAACCAGGTTATTCTGGAGCACAGATGCCAAATTACTGACCAGCTCCAGCACAGAGCATTGTCCCCATGGCTTTTTCACCAACAATTCTCCCCACACACCTGCCAAAGTCCCTGAGGAGCCCCCCAAGCTCCACGGAGCCACATGCTTGGGTGATGGGAGGAGGCTGCAGGAAAACCCCTCCCACCGCCCCCACATTCCAGAGGAACACGCCAAAACATGGAAAATTATTGCAGTCAGTCTGTGCCACAGGAAGAGCCAGTGTGTCCCAGCCAGAGCCCAGACCTCACAGAGAAAAGTAATGGAAAAGGAGGAGACACAACTTGAGCAGGGGAAAGGAAAAGTTTAGAAAGACAGGATTTGCTGAGCTGAGATCATAAACAGAGCCAAGCTGATACCTTTTGCTCCAGAGTCTGGAAACCATAGGAATTGTGTAGGGAATGGCAGGTGGGCTGGGAGGAGGCAGCAGGGAGGGATCCTGGTCCGTTTGCACCCTGAGGTGTGTGAGATCCAGCAGCCACCACCAGCAGGTACGAGTCCCTGCCCCTGCTCCCCGGGACGTGGGGCACTTCATGTCCCAGTGGAGCCTCTCTGGTGGCACAGGGCCAGCCCTTGAGCAAGGAGGGGACTGAAATACTGGTTCCAGAGAGCAGGTGAGCAACACCTGCTATGGCTGCAGAGAGTCTTGACTGAAATAAAGAGCCCCACCCTGCACATCTCTGCATTCCGTCCCCACCCACAAATGTCACATTTGTCACTTTGGCTTTTCTGTCCAGCTTTAACCTGAAACTCCTGCAGATCACAGCCTGCCTTGGTAAAACTCACCTCCAACACAACCCTGGCAGTTCTTTACAGAACCTGGTGGTGCCTGTGATGCGACAGGAGCTGCTCACTGGCAAGGGCTGGCTCTGCTCCTGGATGCTCTGGGAGCAGCTGGATCCAAACTTCTCCCCTCACCTCCTGCCACCTCCAGCAGTGCTGGCAAAGGGAGACAGTGCTGTGAGCCAGAGCTGGTGAATCACAGTGTCCATCATGTGGCAGAGGCAGTTTGACCATCTACAACTCTGAGAGTGGTGGTGATGCCTTGGGAGGCTACCTGCAACAGAGGCTAGACAGTGTTAAAGGAATAGAGTAGGGATTTATTAAAAGGCCTTCAAAGGATACACCTTGGGCAGTACAAGAGCCCGGACATGGCTCCACACAAGATGGACAGTGGGTCATGAGTTTTCACTTTTATAAGTTCTAGTCCATTTACATATTGGGGTTAATTGTCCAATTACAGCTTCAGGTCATGAAGTCCCATTCTCCCAGTTTGCTCTCCTCAATTTGCTGTTTATACTTTTTGGGCCTGAAGCTGCAATGGTGGCCTTGTTTCTCAGGCTGGAAAAAGATTGTTTTGTCTGACTAAACTGTGAAGAGAACTTGCTAACACTTTATATAAAGTTCAGAGTTATGTACTAATGCAGTACAGAATCTGGAAAGTATGAAAGCTAAAATTTAAGTCATCATTTGGAAGTCCTCATGATCTCCAAAGGAAGGCACACACAGGACAGGGAGGTGCTGGCCAGGTGGGCTTAACCCCACTCTCTACAACTGCTTAATGCATCCCCCCAGCCAGAAAGAAATTAATGCATGAAGCTGGAGCACTTGGGGTAAAACCTGGGCAGAATGTGTGGAGGAAGAGGAGGACTCTTTCTTCCTTTGTCTGGAGGCAATCCCAGGCAAGCACACACAGGATGGGGCAATCCTTCCAGGGTAAGGATCCTTAATCCCTAAGGATGGGGTAATCCTTCCAAGGTAAAGACCTCCCCCAGCCCCCAGGAACAGCACCAGGATTTCAGGGTTGACAGTAGGAAATCTGCCAGCAGCACCCGCAGTTCCTGCAGCAATACTTCTTTGCACAAGATCTCAAAGCACTTTGGAAATACCCAGTTACTCCACACTCCCCAGAGGAGGGAAGCAGCTGCATTTCCCAGCATCAGGGGCAGGGAGAGACTTCTCAAGTGAAGAGCCCAAGTCGCACATCAAAGAGACAGAACTGTAGGTGGTGGTGGAAAAATCTGCCCCTTCCAAAGGATCCAACACTAATTGTTGCCTATGCCTCCTCTTTTCCTTCAGTAGTATAATATACCATCCAAATACTGGAGTTTAATAGCACCAATCTGGCTGTCACATGGCAGCCTCCTGCTGCACAGCCAGTTAATCATTGAGGCAGGGACCAGACCTGGAGACGTGTCAATGCACAAAATTTCTTCCTGCCCTACTCCTACCCTGCTTCCAGAGCAGCAGCAGACTTCAAATTGCACTTCCCTGCTTTAATATTTAAAACTTTCTGCGTGGGCAGCATGGTGACCCTCCTGCCCTCCCTGAGCCCTTTCCCAAGCAGAGAACAGCTCCCAGTTTCCATCAGGGGGATGGCAGGGAGTGCTGAGTACCAAAGTCAAATTTGGGGGGTTTTGGCAGAGATTCTCACCAGCACCCAAAAATCTGGATTCCCAAATCGTGCTGCTCCTCTCAGCCCAATACCTGCCTGACCCTTGCTGCCTGTGTGACCTGGCCAGCCTTTTGGCCCCCCAGTTTCAGCATTCCCAAAATGTGCTTCACTTATCAGCACTCACTGAACACACCGAGACCACGCCTAATCTCTTCTTTTGGCTTGCTCTTCCTCCCCTCCCCACAGACTGTGCCCAGCTCCAGCCTGGGGAAATGGGAACATTCAACCTCAAACCACTGTGGAAAGCCCACAACTTCAGCTCCAGATTTAGCCCAGACACCCGTGCTAAGGAATACTTCATTTATTCCAGCCTGACTCATCCTTTGAGTGCATTTCTCTTTAGCCAGACAGAAACCTCATGGTCTCTGGAGGTCTTGCCACTTCTCCACTCTAAGGGAAGTGACTCAGCTTGAACCAAGGAGTCAAGTTCCCATGGGAGCAGATATCTAAATATTTCTCTCTCAAGCACACTTAGCTGAGGAAAGGTTTTAAAAGGAACCTCATGGATTTGTTCTGATTGTTGGCCTAAGGAGCTGCACAGGGAGTGGGGCTGGGCAAGAGCTCTGGAAAGTTCATGCAATCTGTGTTTTCTAGGATTCTGTCTCAGAGGAGAGGGCAACTGGGAATGAGCCAGAACAGAAAGGTTTCAGCACCATCTTCGAGCTGGACAGATGTGACTTAGGAAACCTTGATTTGAAATAATTTAATTCACAAATCAGGATTTATTCAGCTCCTACTGGACTGTAAACCTCAATACTTTCCTCCTTCAGCCACCTCTTCTATAGAAAACAAACCCAAGTGGCTCAGCCAGGCTTAAAATGCAGTCAAACAGCCATGTGGGAGGATATGAGAGGTAAAAGGGATGTGAAAATGAACAGAATCTGGAAGATGTCACTTCAGGCTGGTCAGGAAACTCAAGGGAATGAAGGCAGCCACAGCAGCTGCTGTGAAGAGGAATGAACCCAAGCGAGGTTTGGATGATACCTGGAGCAGCTTCTGGGAACCTCCTGTCTGACAGGGGTCAGTGTGAGCCAGGGAGACTGACCAGGACCTGATCCCACATGGAACACTCCTGTCCTGTCCTGCCCTGCCAAGTGAGACAGACACACCTGGCTCAGCACAGAGGGAGGAACAGCTCTGGCACTGCTACTGGAGCACAACTCCCAGCTTTCCCAGGGACAGGAGCACAGGGGGAGCACACCTGAGACAGCTCCAACCTCACTGGGCACAACCACCCAGGCACCTCAGCACACTTACAGGGAAAAAAAGGATAAAATTGTAGCTTGCTTCTAATTAGAGACATATTTTAGAAGCATTAATTATGCTGCATTGCTGAGCTAGTTCTTGCAAAGTAAAATAGTGAACAGGTTGTAACTTTTACGAGGACAATTGGTCTGGAAAAATAACCTGGGTGACATATCTGGGTAGAGTAAAGCAGCTGCTGCACCAGCTTCCAACAGGAACTGTGAAATGGGAGTTTGCTGAAACGTTTCAACATTTATTTTCATTCACACAGTCACCCAAGAGAAATCAAGCTACAGATGTCACCAGTGAAGGGCCAAGTGATTTTGCTTCTAATAACAAAATATAAAATCCCAGTGGTTTTGCTTCCGATTCCTCCCCTCTGTATCCAAAGCTACCAACTCACCAGAAGTTTGCCCATTCACACACACACAAACACCCCAAGTTTTGAGCTGATTTCTCTTTACTTCACAGTCTTGGCAAAACAAATCTGCATTCAAAAGTCATTTCACATTAATATATTAATCAAATGCTTTCAAAATAAATATATTTTTTTAAATACCCATTTCTTTACATCACTGCAGTAGCAATTTTAGAAAAGTCAGTGCACAAACAGTAGCAATTTCATTAATCAGCTGAACTCAAAGAAACAGAAAACAAGAGGTGGCCCTTTTTTCTCTCCGAGCAGGCTGCATGCAGCAAGTCTCAGCAGTTCCCTAGCACAGGATCTTGTGTCACACTTTGCTGGGAAGGATTTTCTCTCTCAGCTGTCAGAAGTCAGTGAAGTGTGACTTGTGCAAAGCTTTGTACAATGCAAAAGTTTCACAGCCCAGATTCTGATCAGTCCTGCAGAGGTTCTGCACTGGAGCTGGTGCTAATGAGACCAAGGAATCAATGCTATGAGGAGTTCAGGTGACTGGGAATTCACAGCTGAACCAGGAACACAAACAGCAATAAACAACACTTTGTACCTTACAGCTTATTCCAATGTTTTGCATATTCTCTCAAGTGCTTCCAGGGCAGAAGTAAAGCCACTGCTTTCTGCCCATTAGTTGTTAATTCACTGGGTAAATCACAGCAGGAAGATGCTTCACTGGCCAAAAAGTGTAACTTGTGTTACAACAAAGGAAAAACATAAGTGCATTACAGACTATGAGGAGAATGTTCAGGACTTAGTGAACTCACATATCTAACTGGAAAATAGAGACTGCAGAAATATTACTGTTCCCATGGGATCTAAACTGGTCAGATGCTACTGGAGAACCCTGTGAAAAGCAGCATGTCTGAGGAAGGGAAGTTGGTCAGCATTGTCATACATGGTGAGCAGCAGGGACATTTGAAGGGCTACCAGATTATTTGCTATGATTGTCAGGAATGACTTAGATTAAAATAAAAGAAACCCACGAAAGCTGAATACATATCTGGAAAATGTCATAGGTGTGTATTTCCTTTGAGATCCCAAAGGTTGCCTTTGAAGTCCTTTCTCAAGAGCAAAGAGTTGGATGTGACACTCTGGATTAAAAAGAATAACCAGAGGCATCCCTGGGTCCAGAGATGCTCTTGGATGCACACTAAGGTAAATTCAAGACACCCCCCACCCCCAGGAGCCTTGTTTCCATGTCATGATCATGTTAATTAGCAGTTTAGAGCAGGTGCTGACCCCAAAGAGGTATAATTGAAGTATCAAAAGAAGCAGAGCTAAGGGAAGCAGTCAGAGATGAAGAGAACCCCCAGGTGTAGCCATGCCATGCACAGGGAGGAGGGAATGCTGCAGGACAGCAAACCCTCAGAGCTCCACAGGCTGCCAAAATCCCTTCCCTTGCTCTGCACAGACCTACTCCTAGAGCCCCTGAAAGCAGTGTGCCTTGGGGGAAGGCTCTACTTCTCAGTGCTATGGACTGTGCCCCAGAATTCTGCCAAAATGGGAAAAAAAGAAAGCAATGAGTCGTGGAGAAGTTGTGTGTCAGCTTATTGGTTTTTCTTGTCCTCTGGTGGGAAGTATGGAGGAGGGGGTGGCTGGTCCTGCAAGAAACATGACAAAAGGACATCAGTGCATGGCCAAGAATAAAATATTAAACTCAAAGCCCCCCAAAACACCAACATCAGCTCAGACCAACTTTGCTGTGCCACTGAGAGAAGATCTAGCAGGCACACACACACTTGGGCTCCCCTGGAAGCCCAGAGCAAGAGGGACTCACCGTGGGCATGTAGACATTGTGGGGGTTGCCTGGGCTGTAGTAAGCACTGGCAGCAGCTTCAGCAGCCTTGGCTTCAGCTGTCACAGGGAGAGAAGTGACAGGTTAGGGACACACACACAGAACTCTCACAATGAAACAAGAACTCCTGGCCATCAAGAGTTACCAACAGAGCACCCTATGACCAGGGCTCAAGTTGCAAAACAGCTACAACAAACAATTGAGCATTATCTCTTCCAGTTACCACAGAACTGTCAATTCCCAGCAAAACAGAGGAAGATTGAGTTTGGAAATGTCACCTGGGATTTGCATGTCAGCCATAAATAAATGGTAGCTGCTGCCTTGCCTAAATACAGACAATACCCTTTATAAACAGGCAGTGAACAAACCATCCTTCCTGGGAGTGAAATCAACAGGCAAAACAAAAATCAGCACAGTTTATAGCAGCTCAGGGGATTTGTGTATTAACGATGGTAATTTTTGAGGATAATCCAGATCCTCCATTTCTGCAGAACACAAAGATCTTGTACAACCCTCTGGAGCAGTTCCACTTTCCAAATAATAGTTCAAAGATGAATGGTTGTTTAATCTAACCGAAAAGTTAAATCCTTATCCAAACAAATACTCTTACCTGCAAGAGATCTATGGCTGTACCCAACCACAACAGCTCTTTTTTTCATTTTAATAAATCCCAAATGAGTGAAAAATGAGGCTGATATTTCCCCAGATCCTTTCTACCACCTCTTACCCTGTTCCATACCGTCTCAGCAAAAATAATCACATTAAGAGTGAAAAGGGAAGGGGAAGCAAACACCACCAAAGCCACAGTTATGAACTAAAATGGACCACAAACACATTTCACCATCAGTTCCCTTGTATTCATCCATTAGGGCAAGATTACCACCACAGGAGAATCACAAACCTATTTTTTCTGTCAAAAGAAGAATAAATCCATCTGTAAAATGTCCACTAATGGTGTCTACCCTGGAGAGAATCAGGCTGGACTCCAGACTGAGCTGGATATAGAAGGCTGGAGATTAGGGGAGCTCCCTAATCCCTTTTCTAAACAAATTTCAACTTCTAAGTGGAGCTTCAAAGATCCCCAAAAGATAAGAAACAAAGTCTGCTTCATTCCTAACAAAACTGTAGTGAGCTCACTCCCCTGGACAGGCTCCTTACCTGCAGGAGTGGAGGGCAGGTCTGGGCCACTGACGTGGGGCTCCATGGGCCCTGGGTATGGTGGGGGTGGAAGCTGCATGTAGCCCACGTTTCCATCTGCTGCAGGAGGACCAGGATAAAAGTCTGCCAGGAAAGGAGATCACACAGCAAGAGATTTAACTCCTCTGGGTGGAGTTATCAACCAAAAGAAGCCAAGGCAAACATAATTAAACTCAGGAACAAAAGCTACACAAGTCATCACTAAAACACTGTGTAAAAATCTGTGTTTCTTGCCCTTTTTACCTATTTTAACTCTTACTCACTGGAATAATCCCCAGCCTTAGTTTCCAGGCTTACCTGGAGGAGGAGGTGGGTATGGATAGCCCCCATTGGCTGCAGGTGGTGCAAAAGCATAGGATCCATTTGGCATGTAGGAATAGCCATAAGCTCCACTGGGTATTTCACCCCTGGAGACTGGAAAAGCAAAGACAAAACCTCATCAGAACATCAAGCCTGCCTCAAATGCAGGCCAAGAACTCCAACAAACCTAGAATCCTTATCAGAAAAACAAGTGTCATCTCAATAAATCTTCTGTTCATTGGAAGTGAAAGAAGTGCTTTTTAAAGCAAGCTTCAGGCAAGGGCTGCTGAAACCACAGAACTGTGGCAGACACCCCCAAACTTCCATACCTTGTGATGCCACCTGCAGCATCCGCTGCCCAAATTCAATTGCACCCCCAGCTGAAAAGGTCATCTTGAATGTGGCAGATCCTTCCCAGCCACCTGAGGGAGGAAAGACAGCACTAAGGAGCAAGGAGAAGCCATTTCCATGATATTTAGGTTACTTGCTGCATCTACAGATGCTCCGTATATAATTCTTTAAAGAGCTTATCCCAAAAATCCAAATTAAAAAAAAAAAAAAAAAAAAGCAGAAGAAGTGGCAGAATTATGGTATCATCAGAAAAAAAATCACACTGGGGTACTGTCAGGTCAAGAGACACCTGAAGCAGAAACACCCACCAGGGAGAGCTTCAAAAGCTTTCTGGAGTTGTGGCTGTTGCCACAGCAGCTGTCACAGGCCAAGCCATCAGGAGTGCTGGATTTGCTCTTGCTTTGGATCAGATTAGTGCAGAAGACAGGGATTTTGTTAATCCCGTTTGCTAAAAGGCCTTTGCAACTACACCTAACTGTCAGCTCCCAAAATTAGTTTGGGAGTCAGAGTGCCCAACAAAGCAAAGAGCTTAATGAAAAACATGGTCCACATAAATCCATTAGAGCCCATGGAAGATATTTCAAGTCAGGATAAGTAATAATTAAAAAACAAGTAAATTAGTGACATCTCACATTACAGTGTAAGAAAGAAGAACATGCACACTCCAGAGTCCTGAGAAAGCATCAAAGCAGAAGCTGTGCTGAAACAGGAGCAAGTAGATTAAAGAGCCTTTTAAGCTAAACCAGACTCTCATGGCTGTTAAGACAACATCATCATTAAAAGAGATGGCCTCTGGGGAAAATTCACAAAGGTTTAGCTAAAGCCTTTTGCCTTTCACACAGTTTGGTTTGTCATTAATGCTCAGGCTCCCTCTCATGCTGGATGGTCCTATGCAGAAGACACAATGCTGATTTCAGAACTCCAGCTGAAGGCTCTCACACCCTGTGCTGTGATTTCTGTGCCACAACTACCAGACTGAACCAAGCTGAGGATGAAAGTTTGCTGAACGCTTGTGCCTTTGGTAAAAAAACCAGTCAAAACCAAAATTATTCTTGAAAATGCCTGCCAGAGCCTTCTCATTGAGTTTAATGTGAAACAGCTCCTTAAATTCCCTGATTTCAAGACAGTCCATTCCCTTCCAAGTGCCATTTTCACTGCCAGGATGCACTGTAGCAATAGCACACCTGTCCTTGAACTGCACAAGAAACACAATGGAGAAAGTGCTCTGGGGATCTGCACCAGAACCCAGAGCCAGAAAGGATCTGAGCTTTTGGCACAGCAGAACCTGGATGCAGGTGAGAGAGGTGATCCCAAGGGACCAAAGCAAAATTACACCCTTGCTCATGCTGACTCCACTCTGATGTTTATTTGTTTAATTGAACTTCATATTTTGCAGAGAGCAGGAATGAGATGGGCTGCAGAGAACATCTGCTCATGGTAACTGAACAGGGAGCTGGTAAGGGGAACATTTTTAGCTGCCAATGAAAGAAACATGTTTTTGCAGGAGTGTGAAAACCCACTTGGACAGTGCCAAGGTTTGGGTAGCCAGGATTTTGCTATGAATTGAGTAGCTGAACTGAGACACAGAACATACATTATATGGTACCCACCTCCTGCCTCTGCTTTCACTGTGCCCTTGATGTAATTTGCTCCAAACACTGGCTGCTTAATCTCACAATCCTTCAACAAATAAAAGGGCATCACAAATGACTGCATAGCATCCTTCCCCTTTGACACAAAGATAACCTGAAAAGAAAATAACATTACAAGAGCTATTCAGAACAAACAGGAAACACAGCCCTGATTTATTATATGAACAGACTTCTGCATGGACTGAAACTCCCTCCCACATCACCAGTTCTGCAAGCCAAAAGCTACACACAAGAGCCACAGGGGTAAACCAAATCCTCAAGGTACTAAAGCCTTCCAGGAAGTGCCTTGCTCAGATAATGCTCCTCTCAGCTTCCAGAGAACCTGCTGCTCCACACAGCCATGATTTAGTAGCTGTGCTGTTGCATTCAGCATTTCCAGAGCACTGCTAATTTCCAATTTGAAGATGCCTGATGGACTAAACAGCTGCCTGGACAAAAACTAATCAGATTTATTATCTGTTGACAAACAGATGGGATATGCCATGAATTCATAATGCTTCCCAGAGGGAGAGGATGAGCCACACTTCAAGCAGGAGTAGATTATCCTGACTTCCATGCATTGAGGACATTTAAATACAGACTGCAGGGCTGTTATCTCCTTAGATGAGATAAAGCCTTTCACCACTTACTCGATAGGGAGTCAGGAAAACACTCCCTTTCTTGGTGCCCTTGAAGGCCTCTGGCATTGGCTCCAGATCACTGAAGGTGATTTCCACATGGTCATAGGTCATCAAGACACTGCAAACAGAGACACAAGAGACAGCAGTTACAGCTCAAGGCAGAAGTGCAGCATGGACACAGGTTTACTGACCCACCAAAACCACCTGTAACCTCAGCACTGATGGAGAGGCCAGGCAGCCAAAATCAGGTTTGGTTTGCCTTTTTGTTGTTGTTGTTGTTGGCAGCAGCAGCAACTGAAGTAGCACTGGCTGCTTGTTCCCTTGCTGGTGTGCTGACACAGCTGCTGCTATCTGCACCAGGCAACAAACCCTGAGCTGATCCAAATCTCAAGACTTTTTTTTTTTTTAATTGTTTTGCATTTCTGTTGGATCAGTTCCCTGATTCAGTTGTCCACAAGTAACACGACAGAGGAAGGACTGCAGGAGAAGAAACTGCTCAGGCCATCTTATGCAATGTGGTTGTTGAAGGTCTCACCACAGCTCAAGCACCTCTGACACAAAAATGTGACCCAGAGAAATTCCCTTCCTTGCCACAAGACTTCATTAACTCATGCTGCCTGCACTGATTCCTTAATTCTCAATTACAAACTGACCTGATTCAAACCTTTGCATGGACACAGCAGGTAACCTGTGTTGACATTACAGCACCCACATTAGGGACTCTAATCCCTAAAGCTGCAGAAATCTCCACCACCTCTATCTTTGGCAGCTGACATGTTTCCATCCTCAGTCATTTGCCAGTAAATACCTGTCCCTCCAGGAACAGCTCGGGAAGGGCAGTGGGATCAGCTCTGTCCAGGCTGCAGCATCTCAGCTGGATCAACCCAGGGACAGGCAGGCCCTGATGCAAGGCAGGCTGACAGCTGGCAACAGCAACACCTCCAGCTGCTGCAGTTCTCCCAGGGAATGCAAATTTAAGCACCTGAGTGGATCTTACTAAAGAAAGGCCACAGCCCAAGCAGAAGTCAGGCACGGAATTCCCACACCAGTGTTTAAGTGGCCCCGTGGAAAGGGGCGCTGGAGGATGAAGCACTCCTTTGTCCCCGAAGCAGATGACTGCCACGTCAGAAGCACGCTGGCAGACAGCGGGTGCGGACAGCCCTTTGCCATGCAGACAGAGGCAGCTCTGTGCAGCCTTGCCGTTTCCATGGTTATATCCCAGCACCTTTTCCCAACGCTGTTGCTCCCTCCCGCACAGACAGAAAGGGGGCTGTGCTCCGGGAACGCGGCAAACCACAGTGCGCAGCCTTTCAGCCGAGGCACGATGCAGGTGCAGCATCGCCGAGCAGGGAGGCCTGGGTCCAGGCCAGATCACCTGGGCAGGAGCTGAGCTCTGCCAGCCCTTCCTGAGCCCTCGGGGGAGAGGCTGGGCACAGCAGCAGGCTGGGGGACAGGCTGGATGCTGAGGGAAGCGGTGTAGGCGGGGCAGGGCCCGCAGCTGAACTCCAGAAGAGTTCCCCCCGCACAGGCCCTGGGGCAGGGGGATACGTAGAGCCCCTAAGTCGTAGGGAGATGAGGGGAAGACGAGCAACGCCGGCACCGAGAGGGTTAAACCACCCCCTTTACCCGCCTCGCCCCCTCAGCACGCCCCCCCATGACCCACACAACCGCTCCCCCTGAGGGGGAAGGCAGGAGGAGGGCCGGGGGAGAAGGCAACTCGCCGCTATCCCCGGGCTCCCGAGGCCGGAGGAGGGGAGAAGGGGATAGCACCTCACTTCTCGCTGTTGTTAACGATGACGCCGCCGCCCTCCGAGTGGTTCTTGTTGAGCGCCATCGCCGCCTCCTCCTCCTCCTCCTCCTCACAGCATCGACCCCGCTCTGCGCCTGCGCGGAAAAAAGGTACTGCCGTCACTAGGACCGAGGGGCATGCTGGGAGTTGTAGTCAGCGCCATCAATGGAGTGGGTTACTTGTTGTTCTCCGCGCGATGCATGCTGGGAGTTGTAGTCCCCCTCACCCCACCTTAACGCCGTGCTGTTCGACCGCGCGGTGTATTCCGGGAGCTGTAGTCCTTCTATGCGCTGTATTAACACCCTCCGTGTCGGCAACGCGGTGCATGCTCGGAGTTGTAGGCTGGCCGCCATGATCCACGCCCCTTCCCCGCCTCAGGGCCTGGCACCCTGTCTGTAATTGTGCTGTTTCGTGTAGTAAAATAAAAATAATCCCGGATATCTGGCGGTTCTGCACATGAAGTGAGGTTTAGCCCCTTAGGCAGCGAAGATGCTTCATTCCCAACGATTTTTAAAATTCCCACTTGATGTGCATTTCCTGTTTCAAACACTTGCAAACAGATTTTTGATCCTGTTATTGGCTGCTTTCAGTGATGGAATCAAGCACATCCAAAAAATTACCCCTTTATATTGAAGCGTGTTAAACTAGAAGGACTAACCGGTTGCCCTGTAAACAAGCCAGGACCGTGCCCGTGTGTCTGTCCGTCAGGAATCTGAGAGCAAGAAATGGCATCTGCAGATCTGCAGGAAGGATTTAAACTAATGCCTCAAGGTGTACAAGTAGGAGGAACTGAAAAAAAAAACTAAAAAAAGATTGCCTAACTTCAATTAAAATAGGAACCCTGCAAAATTAATCGCTGTTTGAAGGGCTCCCTCAGATCAGTAACTGACAGCTGTATATCAATAATATACAAATGAGAGCATGTATTATCCTCTATTATATCTTTTTAGGTGGATCTGAGCAGTTCCCTGGATTTGCAGCCCAGTCCTGTCTGAGTGCCTGAGAACTAGATGTGGGTAGGGGAGGAAGGCAGAAAAACGACATAATGGAAACCAGATTTAAATAAATGCGGTGACATAATCTGTACGGTTTCTTGGCAAGAAAAGAACAAGTTTGTGCTTTTCATATCCGCTTTTTCAATAAGCAGTAAGTTTCCCTTTTAAGAAACAGCCATAACAAACAGTTCTGATTCTTCTCCTATTAAAGTCAGGAGCAGAATCCATTCGGCTTCTACTGAAACGCCCAGATGGAGCATTGGCACCTCACATGAACTAAGGCTCACCAAATAACATTTTTATCCTAACTCCAGCTGACATTTGGGATTAAGAAAAGCAACCTCCATGTAAAAAAGATGCTGCTGTAATTGCCAGTGTGTGTGTGAAGCTCTAGACATCCTCATCACAGAGAAAACCTTGGAAATTTATACTCTAAAACTTGAAAACATTAAGGAAAAAATATCTAATCTGATAATCTTTTTTATTTGTAGGATGAGGGCAGACATAGAAGGGAGAACTGAGACAATTCATTGTTTTGAATTGCCCAGGGCTGACAATTATTATTGGATTTTAAGGTTCTTCCGCTCCTTTTACAATAAAAATGTGTTTGTGGCAGAATTCCCTTGGACACACTTGGAAAATAAAATCTGTGTTATTTTATGCCAGATGTACAGGACACAGAAAAGTAAACATGAGATAATGGGACAACTCAAATGGTTTGGTATTTAAAGGAAAAACAACCCAGGGCAATAACTGTATCATATTTAATGGTTAAATCATAGTCTCTGACACCATTATATTATTCTGTTACAGTTTTTTCACACACTGTAAAACAACCTACAGTTACTGTACTTAAAAAATCCTAATTAAAAAGAGGAACACTCTGTGACAGCAGAAATAACCCAAGGGAACAAGGAAAGGCTGTTTAAATTGCCAAGTGCTATCGATTCAATTCATCTCACCCTGCATTTAACCCCTTGTTTACAGCAAAACTTGGGATCCAGAGCTGGCCCAGTGCACATTCCCTGATGGTTCCAGTTTACAGCCCAAATTACTGGCAGCACAGAGCAAACTCTGACCCAGATCCTGAGGGAATTGCTCCTATTGTAAATCATCCCTAAACCAGGAGGGTTTTTAGCACTCCCAACCAGGATAAAAGCAAGCAGCAGGAAAGAGAGGGCTGGGCAGCACTTCCCAACTGTGGTGCATCCACAGGAGCCCCCGGGATGCTCCGTGGAGCTGCATCCATGAATGCACCCAAAGCAGTGGCACAACCACACACCATGCCCAGACACCCCAGTGGCCTCTTGAGCTGCTCCCACGTGGTGACAGGGTGGAAAGAGAGGATCCCTCTGAGCCTCCCAAGCCCTGGAGGAGGTCAGAGGTTTGTGTCTGTGCACTGGGAAAGTGGAGAAGGGCGGGATGAGTGGCTCCAGCGTGGGTTTCCCCTTGGAGAAATCAATCTGCCTACAGTGAAACGAAACAGGGCAAAGACCCAGATCTGCTGTGTTTACTCTGGCAAAACTCCTCGCTGCAAACTGTGGGAGTTTAGCCTGAATAAATGAGATTTAGGGCGCACATGTGGGAGATCTCTTCCTGCAGAGATGAAGGTTCCTTCCCTTCCTCGTCCTCCCAGGATGTGACCACGCACGGGCTGGGGCACAGCTCTGCCTTTCCCATTCCATCAGGAATTCCTGACACCACATTCCCCCCGTGTGCACAGAGCAGCAGCGACGCCTGCTCTGTGTCACTGCTGACATCTCGTGCAAGGGCTGAGCTCTGCAGGGGCCGCTGGCGCCAGCCAAACAAAGAGGGTTTGGAGCTCAGGATGCAGGGAATGAATTCCCATCCGGACAGAAGTCTGGGCAGCATTCCCACCAGCCAGGAAAGGCCAAGATTTCAGCTGAAGATTTCACTCTGGAAGCCCTACTGTTCCTTTTCCCACTGCTCGTAGCAGTTTAGGAGCCACCTCATGCAGGGGAGGAGGAGGAGGAGAAGGAATTTGCAGACAGATCCCAGCAAGTCCCTTCCCAAACTTACTCACCAGCCTTGCCCCAGAGAAGGGGTGGCTGCATTCAGACCCTTCATCCACTCAAATATCCTAATTTTCAGGGCACTGGCAGCTCTTTCTGCACCAGCAGAAATTGGCAGCACTGGCAAAGGAGTCACAGTAAAGGAGCTCTTTGAGGCTCAGCATGTAAACGTGGCTTTACATGTAACCATGGTTTAACTTCAAACCTCCCAGCTTTGTGTGTGCCTTTTATTCATGTTCACATTTTTCCCTTGGCTCCACTTGAATGTAGCAGTATGATTTCCAGCTTATCCTTTGGGGAAAATGTATATATATATATCTCATATATTTAGCTAAATGGGCTGTTTATTATCCCTGCTGACGGTTGTTGCATCATCCCTGACTCACTCATGCCAGTGAAGAACCTGACCCTCTGTATTTTCTCTCCAGGGGTACATTACACAGCACCACGGTTCTGTAAAGCAAGCTTTGGGAGGTAGGTAGCAAAATAACCCCAGAAAAAATAAACTTGTGGAAAGGCACGCTGTGCTGAGACAGGGGCTGCTCTGTGCTGCCCTCACGGGCAGTATTTCTGTGTTTTCCTTCTGAAAAAGCTCCCTTAGGACACGTGAACTGGCAGTTTTGTCTCTCAGCCTCGAGTTTCCACCTTTCCTGAAGGAAAGAGTGTTCCCTCTCGCCTGAGAGTAGTTTTTGTTAATTGTTACTTATTCCCAGAGTCTAAAGGGTCATTTAGTAGCTGACTGATGCTGCACCTTTATCGAGGCACTCACAGCTGTCCCTAGAACACTAAACCAGACCATTTATCTCTGGGACATATTCACAGCACCTCTGTCACTTAAAAATCTCTAAGCTAAGGGGCAGATTTTCAGTTCAGCGGTGCTGCTTCTCACCAGGAGGTTTCTCCCTTTCCCAGCTGGGCAGAGATTCTTGTTTCACATTTACAGCACTAATGGGTGGGCAGCCCTGGAAGGAAAGGTGCTGCATCACCCCAGCATCACGCCAGCACCCAGCTAGGCCCCTCCACATCCCTCTCCCTGGGGCACCATCTCTCCCATGCCAGGCCACAACAGTGATGTGGCACTAGGGAAGTGACCACGTCTGCCTTGGGGGTTCACCTGGTCCACACAGGGCTTGCTCCATCAAAGGCACTTTGTGAGGAGCACGCAGAAGGTGTCGATGAGGCAGCACTTAAAAAAGCATCAGCAACAGAGTCTGAGATAAGGCACAAAGCATCTGCACAAGTTGCCGGGACAGAGCAAGCAGAGGTGAAGGAGAGGGACTGGGCAGGTGGCCAAGGCACAGCTCCAAATCCATGTGGCACATCTGAGCAGCACACTTTACCAAGAAAGGCTGTCACAGCTCCTGATGTCCAGAAAGGGAAGCTGAGGGGCAGGGAGCAGCACAGGGACTCGCCCAAGCTCACTCAGTGGCAGAGCTGGCACTCGGATCCAGCCCCACCTCAGCCCCCAGCCCTGCCCATCAGGAGGCTTCATCCAGCCCTGGGTCCCCAACAGTGCAGAAAGGAGGGAGGGCTGCCACAGACAGACAGGGCCACCAAAGAGAGGTGGCAATAACCTGCAGGAGAGGCTTTTGTGGGTCTGTCCATGCCCCTCTCCCCGGGCAGTCACCGGCGCTTCAGCACCGACACACAATCCTTCTTCAGCGGCCCGATCTGCAGGTGGGCATCCACACTCTCCAGGAAAAAGGCTGGCTTCAGCTTGCACAAGAAAAGAGAGGCGAACTGACGGTTGATTTTATTCTGGAATGGGTCAACCTTCCCCTTGGCCGAAGGAGAGACCTTGAGCTGCTGCAGGCAGGTCATTTTGGAGTCCTTGACTCCGTAGAAGGTCAAAGCCTTTTCCGAATACTCCAGGAAGACGCCGATGGTGTGGAAGAAGGGCTGCTGGACGGTGCACTCGAAGCCACCAAACCAGGCCACGTAGTTCTGGCCGTTCCACTGCAGGCAGCAGGACCTGTCGTTCCTGCCCAGGCGCCCGTGGTTGTAGGCCTCGCGCGGGTCGAAGTCCTCGGCGATGACCCCGATGCTGACCCAGCCGTCGATCAGCTCCACCTCCCAGTAGTAATTGCCCCTGTTCATGAGGTTCAAACCCAGCACCTGCTCGCAGTTGATGAAGCGGGTGGGGCTCTCCGGGTAGGGGATGGGGCACAGCACCCGTTTGGCCCCCTTGGTGCCGAACAGCTGGATGAACTTGTCGGCCGTGTCGCTGTCCAGGTCGATGATGAAGGCAACTGTGTGGGGGAAGAGGGAGAAGTGAGCATGCAGAGGGAAATGTGAGGAAATCCTCCCTGCCCCAGCCTTTGGTGATGAGCATGATCCTTTCTGACCTTTCCCATCACTCTGCCCCCTTGCTTTTAAGTCCTGTGGTGTTGGGTTTGGGTTTTCTCTTTTCACCCGTGGTTCAGGTGGAGGTTTGGGTGGTTCCAGTGAGTCTTTTTTGCCCTCTGAAGGCTTTGAATTGGCACAAGAATGAAACGGAGTCTCAAGGTCTTGTTTTTTCTGGGTTTCTCGCGTGTTTATTATTTCTTATCTTACAAATTTCTTTGTGCCTGGCCGAGGTGTTCACAGCAGCTCAGACACAGGTGACTCCCCCGTGATGGGAGGTCACTGCCTTCTTATACAGATAATTACGTGTCTGTTATTTACAATTCTGTGCCAATGCCTATTATCTATACTAAAGGGGTCATTTCTACTTTGACCCAATCTCCTTACACTACTTTGTGCCACCATCACTGCAGAAAATGGATGCCAAGGGAGAACAAGAAGAACCCAGGGCACCGCCCTAAAATCTCCATCTTGTCCCCCATTCACCTCCATTCTAAGAACCCAAAACTACCAAATTTTCCACCCTGTGCTGTGCTAAACTAATGTTTTCACACCCTTGTGACTTGTAATTCTTCTCTCAATGTTAGAAGCTTTTTCCATGGACTAAAATCAAAGCCTGTGTCTTCCTGGGCTCTGTGCCAGGCGACCCCCCTGGACAGACCCCCCTGTCCAGGATTCAAACTCCCTTCCTCGGGTCCCAGGCCTCTCTGCCGAGGTCTGTGACCTTCCTTAGGGTAACCAAAGGGATGCCCTGGACTCCGACACCATGGTAAGTCCCATCCATGAGGATGAAAGGCTGAAAGAGCTGATACTCTCATAAGCAGGATGAATACAGGTAAGGGCAGAGGAGAGAGCAGGGGGGCTGCTTGATGAGCTCAACAGTGATACCAGACATTGGAGAATCTGCCTGACAGACTGGTGGTAAGAAAATCTCACATAAAAGCATATTTCAGGTAACCACAGACAAATGCAGTTGAGAGAGACACAAAGAAGAGAGAACAGCCAGGTATGCCACAGCTATAAACAGGCAGCCCCCAGCAAGTGGGGCCATGGGCCATGTGAGAACCACTGATGGATCCCAAAGAGAGTGGATGCTCAAGTGAAGTTCTTCCAGGGAACAACCCTGGACATGGATCACTATCAACTGCATTGCAGTCTGAACCATGGCATGTCCCAACCTGACAGCAGAAGAGCACACCCTCCTTGAGCCCAGGTTTGCTGCTCTGTGCCACTGAGGCAAATCTTGACCCCTATGGACATGTCAGTAGGTGACCCCATATCCCCTGTAAGACTGGGGACACACAGGTAGGGTGTGGGAGCTCAAGCCCAGCCCTGCACCCTCCAGCCTCAGCCTCCCCTGCCCTACTCTGCTCCACCACTGCATGATCCCTGTCACTCTGCTGCTGCAGACAACCCTCACCAGCCCAGGGTCCTGCAGCAAAACAAACTCTGATCCTGCAGATGCACAAACTGTGATCTAATTTAAAGAGGATCCAATTTGCCAAAGGCTGGAAGGCAGCAGAAATTACACAGGACGCCTGCAGCCCCCCCTGGGGCAGCTGGGCCAGCAGAACTCCAGACAAGGGAAAAAAACCATCACCAACCAGGCTATGACTGTTGTCAGGAAAGCCAGCAGGCTTCCCTGTCAGCCAAGCAATGTTTCCTCTGCTGGTGGCAGCGCTCCCGCAGCCGGGCAGGGGGGAAGGGGAGAGGAAAGGGAAGATGGGCCTTAGCAACAACCTCCAAAGCAAAAGTCCCCCCTTACATTTCAGGAAATAATCACGGCTCTCCAGGCAGGCAGGGTTGTTTGACTTGTCTGGAAATCGGGATTCGGCCAATGCTGTGGAGAAAGGGACAGAAGGGTTTGCATCAGTAAAGGAACCAAACCACTGTTGGGGAAGATGAATCAGGGAAACCTTATAAATATGATTGCTTAGCAAAAGATTCTGAAAATATGAAACCTATAATCAAAATAGAAATGAAAGCTTGCTTTGAGTTGTAGGATACTGAGCCTTAGTTGCTGTATAACCTGAAAACAACAGCCCAGCCAGCTGAAGGAGAATCCCTTTTGATTGAACAATACCCTTCTGCTGGCTGAGGGATCCAAAGGTCAATGCAGCAGAAGAGAATAGTCTAAAGAGTAGTTTTTAGAGTTTAAAATATAGCACAGTATGGTAATGTAGTAGTTCTTATAAGCTATATATAGATTCTATAAGGTTTTGTGTCATGTACTGGTTGGTTAGTGTAAATTAGAATATTCAACACAAAAGGAGATATAATGTACTGTAACAAGGACCTGGCTCTCTTCCCCCTGCGCTCTGACCCTGCCACCTCTCTCTGGCTCTCTTACCCTCTTGTTCTCTCTCTCCCTCACTCTTTGGGACTTCCCTTCAGCCGAAGCTGGTGGCTGAAGGCAAGGCCCTTCTTCCCTTACAATAAAACCACGTGTTCTAAAATGTCTCAAGTTTGCAGAGTTCCCTCTCCCTGCCATCCACGGATACTCCCACAAACCACCAACAAGGGGTTTACTGGAGTATCGTCCCCTGCCCCTGATGGCACCAAGCTGTCACAGCCCCAGCCAGCATCCCCACTCCCCCTGCACATCCCCAGTGGCTCCCACACAGAAAAGGACAGACACCACTTTTGTCACCCCAAGGAGGTGGGCAGCGGGGCAAGGAACCAGCTGCAATTCCCATGGGCATCCAAGAAAATGTGAAAGGAGAGAGCTCAGGTTAAATGAGACAGCATGGGAGAGAGCTGCCACATCAGCTCTCTAAGCCTGGCATGTTTGGGAGCCCACAGCCTGCCCCATGAGGAGGATTGTCTGTCCTGGGAAGAAGAGTCCCCTTTCACAGGAGGCCACTTTGGCCACTTGCCCCCTCCCACAGGGCCCTGCCTAACTCCCAGGCTGTTTGTTGCCTCTCCAGTCTCCCGTCTCTGTGGAAAAAATCACAAAACCTCAAAGAGGCGTAAGCCCAGACAGGGATTGTGCAACGTGCAGGGAACCCGTGCTGAGCAGCTTCCAGGGCTGGAAGGACACAGACCAGCACTCACAGGGGCCATGGAGCCTGCAGCCACCTCCCACCCACGCAGGGAAGAGGGGAAGGGACAGGGAAACATCCAGGCAGAGGGGCTGAGTGAACACAAACCTTCCTCCATCTCCTGGCAGTTCAATCCATCAATTCCTTTCCCCTGCAAATGGTTCCACTGGTTTTTGCAGGCAGTGGACAGCACATCCTTCATGGTGCCCACGGCTTGGGTGCACTTGGTGAAGTTCAGCTCTTTCTGGAAGCTCAGAGGTGGAGAGAGGTTTTCTTCCATGGCTACTTTCAAGGCCTGAAATTCCTGAGCCAAAAAAGACAGAGTTTCTTTCAGGAGGTTTCAAACAAGCCAAAGCTGTCTCTTGTTCCACAACCCCACCCAGCCCTGGAGGATTTGGGATCTGGCAGCTCTCAGGACTTGGCCCAAGGACAGCACAGGGAGGAGAGCACTTTCCCAGCCACGTGTTCCTGGCACCTTCTCTTCACTCCCTTTCAAACCCAGACTCAGACCATGCCCTGACCTCGCATGGAGCAGCATCTCCTGCCTAAAATGTCTCCTCTTGCTGGGCTGTCAGGGAGGGGGGGATGCTGGAGGAGACAGGGGCATCCCAAACTCTCACTCTCCCCCACACCCAGGTACCCACTCTGGGCAGCACATCAGCCTCTCCTGAGTCACAGACAGGACTGAGGTGGGGGCAGTGAGGGGAACATCTTGGCTGCCTGGTCCCCCTGTGAGAGGGGAGAGGAGAGGACTATGCCAACAGGAGTGAGACTCTGCAGCCTGCCTATCCCAGGGTTCCTGGCCCCCAGCTCCATGGGAAACGGGACAAAACCCCAAAATACAACATTGTCAGCTCCTTCTTGCCCCATCCCACCTGCAGGAAGTAGACGGTGTCGGTGCTGGGGACGTTCTCCAGGTTTTGCTTGCACTGTGCCAGCTTGGCTCGTCTCTCCTCCTTCCAGCGGAGATCGGCCTCGGCCTCCCCCAGCATGGAGCGCTCCCCGTCCTCGATGAACCCCATCACCTCCTTCTGGAAGGTGGCCAGCACCTGGGAGGCCTCTGCAAAGAGCTTCTCCACCCTTTCCCTCTCTTTCGTGGCAGCACCCTGAGTGCAGGGAGAGAGGGGTCAGGTCCCACAGGTGAGGGTGCAGGAGGATCACCCTTGTGCCCTGCCCAGCGCCCAGTTCTCAGCTCTGTGGAATCTCCTGACACTCCATCAGCCCCTTCACCCAAGAACTCAGATCACTTCACAGCACAGCTGTCAAGGAACCTGGCTGGGCACTGCCACTTACTGCTGCACCATGTTTGGTGTCCCCAAGCAGGAAAGTGATGTGTTTGCACAAGGGCCAAAGGGGACAATCCCCCCATGAGCTTGGGGAGAGAAGGTGCAAGAACCAGAGGATGCCCCAGCATGACCCTTGCCCTGTTCCTTCTTCCATGTTAAAAACTAAAGCAACCAGAGATGCCAAGAGTGTTAGCAGAGATGAAGAGAAAGAATCCTCAGGGATCTCTGCCAGGATCACCACTGTTTCACGGTGCACACGTGAGCACCATCTGTACACCCCATGCACCCCAAAATCTCACAGCCCCTTCTCCACCCCCAGCTCAGCAGAGCTGCACTAACAGACCAAAGCCATTGCAGAGTCACCTTAATGAGCTCCACCATCTTCTTGGCCTGGGCGATGGTGACTGCCAGCTGCTCCAGCTCATTCTCCACATCGCTGAGGAATTTGCCTTGTTGGGCCTGCAGACATGAAGGACAAACTCTGAGCTTTATCCCCAGTCCCAGTGGGAGCCATTCAGCCTCTCCCTAAGCTCAACCCACAGACCCTCTCTGACCATGACCTCGCTACCAGGCTTCGGGTGAAAGATGCAAGGGGAACCATGAGTTGTTTTCCTGTTTTCCTTCCCTGCAATATCCAACTTGCAAAAATCCCTTTGCACTCAGCTGAAAATGAAAGGGTCATGTCCAGCTCCACATTCCCCACCCTGGTCCCAGTGGAAACCAAACAAAACAGGAATTTGAAAGCAAACCCATCAGACACAATTGCAGTTAAGTGAGTGCTCTGAGTATTCAGGGCTGGGAAAAATCCACCTGGGTTTGGTGCAGAAGCTGAAAGGCAGGCCTGGAACACTCAGAAACTCAACACAGAGTCCTCTGGAGGTTTCTGTTTAGGAGCAAAGCAAACCAGCTCCGGAGCACGGGCTGCAAAGGAAGCACCTTCTGAAAACAGCGTTTCCTGAGACGCTATTGTTGGCTCAGCCATTGCCCATCACGAGGACGGGTCCCTCGGGAGCCAGGAGGGCACTCCCCAGCCACGACAGCTCCCTGCTGATGCTCGGATCCCTGGCCCTGCTCCCTGCAGGGAGCAGGTACAGGTGCTTTCCCTGTGCATCCCTCCCAGCCCGCAGCCCGAGGGCGGTGCCGAGGGCAGTCACAGAGGTGGTGCAGGCGACATTAAGCAGCGCCCGCCGAGGTCTGACAGCTCCTCGGGGCTGGGATTACACACACTTTCTATTTTAAGGCACCTCATGACTAATAATGCCGATAAAAGGGTTTTCCTGCAATCCTAGCAGCCCGTCAGGAGTGGGAGCTGGCTTGGGGCTGTTGCTTGGGGCTGGGCTCCTCCTTGGAAAAGGCAAACTATCCCAAGGTCTTCAAATGCCTCATGGCCATGCGAGATGCCACCACACCTCACAGGTTCCCGTCTGCCTGCAGCCCCACAGAGGCCCCACACTTTTAAGGCAGCAGTACCCAG
>JANPWX010000306.1:651374-751631 GCA_024734555.1 Trochalopteron elliotii
GCCGCGCCCCGCCCGCCCGCTCCGCCTCCCCGCGACCGCAGCCGGGGCTCCGCTCCCCGCCGTGCACGGGGAGGCTGCAGCGTCCTCGGGACACTGACCCACAGCACCAATACCGGCACCTGGTCCCAGGCACCCGCCCTCCTAGGAAGGGTCTCACCCCAAATGGGATCTGCTCCCATCTGCTGCCTTCAGGGAGATCAGCCCCGGGGGGATGTCACCCTGCTGAGGGTGTACTGGCCTCCATCCAGGGTCTGCTACCTCCTAAAGGATCTGCCCCACTGGAATCTGGACCCTCCCCAGTGTTCTACTGCTCCCCAGGGAAGCTGCTGACCTTCCTCACACCTCCCATCCGGGGAGGCTGTTGCCAGCCCATTCCAATCCCCCTCACAAGGATCTGCTGCTCCACTTGAGCATTCCTTCCCCCTTGTAGGACCTGCTGCTACTCCACTGCTCCCCAGGTGCACCCCACCCTGGGTACACACAGAAGGTCCTGAGCCCACCCAGTGCAGGTGTTTTCCTGCCAGCCCTCGTGTCCATGGACCTCCATCAGCCCTCCCCATGGCCAAAAAGGGCTGCAGTGCCCAGGTCCTGTCCCCTTTTCCTCTGGGGTCTGGCAGGAGCTGGCAGGCACCAGAGAGGGATGGGAGACCCCAAAGTGCTTTTAGAGTGAAGATCTGCCTCATGAGATCTCTGGACCCCTTCTGTGCAGGATACACAAACAATTTTTTGACTTGGATAAGTTCCCAGGTGCACGCTGGCCCAAGGCCTCACCCAAGGACAGGGCTGGGGGAAGCAGGGAGGTGTCGAGTGAAGGAGGAAGCACAAAACAAATCACATCTGTTCTTGAAGAGGGGGATTGATCCTTTTAAGCTTTTTGTCCCCAAAGGAAAAAAATGATGTGATTCATTCCCCAGGCATTCACATCCCCAGCACCTTTGAACCCAGTGCCCAGTTTCAGCCTGTTAATCCTCACCAGCACTCCCACAGGAGCAGGAGGAGACGTCGGACCTGCGGTCTCACCCTTGGAAAAACATCAATGAAAACTTTAGACTTTTTTCTGTGCCAAATCAACCTTGGAGCAGAGCAGTAGGAAACCAGGTTTCCTTATCACAGTTACAGTAAATAAAGCACCTTCTGGCTCTGCTGCCAGCTGTCATTCCAACGGTTGGTCATAGGCCCCATGGGGACACAGAGGGGCAGGATGGGGCCCTGCAGGGGTACCCAGCTCCCCCTCACCCCCAGTGGTGCTGGGTCCCACATCTCCCAACAGCAGCAAGGTCAAACCAGTAAGAAAATAGAGCTTTATTGGGAAAAGCAGCATCGTACAAAGGGCTGCAGTGTAGAACCCTGAGAAGTTGCTCTGCCAGGTCTGAGAACAGCAAGAGGAAACCAAGAAGGGGCTGGGGGGAGCAGGACCAGCCTGCATGTGAGCACAGAGGTCCCTCTGAATTGTTTCAGAGCACCCTGTGATAGCAGCATCTCCCTCTGGTGCTGCTGGGGCCTCTGGGGTCCCCCTTATGCCAAACTTTCCCCAAATTTGGGAAGTTTGGCAGGGATAAAAGAAAGAGGAACATCTCATTTTTTCACCTTCCTTATCCCCCCTTCCTTTGCTCTGCCTGCAGGGACAGGTTCCCACAGTGAGCTCCAGCCCTGCCATGTGTCCCTAGTGTGATATTTGCATATGCAAACCAAACAGGTTAATCTACATGTCCGTCCTCATCAGTCCTTGTTAAAACACTGCACTCCACACCTCCCTCAGCACTGAGGTCCCACTGTGCCACGACAGCCTCATCTGCAGCTCCACTCTGGCACCAGCCTGGGACTTGCCAGCCTGCCTGTGGCTCAGTGTGGTGGCTCTGGCTCAGTCCCTCTGGCACAGTGTCACCACCCGCCCCTCACACAGCCAAAACACGGGGTACAGAGGCTCAGTGAAGACACCGTGGAAGGAGTGGATGAGCTTTGTCCTCTCTCCGAGGCCGTAGAAGGAGAGGAGCCCCTTGCTATAATCCAGGCTGACCCCCAGGTTCTTATAGAGCTGCTCCTGGATTTTCTGGGCCCGGCCCTTGTGCCAGGCCAGGTAACAATCCTCCCTCACCTGCAGCCCCCAGGAGCCCCCGTCCAGCCCGATGTTGAACCTGTGGCCCTGCTGCTGCTCCCGGGGGAGCCCCCGGTAGGTGACCCCCAGGATGATGGAGTGGCTGGAGATCTTCACCTCCCAGTAGTGGTGGCCAGGGCCGTAGCTCTGCGTGCACAGCACCTGCCAGGGCTGGAAACGAGGCCCCTGCTCCTGCCCATGGACAGCACCAGGACCATGCTTGGCTTTCCGGGCACCTTTCGACAGCTCCAGGTACTTGTTGGCTGTCTCGGGGTCGAAGGTCAGGTTACGGTGGTCTGGGGAGAGAAAGGGCATGGATGGGGGTGAAATGCTTCATCAGATCTTCATGCCCTCCCCAGCAGTGGTGGTGTTGCCCTCAGTTTTCTTGCTTGCAAGTGTTTGAAATCTTGCAGAGCAGATTCTCACGCAGCTTCAAGAAAACAATGTATATTTTTAGAAATTATCTATTGTTTACATATTTCTGCTCTGGGAGGAGAAATGTGATTGATGGTGATGTTCACCATCCAGGTCAAAGAGGTGGCAACCTGTGTAACCAATCTCTTGACTTCTGTACAAATGTATATAAGTATTGGAGTCAGATAATAAAAATAGAGAAGCTTTCCCTTGACCTGCTGTGCCTGCCTTGTCCTTCGTGTGCCTGAAACTGGCACAGTGGTGGGGTTTGAATTCTGTAGGGCTGCCTCCCAAAATGGAAGGGAACGGGTTGTTTGGAGGGGAAGGGGAGTGGGGAGGATGCAACACCTGCCCCAGAGGGAATGGAAAAGCCCAGAAATAGCTGTTGAGGCACTGAGACACGATGCTTTGCTCAGTCCTTGCACAACCCAGCTCACAATCAATGAGTGGCTGTTGTGACCACAATGGCTCTGTGGCCATTTTGGCAGGGATGTGCTTGGCTTTAAGAGCAAAAAATACCAGTGTGGGTTGGGAGAGGAGGATAAAACCAGGTGTTAAGTGAGCAAATATAGTATTGCAGGGAGTTACTCTCCTCTGCATGGGCTGTGATAGCTCCTGCTGTGGGCATTCAACAGCCACCAGCACCCCACCTTCCTCCCCCAACACCTGGGCCTGGCAGCTGGCTGGGCTTCTGCCTGCTGCCCATAAATAACAGAGGGTTCCTATTAATAACCCTAAGAACGTTCTGTGGGGCCTGATGGAAGGAATTACTCCAGGTCCCATAGGCAGCAATTGCCTCCTTGGCAAGAGTGGCATGACCAACGTGGCCTGAACATTACCCAACCCTCTTCCCAACAGGGAGGAGATGGGAAGAGGAGCACAGAGGAATTTCCTAAAAACAGGAGAGGGATGGGCCTAGGGAGGAAAGGGGACATGAAGGACTGTAGCTAGGAATGCTAAGGCCATATCCTTGGATAGAGAGCAGTGAGTGCAGGCAGGGCTCTGGACTGGGGCTATGCCATGCTGGGCAGTGCCTGCTCCAGTACCAGACAGCCTCAGTAACATGGGAAAGCACTTCCTGGTGCTGCTAATCCCCCTAATGAGTCTTTTCCCATCCCAGCCTATCCACCCTGTCCCTTCACCACCCTTCTCTACATTTAGGGAGATACACTGGAAGAACCAGGGAAGGAGCCCCTGTCCCTGCAGCCACAACCACCCTCCTTGGTGACATCTCTTCCTGCTGGGGACCCCAGTGAGGTGCTGTCCCTCCAGGCCCCCTGTGCTCCTTACCCTTCAGAAGCTCAGCTCGGAGCTGGCACCTGGGGAGAGGGGCCACACTGGGGAGAGGGGCCACAGCCTTCACCTCCAGCTCCTGGGGATGCACTGGGCCTGTGGAGGATGGGAACAGATATTTTGAGTAATGCCACCCAAAAACTTCTTTCATCCTGGCTTCATGGGAAGAAGAGGAAAAGGGGAAGGAGGAGGAACTCCATTGAATCCAAACCTGGGAGCAGGCATGGAGCAGTGGACAAACCTGGGTGCCACCATGGTTCAGCATTCCCAGCAAGGAGGGGCCACAGGGAGGCCACCCAGCTCACTCCACTTCATCTGCTGAACAGTGAATGTGTGTCCCATCCCAAACCCCTGTGCTCAGCAGCCGTGTCCCCAGGCCTTGCTCATCTTCAGGATGACTCAGAGCCCTTCAAAGTACCCCTGAGAGGAGGAAGGTTACCTTGGCCAGTGGAGTCTGGGGTTTGGGGGGCCACAGAGCCAGGCAGGTCCTCCAGTAGGAGCCTGGAGATGCTGGCGAGGATCTCAGAGATGGGCTTGATCACAGCAGCCACATCAAACTCCACGGGCACCAGCTCCTCTGGGCTCTCCTGAGGTGGGAGCAGGGGGAATTCCTGCAGACAGACACACAGACACTGTGCACCAGTCTGGGGAGGACTGTGCAAACCCATTTGCACTCACCATGTCTCCCCAGTGGGCAACAGGGGCAGACCAGCACTGCCCACACAACTTTTCAGGGACCCCCAAAAAACAGCTCTTCTCCATAGCCCCATCACATCCCTGAGCCAAACTGAGGATGGATTCCCAGTGGGAATGGGTTGAACATGATTGTGCTGTGATCAAAAGGGTACAGGCCCAAGCAAAGGGAAGGACACAGTGCCAGAGTGGTACCTGGAGGAAGGTCCTGTGGTCAGGGCAGGCCAGCAGGCTCTGAACCCTCTCCGTGTGCTGGCCAAGGACATCCAGGCGGTCCCTCCACAGGTTCCAGTTCTTGTCCACACACTCCAGTGCTGCCTCCTGCTCTTGGTCAATCCTGGCCACTGTCTGACACTGGAAATCCTCCAGAGCTTTCCTCAGCTGGGTGAATTTGCTCTGAATCCGAGCTTTGAACTCCTCAGAGCAGTCCTGGGCAGGAAGAACCATGAGAACCAGTGTGCTCCCACCCACAGGCCAGCACAGGGAGGCTGCAGTGTTACCTTGATGCTCTGTGTTTGCACCTCCAGCTCCTTCATTACCAGCTCAATCCTCTCTGATTCCTCCTGGGCTTTTTCCAGGGATTCTTTCAAAAAGGTCTGTGAAGGGAGGCACCAACATAGAATCATTATTCTTGGAAAAGACCTCCAAGATCATCGAGTTCAACCTATGACTGAACATAGCAACAAGCCCAGAGCACTGAGTTTCATATCCAGTCATTTCTCCCAGTTGTGTCCAGCTGCACATCCTGTGGGACAGCCCAATGCTGCCCACCCAGCCCCCAGGACCCTCTCAGAGCTGCAGGACAAGGCTATCAGGGAAGGAGGCAGCTGGGGAAGGGGACTCTGTATCAGGATAACAAAGAAGTGATTTTTTATGCTGCCTTTCACCCCTTTCTTAGCTGTTTCCTCTAGATCAGAGGGAAAAAAACACACACGGCACCGTTCATCTCATGATGCTGGATTCACCCAGCTCGCTGCTGCTCCTGACAACACCTAGTTTCTCAAGGAGCAGCCGGGCACAGGGTGGCATCTCCCTGGCCAGCCCCACGTCCAGCTGAGGTTGGGCAGCCTGGCACACAGAGGGATATCACATCTCTGCAGCAGCACACGGGGCGGCACACAGAGGCACATCACGTCTCTGCAGCAGCACACGGGGCGGTGGAGGTGGATGTCGTGCGTGCCTGAGCTGTCACCACACCCCCTGTTCTCCCATCACCCCAGCCCTGCCACCCACCTGCTTTTTGGCTCGTTCCTCCTCGAAGAGCACCCGCCGGTGCCGCTGGCAGTCCCGGACGGTGCAGATGCAGCAGATGCAGCGCCGCTCGTCCTCGCAGTACAGCTCCAGCGGCCGCCCGTGCTGCCGGCACACCCCGGCCGGGGCCACCTCGCACTGGCCCGTGGCCGAGCCCCGCGCGTCGCTGTCCCGAGCCAGCTCCACCACGCTGTACAGGGTGACATTCTTCTCCAGCTCCGGGCACCGCTCGAAGGCCCTGCGGCACTCGGGGCAGGTGTAGCTCGCATCGGTGCCGGCGGGCGCCTGCTTTTGCTGGTCCCAGTGGTCGCTGATGCAGCGCTTGCAGAAGTTGTGGCCGCAGGGCAAAGTCACGGGCACCTTGAACAGCTCCAGGCAGATGGAGCACACCAGCTTCTCCTCCAGCTTCTGCGAGATGGGCGATGCCATCCTGTCTGTGCCGGAGATCGCGGCGAGAAGCCGGGGAAATAGAAACTCGTGAGCGCAGAGGAAGAGGCGGTGACGCCGTGCCCGGAGGCGGGACAGCGCTCCCGGCCAGACGCTCTTCTGAAGTGACACCCGGTGGCTGCCCCGTCGTCACACTGGCTGTGCCACAGACAGGGAGGGTTGGAGCTGTTCCCCCGTGGAGAGGGAGGTCTGTGAAGCACAGTGGGAGACTCCGGAGAGGATGGAATGCTGCAGTGACAGCACAGGGAGACACGCAGGAGGCTGACAGGGATCAGAGCAATGTGTATTTCCATGAACATGTTTGCTGGGTACACATCGATGTGCAAATTGGATTTTCACTCCTTTATTGCCCTTTGAGGGAACTTCCAGGCATCCTCAGCTCTGCCAGGGGTCCCTGAGCTGAGTGTGGCAGTCCCCCCCCCCGCACAGAGATCTCTGTACAGAACTCCTGCCTGGGAACCAGCAGAGGCACCCACTGCTGCTGCAGCCACGTGTCACCTCCCTGTGCAGTGGCAAGGCTGTCACACATGCCAGCACCACGTTCTTCCCTTGCATCTTTTAAACCACAGCTCCTGCTGTTTGCCATGTCCCCATGCACACCCACCACACCTTTTCCTACGAACTTCCTTCCAACACCTGTGCACATCAGCACCCTGAAACACAATAAAGATGCCACCTGGGCCACCTGCCCCTGTTCAGGTGGCAGGTGGAGTCTCCTGTCTGGAGGCCAGTGCAGTGCCTGTGCACTGCAAGCCTTCACCTCGTTGTCACACAGCTCAGTTTCAGTTTTCCCCACCCAAGCCTTATCTCTGTACCAGGCCCACGTGTTATCTTGCACACATTCCCAGGCCACTGATGCTGATGGCATGGCCTTGTTTTTCAGCAGCTCTGCAGCCTCCCCTCATGAGCAGCTCCCCTTTCACCTGCACAGGTGAGGGCAAGCAGGCAACAGGTCTCTGGTGGATCATCCAGACCAGCTTCCACACTACAGGCAGGCTCAGAGCCACATCCCTGACCACAGAGAGGACTTGGGATATGTCACAACTCCCTGCATGTCCCAGCAAGCTTCAGCTCCAAAACATTATTTTGGGCTGCATCTGTCAATTCTGGCCTAGTATTTAAAGCCCAGAGAGGTGTAACATGAGCTGTGTGTCTGCCTGGAACCTGTGTCCCCATCGTGGGCACCTCCCCAGCACACTCACCCCAGCTTAAACCAGACCCCAGAACCTTTCAGGCTGGGAGGGGAGTTCAGGGAGCTCTGGAGTAACTGGTAACAGCCCTGAGCACAGGCAGAAGGGGGCCACTTCAGCCCAATGTCAGCTGTTTGCTGAAGGCTCCGATTTCCTGGTAAAAGGAACCTCAGAAAAAGTCACAGGGAACCAGAGCTGGGAAGAGGCAGCTGTACCAGCAGGAACATGTTGGTATTTGGGGGTCCATGTGAACAGGAGATGCACAGTGCAGCACAGCAGAGAGTAGAGGCCCCCCAAGGCCTGGGAACAGGACCAGCAGCAGTGCCAGGTCACCACCAGAAGCAGCTCTGCTTCTGCTCCACCTGCCCACACCAGGTATGTTCTGTTCAGGGAGAGAGGGGAAGGAGACTGAGGTCCATGTGCTTGGGTAGCTGAAGCCACCTCCACAAACAGTGGCCTTGTGCAAGTTTATCACCTGTGTAGCCACACTCTTTCCAAACTACAACATCCAAGAAGGGAAGTGACTCTGGCCAGCAAAGGGCTGCCCATGTGCCCTGCATTCTGCTGAGCTCCCCAGCTCTGTGCCAACTGGCCAGGGTAACAGGTTCTTTCCAATAAACACAGCTCTGCCAGCACTGCTCAGAGTGTTTAATCAAACTCTTCTCTCCAGGAGGACTGCACAAATAAAATCTGACACAGTCAGGAACCACAGCACTGTGAGAAGAAGAAATCCAGGCTGGCCTGGCTCTGTTTGTTTCATAAACAGGCAAGAGGAGAACTGTGATCCTTGCAGGGAAGCAAGGCAGAGCATCTCTGGGGAGATGCAACCTGCCAGCCACTGCTCAGCTCTGCTGCAGAATCAGAAGCAAGGTTTCAGCCTGGCCATGGCTTCACTTTGAATGTTCTTGTTAAGCAGCCTCTTGACCACGCAGCTGCCAGCCCTGTGAGCACCCACTGCCAGCTCCCAGCACAGTGGAACTGGGAGCTGAGGGGCTGAGACTTTGCCATTTCCCTCCTGAGGCACTGAGGGGAGCACAGGTGATCCAGGAGCCAGCATCCCAGGGACAGGGAGGGGGACAGCTCCTAGTAAATGCCATAGGTGGGCTCCTGTGTGTCTCGGTACCTGTCCAGGTACCTCAGGGGCTGGTGCCGGGGGAACTTCACCTGTGGAGGGTGGTAGGGCGGCGGCCGCACGAACTCGAACACGGGCTCCCTCATGTCTGCAAAGGGGCAGCAGGGTCAGCAGGAGGGCTCACAGCTGAGCCACACACCCCCCTACACCCACACAGCACCAGGGCTGCTCAAACATGCCCCTGGAGTTATTTTAATAGCCTCATGCAAGGATTAGGGGTTGTTCCTTCAGGCTGCTGTTATGATGGCTCAGGAAGGGCTTAGTCTGTGCTGATCCTGGACAAGGGCCAAGCCTGCAGCCACAGGACCATGTCCCACCCATAGATCCCCTCCAGCATTCTCATTCCTTACTGAGCAGCTGATGGAAGGTGGAAGTGACAGAGCTGTCCCACTGACACTGGAAAAATGCCAGCCCTGCCGGGGTCATGTCGTTCTCATGCTTTTTGTAGAAGTCAAATGTGCTAAAGGTTCTCATCTTCAGGCTGTAGCTGGAAACAAGACACAAGCATCAAGTGAACCTCTCCTTGCAGCAGTACTCTGCTCCACATCATCCCAGGGCATATGAAAGAGGTGGAAAAGGAAGCCACTAAAAGGAAATCTCCCAGTGTCTCCAGGTTTGTGCACATTTCTGGGCAGGACAAACCACTCTCTAAGAGCCTGTTCTGTAACAACAGGACACTGCAGTGCTGGGATTGTGGCTGCATAGCACACACAAACCCAAAGTAGCCCTGGAGAACTCTGCAGAGTGACAGGAGCTGCTCCTCTGCTGCAGTGACAGGCACATGAACCCCAGAAGCAGCAGCAGCAGCAGCCAAGCCCAGCAGTGAGCAGAGGAATTACCACGGTGCTGGCCGAGAGTCCTGGCTGAAGTCGATGGGGCCACGTTGCTTGAAGAGCAGGAAGATGAAGCGGTGATAACCCGTCCCCATGGCAGGGAAGGGGGGCAGGTAATGGCACATCTCCTTGCCAGCCCTGATGTCACTGCCTGGGATGTTGGTCCTGAACACAAACACATTTACTACACTCATTTCCCTCCAGCAGATTCATCCAGGACTGTAAATCACTCTGCCATGCTGTGATGTGATTTCTACCCCGTTTGATAAGGGAACAGATAGTAGAGATTGCTTTCATCACAGGAAAAATCCCACCCAGTGGTTGGAATGCTGAACAGCAGCAACATTTGGAACTCCTGCATCCTTAGCAGGACCCAGAACACAGGGCTAAAGGAGCTAATGGCAGGAACACCAGGAAAAGCCATGGATTCTGAGCTGCTGAAGGAGTTTTTGCCCAGTCCACAAGCACAGAGCACATGGCTCTGATGTACTCACACCAGCCAGTGGAGGTACTCCGAGTCTGCATCCCTCAAATGTCCATCTGCCAACACACAACAGAGAAAAGTGACTTAGGGACACCCTGGTGCCAGCATCGACCCCAAAGTGAGAATGCCCAGACCTGCTTTGACCAGAGGGAGCAGCTCACGACCTCCCAGCATTCCTTCCCTAGCAGGAAAGGAACTCATTTCTATAGGACTGAGTTTAAAATGAGGAGCAAAGAACTCTGCAGATATAATTCCAAGACTCTTGAAATCTTCTTGGGCAGCTGCATCTCTTCACTGTGTCTTGGTCAGGGTGAACAGTGTCAGCAAAGCTGCCTTCCAAGCAGACTACCAAGGAAGAGGAGTTTGGAGGTAAACAAAGGTGGGAGTCAGGAATTTATTTCCTGTTGTGTCACTGTCCCTTTTCTCAACTGCTGCAGATTTAGGGAGCCTACAATCCTTCCTCCATATGTAATATGTCCCAATCTAACAGATATACCATCACAGAATTACAGAACAGTTTGGGCTAGAAGGGACCTTAAAGCTTATCTCATCCTACCCCCTGCCATGGGCAGGAACACCTTCCACTAGACCAGGTTGCTCCAACCTGGCCTTGAACCCTTCCAGTATTCATCATCTCTGTGTAGCCAAAAGAATCAGGAGTTAACCAAAAGCTGAGTGAAACAAACCAGCTTAAACATGTTCCTTTAAAAAACTTGCTTCTCACCTGGATTTGTGAGCAGCAAAGTCCAGAGGGAGCCTTTGTCTGCCTCGTACGACACTGCAGGGGGACTGGAAGCCTAAAAGAGCAACATAAAGAGAATATAAATCACTCCCACAACAGCTTCCTGGGCAAGGCTTGGACACAACACAGACTGGGCACTGCCAGGCCACTGAGGAATCCACCTGGAGAGCTCCAGGGCATAAATAACCATCAGCCTCCTGACAGACAACCTACAATCTCTGTCCCTATCACATCCATAAAATAGTTTCCTTCAGGACAGAGGAAACACCCTCGTAAAAGGCATCCCCTGGAATGAACCACACCTGTTGGAAAAAGGCTTTCCAGGGGCTCTGGGTTGTTCCCAGCTCCCCTCACGCACCTCTGATGGAGTCACCATGTTCCCATAGTAGACTGGCACGAGGTCCTCGTCCTCCTGGCTGTAGTGCACCCTCAGGGCCACCCAGGGGGTGAAGGTGGCCCCCTTGAACAGGTCCCGGAACACCCCGCAGTGCTGGGCCACGCGCTGCTTGTGGAACGGGCCACTGGTCCTCTCCCACTCAGCCCTGACATCATCAAGGGGAATGAGCACTGCAAGGAGAGAGGGAGGATGCAGAGGCAGCAGAGGAGAGAGGGAGGATGCAGAGGCAGCAGGGGGAGGATGCAGAGGCAGCAGCTGGACACCTGTGGAGTCCCTTGTGCTGTTAAAGGAATTTCCAACTGCCCTGCCCTGGAAAAGTGAAGATTAAAGATACCCCAGGTGTAAAGAAGGCTTCTCCCCCATGGACCCTTGCAGACACTGTGCAATCTTCTCTCTGGCTTTGGCAAGCCCATCACCCACCCCATGGCATCCCCTTTCCCTGTTTCCCCATTGGCTCTGGGGCCTGGTGTCCTGTTCCTCTCTTCCCTGTGGTCACTTGTCCCCTGCCCTGCCCCCTGTGCCACCCACAAACCTCAGACCCTGTATAACTGAGAAAAACCACATGTTCTCCCTCTCTGGCTCCGGATTCACCTTCAGCACACTGGAATAAACACTTGCTGGGAATTGATTTGGGCTGGGAGCTTTCTGCCCCTCTGCTGAGCCAGCCTTGTAACGTGTGTGGCTGTGTGAGCTTGAATTGCCCCCTGAGCAGTTCTCAAGCAGTTTCTCTGCAGGAGAGGCTGACTGGTATCTAGAAGGGCTGTGGCTGCACTCTGAAAAGACACACTGTTACAGACAGCCAGAGCAGCTGGGGCAGGAGGGGAGGTGCTGGGGCACTGACCAGTCCGGAGCCGCGCCGCTCGCTCCATCTCAGGATTCTGGCGGTTCTCCCTCAGGATCCTCTTTCTTTCCTTCAGCTCCTGGGCCCGTGACAGCCTCTCACGTGGCAGGCCAATGTCTGTCGGGGGCTCTTCAGGGAGGGATGAAAAGAGAGGGGGAGGAACATGTGAGCACCCAAATCAAACACAAACCCCTGTGAAACCTCTGAGAGGGTGAGACAGAAACTTCCAGACATCAGGATCAGAGAAGGGTTTGGGTTGGGAGGGGCAATGAAGACCATCCACTTCCATCCCCTGCCATGGACAAGGACACCTCCCACTAGAAAAGACTTGAAAGGACAATCAGGCCTTGATTCTGACCCTCTGCACCTCCTTCCTCAGCTCATGGCCCTCCCATTCCCAGCTCTGCTGGTTGCTGAGCAGCCCAGCTGTCTTATCTGCTGCAGGCCTGAAGCTGTGGCTCCTTGTCTGCTCTCTGTGGCACCATTGGTGAGGCTGTTTTACACCACAATGACACAGAGACTCTGACTTCAGAAGGCTGGAAAAGTGACTCCTTTATTTTTGGAAAATGTCTCCCCTTTTATGCTATTTTACACAGACCAATTCGATTGGTGACAAGAAGACAAACCTCTTCAATCACATTGGTCAGACCAGAGGGACATCAAAGAGAAGTCCCTCCTGGGGAAAAGAACATAAAACATTCTTGCCGTTACCAAAACACGTCTCTTGTTTACAGAAAATTCCCTGGGAAAGGAATTTCAAAAACCAAAACATGTCAGGCACGAACCAGGGCTACACACCGGGGCTCCAAGCAATCCCTTCTTTGCTCTGTGTCTTTTGGCAGGTCCTGGCCAGCCTCCCTCCCTCCCTCCGGAAAACCACCACCCCTTCTCCCTGGAGAAGACATTTGCACTCTGCAGACTTGTACGTGGGTGTGGAGCTGATATTTTCTGAGCCTGAGCTCTTCCCAAGGGGAGCTTTTCAACAGTTTTTCTTTCTCCCAAAACAACCTTGTGCGAACAATATTCCTTTCCCATAACAACAGGTGCTGTTTGCTATTTCTGTTAGTTAATAAGAGAGGTGTCAGTGCTATGGACCAATAACGTCTCTTCTTAGGGCAGCGTGTTATGGGCTGAATAAAAAGGGCTGAATGAATTGTAAATAAAGCATTTTGATTTTTACTGCCTTCTGACTGGAGTCAAGCATTTATTTCGTGTCCTATGGCGACACACCGGGAAGGGCCGAGCCCTGCGCAGCCGGCGGGGCGGTACCTGCGGGCGGGTCGGTGTGTCCGCGGTAGGTGTTCCACCAGCGCCGCTCGCGGCTCTCCCGCGCCGCCCGCCGGAAGTACCGCGCGAAGCTCCGGTACCGCTTCAGCTCCTCCGCGTTACCGACCGCCAGATCCTCGTTGGGCATCGGCCCCAGCGGGGCTGCCCTCTTCCAGAGCACGGCTGCAAGGGGAACACACAGCCCACGGAGGGGGTCAGAGGGAGAGAAACGAGCACGGGATGGGCATCCCCACCTCCCACAGCCGCGTTCGTGGAGTCACGGGAGGGGTGAGGCTGGAAGGGATCAGAGTCATCTGGTGCCACCTCCCTGCTCCAGCAGGGTCATCCCAGAGCACAGGGCACAGGCTTGTGTCCCGATGGCTCTGGAACATCTCCAGTGAGGGAGACTCCACACCCTGTCTGGACAATCTGTTCAGGGCTCGGTCACTGTGCAGGGAAGAAGTTCTGCCCCGTGTCCAGGTGGAATTTCCTGGGCATCACTTCGTGTCCGTGGCCTCTGGTGCCATTGCTGGGCCCCCTGGAGCAGAGCCTGGGCCCTGCTGTGCCCCTTCCCTGCAGACAGGGACAGAACGGGATGAGAGCCTGTCTCAGCCCCAGCACCCTCAGCCTTTCCCCAGGACAGAGATGGTCCCGTCCCCAGATCATCTCTGTGTCCCTCCACGGGACCTGCTCCAGGAGCTCCGTGTCTCTCCCGTCCCGAGGAGCCCAGAACTGGACACTGCTCCAGGGGAGGCCTCGCCAGGGCTGAGCAGAGGGGCAGCATCACTCCTGACCTGCTGGAAATGCTCTTCCCAACGCACCCCGGGACACCAGTGCCCTTCTGGTCCCCGGGGGCACAGTGCTGGTCACGGACAGCTCATTGTCCACCGGGACCCCCAGCTCCTTCCTTCCCCACAGAGCTGCTTTTCCAGCCGGTCCATCCCAGCCTGTGCTGGTGCCTGGGGTCATTCCTCTGCACTTGCCTTTGCTGAACTTCAGACAGTTCCTCTCTGCCCTTCTCCCCAGCCTGCCCAGGTCCCTCTGAAGGGCTCACAGCACTCTGGGCTATCGGCCACCCCTCCCAGCTCTGTGCCATCAGTGAACTTGCTCAGGAGGCATCGACCTCTCATTCATGCTCCTCATCCAAGTCACTGAGGAACAAATTAATCAACTCTGGGCGCAGTACTGAATCCTGAGGGACACCACTAGTGACAAGGCTGGCGTTCGGGACACAGCCGTCCGAGAGCACCCTCCCCTTCACCCCCCCTTCCCCGGCGGGTTTCGGGGTTCCCCTGGTTCTCCCGCCCCTCACCGGCCGTGCCGAAGCTCCGCCCGCCGCGGGCCCCGAGGAGCGCCGCGCTCAGCAGGGACGCCGCCATGTTGTGCGCCGCGCTCAGAGAAGGACCCCGTTGCCATCGTGACGGCGCGCGGCGCCGCGAAGGCCCGGCTTGGAAGGCCCGCCCGCCATGGGGCTGCCCCTCACCCCGCCTGACTCGGGCGGTCCCCGCACTGGGGCTGTCCGTGGTAGAGCCTGATTAGAAACGTGCCTACAGCTTCAGCTCTTCCCTCGCCCCGGGCTCCCCATCCCCACCCTTGCCTCACTGAGGGAAGTGTCCCAAAACTCCTTCATGCCGTGGGCAGTTGACATTAAGGCTGAGTACAGGATAAAGCCAGCCCTCTACCTGCCCCGTTTGTTCTCGAGTTCCTGCTTCCCACAAATGCCTAGGAATCATCTGCCTCCGGTATTTTATAACCCGCAGACTCATCCTGCAGTGGCTTTCGCCACACATGCTGCCAGTCCCTCTGGGAACATGGGCTCCTTGTGAAGCCATCCCCAAAAGGTGGCATTTTTTACGAGTCCATCGCCACAGGCCCCTCGTTTCAGGACTCTGCAAGAACAGAGTTGATTACAGCTGTCATTGCTTGACACTGAAATTACTCCTGCCCCAGAAGAGGCTCAGCACTTGTGGGAATGGCATCATCCTGTTGCCCTAAGGTGGATGAGGCTGCAGGGCCGTTGGGCAGAGTTTAAGCACTGTTTGCTGACCCTGAGACACAGCAAATCACGCCAGCTCGTGGCATTCAGGCATTAATCACCAATCACAGCAGGGTAAGTACACAAAATCCTCACCAACAACAAGGAAGGAAAGCGTTTCCCAATACATCAGCTCCAAAAATGAATGGAAAACAACTGCTGTGAGTTGAAGCTGCTGCTGCCCAGCCCCAGAGTCAGAGCTTTGCTGTGGGCACTGCTGAGCTTTTGCTGGTGTTGGAGCTGCAGTGACACGGAGCAAATGGCACAGCCAGCTCTGCCCTGTGCCAGCTGTGCTTCCCCTGTGGCTGGGAGCAGCAGGAGAGGCTGGATCCCCGTGGGATGGGGCTGGCTGCCCTACAACACTGCAGAGCAGAGCCAGGGAGGTCACACTCTATAAAACACCAAAATCCAACTAATTTGAGGTCTTCTGAATACTTCATTCTACTTCCTCCATTGCTTTACATGAGATCCACTGAAGTCAGTGTGTGAAAAGAGAGACATTTTTGTCTGAAAACATGTTTTTGTAGTTTATTAGATCTGTACACAGCTAATGCTGTTCTCATTAGCATATTTTAAACCTGCTCCTCCATCCATCCCCCCTCCCCAGGCCAGCAGCCTGTTCCAGTGGACAGAGGGAAGGCAGAGCCCTCAGCCTCCTCTGGCATCCTGAACTTCATGGGGACCTGAAACACTCAGCAGTCAAAAGGCAAGTTTGATTAGTTTATTTAAAATTAAACATTTCTTTCTGTTCAGCTACTGCACGTGGAGCCAAACTTCGTGTCTGATCATTGTTAGTGCCAGAAAACTGATTCAAAATTAGAGACTAACAGACCAAAGCTGCAGAGAAGCAGCTTCTCTGGTTTTGCCTCAGAACTGCAGGATTTGGGTTTATGGTGAAGCTTTTTACCATTTTAATCTCAGAGTTGCCCTTCTCTAGTGTGAAGAGGTTTTATGGTTACTGGTGTGGAAAAGCAGCAATGATTTTGCTGGGTTGTAGTTGCACTGATTTGCCTGGGCAGTAGGATGTTCTCTTCCAAGCTAAATTCTTTCTGTTCAGTCAGACAGCCCTGTGCAAGGCTCAAGTCGGTATCAAAAGAAAATTAAGCAAATCAGAGAAAGCTCCTTGGAAATGCATGGGTAGGAAAAAAAAATAAATCTGGACACTTCACTTGGGATTGTCGTTTTCTTGACAAATGCCTTTAAAAAAACCAGGACAACATCCCAGAAAAAAACAGAAGACCTGAGGATGCTGGTCAGCTGATTTCTGCCCTCCAATACTGGCTTCATCATTCCAGGTCAAATTTGCAGTTTTTACCACTTACATGTGGTTTTTTCTCTCACCAAATCAACATAAGTAACATTTGTAAAGTGCTTTGAGATAGTGCTAGAAAATGCTAAGAGTGAAAAAAGAGGGGCAGAACATCTGTCATCAGCATCCAGCTGATTACTAGGAGTTGGTTTTTATCCTCAGAGCAGCATCACTATGTTCTCCTTTAACCTCCTATTAACCAAGAGCTGGCACAAAGGGAAAAGGAGTTTGTGCAGGGCAGTGAAAGAAGGAAAACAAAGGAAACACGAGGATTTCTTCTGGAGAAATGCCTGAAGCAGAGCTCCAGAGGAGGACAGGTATTTACTTCCCAGATCCATCAGGGAAACAGTGCCACATGCAGACTCACATGCACAGAGCTCTGCAGGAGGCTTCACACAGCACAAACATTTGCCAAATGAGGAGAGAGGTGGGGCTAATCTTAAAAAAAAAAATTAAGAAATCAAGACACTGATGCTTTTTTGAGGGGAGGACATAACTGCTCACCAGAAGCTACTGCCTGAGGGCTGTCAGCTACATCATAGTAAAGTCCTGCCACCTTTTCCAGCTGACAGGAACTCCTCTCTAGTTAGCAGCTTCACAAAAGCAATCCTTGTATAAATCCATAAAGCTTTCCCAGATTTTTAAAAGGTTAATTTTACCATTATAATTGCACTTTAAAAACAGGCATCAATCCCTACGCACTCTTCCCAAACACCTCCTCCATTTATAAAAGAGGAAAGAAAGGCTACAATTATTCACTGTCCTACAGCTACAGGATTCAAAGGCTTGATTCAGGTGCCTGAAGGAAGGATGCAAACACCCAATTTTCAGGGCAGGACAAGAGTGCATTTTAAAAAACCTGCAGGCTTCACAGCTTGGCTTGCATTGGCTTCAGGTGTTTATGGAAAGATTCATGAACCTGCAAGACAACAAGACAATGGTTACAGGGTTAGGCTTGATCTTTGAAACAGTTTTACCTCCTCACATCTTGCAGTGTTTTTTTATACTAATTAGATTTGGATTAGAGGCACTTTGGAGATTTAAGAACAGCCAGATAACTTCTGTATTTCAGGGTCTACATGATGCAAAACATGAGGATATAAAAAACAGCCTGCCCACTACCTTTCTTTTGAGAAAGAAATACAAGATTTATATCCATGCAATTGTTTGGCATTTTAATTACAAGAAAACTGGTACAGGTTTCCTAAGGGGCTGTAATGAAGCTCCTAAGCCCCACTGACTTCAGAAGTACAGAACACTGAGCAAGCTGTGGTGGGATTTAACTCCAGCTGCAGTCTCTGGCAGCCCATTGTAGAAGATACAGTCTGCCCTCATCAAATAAAAGCACCAGGAGACAGGATTTACCATTCTGGCTGATGGAGCAGAGACACTTCAGTTTATTTTAGCTCAGCTGCAGCTCCAATCCTAGGCCAGATATACAACATCTGACACCTAAGTACTACAGAGGAGCAATTTATCTTCTCCTCCACTCACTGCTCCTGCCCAAAGACTGGAAGATTTGCCAGAAAATGGGCAAGGCTTCCACAGCTGATATCACAAAGCAGAATCAACAGCATGTGATAATTGCTTTTGAATTCACTGAGATAACTCAGTTGCTTCTCTGTGCAATGCATCATTTCCTCCCTCAACTGAGAAGCTCAAGAGATCCCACAGGGATGAATGCAAGGTACACCTGGGAGAGAAACTACAGAGAGCAAACTGAAAGAAGGTTGTTAGTTTTGGTCCATTACTTCTTGTGACTTTTCTCCCCCCCTTTCTCAATTACCTGCTGAGATCACTGGAGCATAATTAACAACCCTAAATTGAGTTATTTCTCTGGCCACGTGAGAAGAAGAGGTTTCTTTACCTGTGTTTTGTTCAGGGGGGATTTCTTTGCCCACTCAAACATGTTCTCGTAGACGTTGCCGTCGTAGCGGCCGAGCACAGACCCCAGATGGACATCATGGAAGTCAAAGGAGTCCACCAGGGCCACTGCATTGGGACGAATGACAGCCAGGAGCTCCTTCACATGCTGGTTCACTTGGGTTATTTGGGCACTGGTCAAGATACCCGCCTTGAGAAGGGAAACAAGGATTGCACAAGTCACAAATCCTTCCCTTCCCCAACGTCTCACACAGGTCAGCTTTCCCACACACAAAAATGCAGCAGTTCATAAAACACCAAGGGTTTTTTTTTTTTCTTCACTAAGTACTTAAATTGGCAATTTGCCACAATGCACAAGCCGGAGGAGATGCTAGCACAGCCCTCCATACTGCCCAGCTATTAATCCTGGGTGGGATACTCACTCTGTGAATATCTGTAAGTTAACTGTAGCAGCAAGCTTTCTTGGAGAATATGCATATAAGGATATTAAATTGTGCCTGGCTTCAGGGAAATTTTTAGTAAGCAGCAAAGAGGAAAAAGGGAAGACAAAACATGCCATGTCTGCTTGAAGAGCAAACAAAACGCTGCTGCAAAAACGCATTCTCAAACTGACAGAATGAAGAGAACAAAAGCAATGCCTGACAACAACATAAAGCCATTCATTGAAGGATGGGTTAGAATTTGGAGCACAAGATCCCCTTTGAGGGATATTAGTTGTGGAGCACCTCTAACTGCTGCTCCTTTATTAACTGCTTGTTTTTTAACCAGAAACCATTTGAGCTAAACCTTGGCACGTGCCTGGTTTCCGTTTATCACAAGGGAAACCCGACGAGGGCCCTCCAGCAGACACACACTGCTAATGAATTTCTGGCAGCCAACAGCCAAGAATTTACACCTACAACATCCACACAGTTTGGCATTTAAAGCACATTTGCAAGCAGTGAACGTGGCTTCAGAAACGTGGAGTGCTGGAGGAGGACACCCACCTGCAGGAAGTCGCCCGCGTTCCTGCTGATGCCGAACAGGGCGTACAGGAGGCACAGGTTGGTCAGGACAGCGTGGACAGCAGCGTCACTGACCTCGGCCAGCTTGGCTGTGAACAGCTTCACCACCACATAGTGACAGTGGGCCTGCAGAAACCAGACAGGCTCAGTCAGGGCCACAGAAAGGTGAGGAGCTCTCACAGCACGTTTCTGTACCAGGCACAGCACTGACCTCTGATGCCCGCACAAGATCAACAGAAGTCCTGTTCCAGGCGTCCTCCTTGCTCTTTCTGTGGTTCAGCTCAGCTTGCAGATTCTTTGCTGCAGATTCTACAAGCCTGATTCACATGAGGAAAAAAACCAGTTTACATAATAACACCACATTAACAGGATGACACACACTGAATTCATACGTCAGTCATGGCACATGGGCTCAGAATTCTTCTCATGTGCCGTGAGTGAAGACAGTGACTGGAGTGACAAGTTGTGCCTCTAAAACACCAATAATCACTGCTGCAGCTACAAAACAGCTACAGAGGGGTAAGAGGACTTCTGACAGCACATGTGGTGCTTCAATATCTACTCACAAGTAGGTGTCTGTTCTACTCTCCCACTTCACTCACAGTGAACTTTAGTATCAGGATTGTTTCTCTCCACAAAGACCTCTGAGTAGTTTGGTATTTGTAAGTTTGAATACACTTTACACATAAATAAGAAAAAGATACATCCCAAAGGAATAGGGAGCAGAGTAACCAGGCTATGAGCAGGCTGTGAGCAGCCTCCTGCAGCCTCAAAAAGCACTTAACCCTGACCCCAACCCAGTAAAGTGTGTCACTTCCTGAAAGCAACACGCGGATCAAAGCTTTGCCAGCCACGCCTCGAGAATCCAGCACAAACAGGGCAGTGCATCACCATCACCTCACCCAGTTTTCCTTGGCTCAGCCAAGTGTGAGCTCACCGGGCAGCACGTGACTTGTAGGCCTCTACCAAGCTGGTGGGGTCGTTGATCCTCACGGTGACAGCCCTGGCAGCCACGTGCTGGGGCTGGATGCGCTGCCTGGAGAGGTCGTTCAGGTAGGACACCATGCCAGTCACCTGCTGTCCAGAGGTCACCTGGGAGTAGCTTTTCATGAGGAACCTGAAAATAGAGACAGCAGATGGCAGCTCTTACTCATGAGTTATCTGAATGGACAGAAGTAATCTCACCGAGGCTCAGGTCAGAAAGAACAGTTGTAGGCACACAATTACCTGTCAAAAATGGGGAAGGGGACAGAAACATGACATGGCAATACAGACACTTCTGCTCATCACTTTGTCACCAAATTCACTGCAAACCAGTCAAATAAAAGACTCCTTAACACTGATTTAGTGTTAAGAAGGGCATCATTTATTACAGGTGCCAGGTTGCATAGGGGTTACTCCTCCTTGTGTGCATTTGATTTTTTACAAGAGTGTTGCTTACATCCAGTCACTACATGCATATTATAATTCACTCATTACCATAAACCCCTCCCCAGGTTCCCAGATTCATCCTTGTTTTGGCTATAGCTGCATTCCTAAGCCAGATGTCTCCCCCTTATCTTCAAACTGTCCTTGCTGGGATAGCAGATTTGGCCTGCCCTGTTTCTCTGCTCAAAGTTACACAGACACAGCAGAAATTGAATTCACCCTTTTGGTACCAATTTCAGCCACAAGGACCACAAGGAGAGGCTGTGCAGAGCTGCCATACCTGGCTGTCTGCAGCATCATGACGGTGTTCTCCCCCTCGTAGGTGCAGGACGGGGTGAAGGTGACGTAGATGTCGGGGATGCCGCTGCAGCGGGAGTAGCCGTGCCCTCCACAGGCCATCCGACACTCCTCAATGCCAGCGTTGGCAGTCCAGGAGGTGAACGCCTTCAGCCCCGCTGTCAGGGCGTGCAGCTGAGGGGCAACAGCAAAGACAGCATTATTTTACTTAGCTTGTACATATACGTGTTAAGGAGTGCAACTCCCAGGAAAAAAAAAAACAAAAAGCAGAGTCAACACCATTCTTGCGCTGTTCCACAGGGTGTTGTTTTTCTTGAAGGAACTCTTTCCTGAGCCAAATATTTATATGAAAGCCCTTGTACATGGAAAGACTTCTTTTAAGTACACTGTTCCTTCTGCCCCTTCACATGTTATGTACAAGACTGTTTTCAATTGCCCATTGTTACCAACCCTACCAGAAAATCAACATTTTACAACCCGAACTCCTCAGTATAGTACTGATACTTTGATCAACACACCTGTTCTACCTATGGCACTTGGAAAAACAATTAAGAAGTTACAGCAAAAGCACAAGACCAGTTGTAACTCCCAAACAGTACTCCGTAATTCCTGGAAATGCACCTTTTGAAAAATATATTCCCAGTAGCTTTCTCACTGTGCATTACACTTTTTTATAAAATGCTAAATGAATAGAGCAAATGTATGTCACCAGCACATACTGGACTTGGGGGTTTCTGAAACTGCAGAAGTAGAAGACACCTCAGGAGTGAAAGCCAAAAAGGCTCAAATGCCTGTTTTTCCATGCTGTAAAGAAACCTCACAAAAATTCAACCAACACTCTGGTTTCCAGAGGACACAGTACCTCTGGCAGCTCACTGAGGTCCCCTGTGCTGATGTCCCCACTGACACGATGATAGGTGTCCTTTATGTAGGCTCCCACAAAATGGAAGGCGTATGCTGTCGCCAGGAGAGGAAAGAGTTTGTATTGCTGGGTCTGATAATCCAGGATCTGGGGTTCTGGTTCCCTAGAGCACAGATGAATTAGCATGTCAGTGGTAGCAAACTGCTGCAGAAATCCCATTGATCCCTACACTAAGTATGTTCACCATCCATATCAAGCCAGACTCTCTAAGACCATCCAGCAAAAGCCTCTGGCAGGGGAGGACATTTCCAAGAATGAAAGACTATGCACTCCCCAGGACAAACAGTGATTTGAAACCATACCCAGTGCCAAAGCCAACATCAGCCACAGCCCCCATTCCCCCCAGCAGTTCAGAATTCTCCCTCAGCAGTTGAGGCTGCCCTGGGTGTCCCTGCACTCACCCTGGCTTCAGCTCAGACTGGTGTCTGACGGCGCTGTAGCGGATGGCGATGGTGCAGGCCCGGGACAGCGAGCGAGCAGAGTCCCCCACGATCAGGGAACGGATGAACACCATGGTGCCATAGGTCAGCTTGTCACTGACTGGTTTCACATAGGTGCCATCTGGTTCGACCTGCCAAAAAAGAAAAGATTAAAAAAAAAAAAAATACAGCCTGTTGATTTGTGAAGTTTCCTCCCTTTTACATGTTCACACTCTATGAACTCATCAAGCAGCGTTTACAAGCCACCCACAATCCTTCTGGTGCAGTACTCAACCTCACAGGAGCACTCAGCGTGCCCATTTCTAACAGCAGATACAGCTGAGACTCACTGCTTTACCTGGGCATATTTCATCAGCATGTTTTATTTACCTGGGCATATTTCATCAGCATGTTTTCCCGAGGAATTCGGAAGTTGTCCATTTTCAGGTAGCCATTATCCATTTCATCATAGCCAAATTTGGGGCCAATGTCACCCACTGTAATACCTGCCACAGACAAAGCCACTTGCATTAAGAAATAGGAACTAAACACCACACAAGAGGTTCAAGCCTTCTCCAATAAGGAGATTGTTTAGTTTTCTAGCAAGTCCTGGCAGTGTTATGAGTAAGAGTTAACAGACACCTTAATCTCTTTGATGGAAAAGTGGTGTCCTGGTTTTGGCTGGGATAGAGTGAAATTATCTTCCCAGTGGCTGATACAGTCCTGTGTTCTCGATTTAGCAGGAGAACAGTGTTGAAAACACACTGATGGTTCAGTTGTTGCTGAGTAGCACTTGTATCAGGTGAAGGACTTTCCAATTTCCACACTGCCCCAACAGTGAGGAGGAGGCTGGGGGGACACAAGAAGCTGGGAGGGGACACAGCCAGGACAGCTGATCCCAGCTGGACAAAGGGATACTCCCCACCATGTGGCATTCATGCTGAACAACAAAACTGGGTGAAGCCAGCTGGGGGGGATGACAGCCCCCTGGTAAGGGACTGGCTGGGCATCAGTCAGCTGGTGCTGAGCAATCACACAGTGATCACTTGCTCTGCAAATTCTACTACTGTTATGGTAATTCCTATTGTTATTATTGTTGTTGTTATTAATTTCCCCTCCTTTTCTGTTCTATTAAATTGCCTTTATCTCAGCCTACAAGTTTTACCTTTTTCACAATTCTTTCCCCCATCCCTCTGTGTGGAGGGAATGGCTGTGTGTGTTTAGCTGCCTGATGAGTTAAACCACAACAATTGGACATCAAGACACGGGAATCTCCATAATTTCCATGCAGGCCTACTATCCACTCACTTCAGAAGCTGTCTCTAAAGTTCATCCAGCTCAAGAGTGATCAAAGTTATTCTTCCCCTTTCAGAAAGCAGGATGTGCTGCTGTGCAATGCATAGCTGGGAGACACTGGAGCAGAACCAAATCCCAAACTAAACTTCAGAGGGGCAGAATCAAATCCCAAACTAACCTTTGCATTGAAAGCCTGGTAGATAAGATGATTTAGTGGTAGTTCAGTCATAAGAAGGATGCATTTAAGCCCCATGATCTACCAGCTGAATTCAGCTAATAAAATAAGACATGGACTTCACCAAGACACAGCAGCTGTATACAGTCAGAGAGAAACAGGTTTAATGTATTCCCTGGGTGTGACTTTGTACCTGGCAGAGGTTCATGTGTGCCCAGCTGGCGGATGGGGACAATGAAGGCGTGCAGGCCTTTGCACTCGCCCTGGGTGTAGAGCTGAGCCAGAACGATGGCGTGGTTCGACGTCTTCCCAACTGCAACGGGAGTGGGAGACAGCACAGAAACACTCAGACACACTTATACAGAGTCCTTCTTCTGAGATAACCTCATCACATCACTAGAAACCCAGCCTGACCCCACTGGATGTCACCCCAGTCGTACAGCTCTGTGACAAAGTGTTGCTTGAGTCAGTGGAAGTTGCACAATGCAATCCTCTTGACTATAAAACACCAAGTTGTTGGCACACCTGCCAGTGAAGCTGAAGGAACTACAAATAATTTGATACATGCAATCAAAAATTACACCAAATCCACACTGTGAATGGCTCTGAGCAACAGTCCAGAGCACACAATGTTTAGCAGGCTCTGATAAGTCTGCTTGTTATGCAAGAGTGACTGGCTTTCAGCCAACTCCTTGGATCAACTTTCAGCCATCGCTCTGTAGATATAACACACTTGGCATCACCTCCCTGAGTTTTTCCATAAATATTCCAGTTTGGGACACACTTACGTCCACCTGGCCACCACTTAATGGAGGTGACAGTGGGGCTGTTGAGGATGAACTCCTGTGTAGAGGGGTCGTAGGTGGCTGTAGTTTCCAGGCCCCGAAGATGAGTCCCTGGAAACAAGAAAACACGTTGTTTTGGCAGGAAGTCAGTCACAAAACAGAGACAAGGGACAGAACTGGACAATGGAAAGTGGAACAGAGACAAGGAAAGAACTGGACAATGGAAAGTGGAACTCCAGTAGTAATCTTTAAATTTTAACTTTGCTTTTAGGCTATATATATAAAAAGCTAAATATCAACACATTAAGGAAGAACAAGCGAGAACCAGACCACATTCTGGGACTGGAAGCCAATTCTCAGAAAACATATTGATTTTTTTCCCCCAGTGGTCTAAGACTAGTTTTCCAAGCACCTCCAATTTGACACCCTTCTGCTATCACACACCAGAAGCCCCTTCTCAGTTAAAATGTTCCACAGGAACACACTCACCTGAATTTCACTAAAATGCAATCTGACTAAATTTCAAAACAAAACCATCCAGTTCTCAGCCACAAGACGAAACAAACAGTGCCCATCATCACCTCTTCATTCCCTCATCAAGCCTACATTCTCCTCACTTGATGGAGCTGATCTCCCAGGAGAGATCACCCATAACTCCAAGACAGCAAGTAATGGCCTTTGTATGCCAGGTACTGATCCAGGTAGATGAAGAGACTGCAAAAAGATGGAGGTAATTCCAGGAACAGTCTTTGTCTTCTGCCCCCAATGCTTCATTTCCCACACACCTGTCTCAGAGCAGTGGCATTGCCCCTGAATGCCTTAAAAAACTCCCAAAATCACCAGGCCTACTTGCCTAAACTAGACAAGCTGTGAACACTGCTGAGAGCCTGGACTGACAGGGCAGGACCAGAGCTCCAACAGGAAAAAGGAGATCACCTTGCAGCAACCACGTTCCCAAAGCATGGAGATAATGGCAGACTTCCACAGGCAGCTCAACACAGACTTACTCTGCTGGCAAAGGATCTTCAAACCTCACTAGTTCCAAGAGATTCTCCTCAGACTTGCAGTTACTTTATGCTTCACACAGTCTCTACATTTCCCTTCAACACAAAGGTGAATCCTGCTCATTTTTGGAAAATAATTCTCATCTGCAACTCTGAGATGACCAAAATTAAAGTTTCCCACGGCAGAATATCCTCCCTTTGAAATCTGAATTAGAAGTGTTGCAATCACAATACTGTTGGAGTTATCAAAATCCGTTTCAAAGCTTGAAAGCAAAGAAATAGCAACAAAAAACAAAGTCAACTTGAGACAGAGAACTCAAAAAGCCCAATGCATTTCACGATCAGTTAAAAAGAACATACAGGAGTGAACTAAGGGGAAACAGCTCCCCACAGAACATGAGCATTGGAACCAAGTTAATCCTGACCCATCTGATCCAAGGTTCACCCTGAGGTGAACAAGTAACTCTTAACTTTTTGGCATCTCTTTCACTACCTCAAAGCTCTGTCCTTTTGTCTTTACACTGAACATTAACTAGAGCAAAGCAGAACTCAAACTGGAAAGAACAGCAAATGTAAGATGAACAGCTGCCACCTAACTGACAGCACCAGTGATAGCCAGTAATGATACTGGTTTGAATGGCACATGGAGCAGCCAGGTGCTCATTTACAGAGCTACAGACATCAAACCCTCCCTTCTGAGGAAGAGAGGGAAGCAGCACATGGCAGGATGCTCTATTAACCCTTTCAGAGGCCGTCCACATTTCCCTACAATCACAGCTGCATGTGTCAAACTGTGGGACGGGAATCCTCTGTACACAAAGCCATTCTCAGAAAGAGCATTTACTGAATGTACTGTACCATGGCCCATTTCAGTCTGGGCATAAGTGCCAACGATCTCCAGGTTCCAGGCAGGCATGAAGAAGCGATCCTGCTGCTCTGGGGTGGCCTGGGTGAGAAGGGTGGGCAGGAACATGCCCAGGTGAAGGTCCAGAGGCTCAGGCCGTCCGCGGTGAACAAAGCTGTGAAGAATTGTCATGGGATTGGGAGCGTGGAGGGAATGTTATGGGAGGGAAGCAAGCATGAGGATTCGTGGTGGAGATTCAGGAAGAGACAAAAAGAAAAAAAAAAAAAATGATCCACGTGTCAATTGGAATTCAGCAAGTGTATTTTAGAGAGGCAGAGCACTGTCCTTTTCTCAGGCCTGAGTAATAAAAAATTGCATTCACGTTGAAATAAACACGCTGCAGTGCAGTTCTCTGTAATCATGCAGAAAGTGCATCTGCAACATTCCCCTGGGTTTGAGGCACTATGATTGACTTTAAAAAAAGGATGGATCCAAACCAAAAGATGGACCAGACCTTCTGGTTTGAACATCAGAGCATCCCTAAGTTCAATGGGCTGAAGCAGTCAGCTGAGAATGTCAGTTTGTTGGAGACATGATGTGGCTGAACACAGTGTGCTTTCAACCAAATACAGAAGTCCATCTTTTCTTTTCATCTTTTTTTTTTTTTCCCATGTTTTGAAGGTAGAACCTGGTGGAAATCCCAGTTTATCCAGCTAAACAAGTTAGGTTTTCAATGGACTTTTTTTTTAAAAAAAGCAAATCCTAACTGGCTGCACTATTTACTCTACTTGTTTAAAACAGAGTATCAGACACAATTAGTGTAGATGGCATTTCAAATCAACTCCCTTCAGCTTCTTCTATTTTAAAGAACTTTCTTAAAAGGACAGTGCTCTGTACCTGTAAGTCAAAGCTGTGAACATGAACAACTTGGGAAGAAAGCCAAGATTTTTCAATCTGTAAATCACCAGCACAAATTATCTCCAATTAAACATCTATCATTAGAATTACTTTTTCTCCATGTTCTGACAAACACTGCTGTGAGGTAATTAAGTGGTCTACTAAGTTTTTCAATATAAAGAATTAATTCATCATTAAACCTTAAAATATTGACAGCTTTGAGTATTAAAATAGTGGGAACAGATTATGATCAGTACCTCCATCTGGCTCACTTATGTATGAAATAAATTTAATTGGACTTTAACAGGAACATATAGATACATTTAAATGATATGCATTATGGAAAGAGCACTGGTCTGAGCTTGGTTTAAACTCATTTGACATTCTCAGCAAAGTGGGAACTATGCATCCTTGTGTTCTTTAAATACACATTAATATGAACTGAATATAGTTCTGTCCCTAGGGCTTCCCAAGAACTGTTTTTTGATGTTCTCAGATTCCTACAAATAAATTCAACTATCAAATAAACCCAGCAGCAAGGTTTTCTAAGCCTTCTGACTGCACAGTGACCAAGTCCAACGTGGGACTAATGGCCTACCAGGAATACCAGATTCTAAGTGATTTCAGTACTGGTGAGAAGTACACAGCTGACAGCTAAGAGTGGAAAAAAAATTCCTTATTTACCAGCAGTACTTATAAACTGGATAGAAACAGCACAGTATTTTCACTTTTTCACTGCTCCTTCTTGTTTCATTTTCAGCCCTGTGCTATTTGTTTTTTCTTTCTTTGATTTTTTTTTTTTTTAGAGACTTCTTCACTATGAAACAGGTTAAAATCAACTCAAGCTATCACACACACAGTCACCAAGATAAAACTGAGTAACTACCCATTCAGGCCAGAGTTCAATAATCCAAAGGTCTGTTTCCCCATCACCAGATTTTAAACATCAAGATTAAATTAAGCAAAGTTCAGTGACAATTACTGCAGCAGCTTCATTGATGAAATATCAGATACTCAACATTCAGAACAGAAATGTCAATTGTTTGTGTTTTAATTATTCAGCATAGAAAGCATATCTGCTTCACTGTATGAGCTCCATTTAGTGTCCAAATACCAATTTAACCATGCAACAACATGAGAACTATAAGGAAATCAACCATCATCAGGCAAGAAAGTGCAATGATTTATGTGAAATCAGAAGTAAAACCAATTACTGCAGTGTGTATGTGACTGATTTCAAGCAGCTGGTGTGAGAAAGCAAATAAGGCCAGCAGGCACTGATTGTTGCCATCCAGTTATCTCTCAGCTTCTGGTGTTGAGCTGGGTTTGTTGAGCAGGACAGAGGACAGGATTTCTTCCACTGAGTCTTCTACAAATGTTTCTGCAGCTGTAACTGAACAACCAGGCAGCTGGCACTGCCATCCAGCAGTGTCCAGACATGTACACATCAGGCTTTCCCACTTCAGATGCCAGCACAAGCAATGGAGTCCTCGTTTGTACACTGTTCTTGCTGGCATTTAACAGCCATAATTCCAGGTTCTGGGCTAAAAGACTGGTTTTTAAGCCATTAAATGTTTTTCCATTTGAAGCAGTGAAAGTTGCTTTCAACAACAGCAGGAATAAGATGGTTTTTTTTTCTTTGTAAACAAGACCTTTCCAGGAAGCTGTACAGCTGCAGTGGAGCAGCATCTGGAAGAGAAGTGCCTGGGGCAAAGCATACCTGACTTTCAACCCAAAACTCACAATCTTTCTCCACTGTTCCCATAGGAATGCTCCTGACCTGTTTCTGCAGGCCAGCCATGCACTGAGGGCTCTGGCACACATGTCCCAAAACCAGGCAAAAGTAAAAACCACAGTACTGTCCATTGGCATGTTCCAACTGGTTCAAGTAAAATTCAGACTCTCAGGGCTTAGAACAACCTCCTCATTTCAAAAAAAAAAGTAACAACTACCAATGCAGAGATCAGCTAAGAGGTGCATTCTGGAAAAGACCAAAAGGAATCCTGGGATTGTCAGGATGTGAAACAAGGCGGCTGTCTGGCTACAGACATCAAACCATTAAACTGAGGAATTTTACCTTTCCCCCTTTAGACTGACCCAGGAAACATTAACAATTGACCCACTGGAGTTAGAGAAAAGAGGTTACCCATTGATCCCTGAAGGGAACTAACCATGTCCCATTTCGGTTTGGGCGTAGGTGCCAATTATCTTGACTCCACGGACCAGGGGCAGCCACTTCTCCTTCTGAGCATCAGTCGTTTGGGTCTCTATGGTTTTGTGAAACATGCTGAAGTGGAGACCCAAAGGTTCAGGAAAATTGCCCAAGCATGTTCTACAGGAGAGAAATAGAGGGATCTGAATCTCAGTCTTACTGTTACCATGAACCTGAAAGGCTTTTCTCCAACTGGAGCATAAGATAATCTCATTGCTTCATTCAACCTTCATTTTTTGTCCCACAAGCAACCTCCAAAGGTGGAGGCATCAGAAGCAATGCTAATGGGGAAACAGATCTTCTTCACCAGGCATCTTCTTCACCCCGTGAATCCTGCTGTTGCTATGTAACTGGAAAAAATATTATTCTGCAAAGGTTCATGCAGAACTTGAAACTAAGGACATGAAAACCAAATTATTTTCTCACCCATCTCTCAGGCTTTGTGGGAATAAATCCCACTGCTGCTGGTAGCCTACAACTAGGGCATTATTGGTTAGAGGAAATATGTATTAAAAATGAAAAGGTGTCTTTGGTGAACTGAGTTCTTTTTGGAACAGCTCTGTATTGTCTGCAGCTGCTGCTATCAGTTGTGAGATCTGGAACTCACCTTCAATTAAAATTACCATTACAGTCTAGTGCTGAAGAGAATGGAAAGAAAAATCAGATATTTTAGGTGTGCTTCACCAAGCAGAAGTTATTTCATGAAAGAAAACTCTATCTAGTAGCCACAATGGCAGGCAAAGTACATTCTCAATTAAAACATCTCCCTTCTGCAGCTTGAACAGTGTCTTCATCTTCTACTGTAGACAAATGTTTATTCCACCTAAACTCTAAGACAGAAGAGGAAAAAATGAGCCCTCTGCATAAATACCATAGGGGGTGCTCTGCACATAGCTTGTCAATTACAACAGCATTTGTGACTGGCATTTTGCTCCATGCAGAGAGTAAATAATTGATAATTCAACAGCAGGTCCTGTACAGGCTGTGAAAATCAGCCTTAGAGTGAGAGACAAAGCACCACTGAACTGCACTATTGCCTGTTCTAAATGAACAAGACTAAATGAGCCATGGATTCTTCCAGGACCAAAACTATTGTAATCTAATGCTGGTGCTATTAGATTTTTATTTAGGTATTTATTTAGATAATTATAATCTAACTGTGCTTTAAGCTGGTGTGGGTGCAGGGACAGTGTCTCAAGTTCCTGGAATTGAGCCACACAGTTCTCTCACCAAAAAATTCTTGCCTACAGCAGCATATTACTGATGTTTTTGGGGTGACCAAGGACTTAAAAATGCTGCAAGGACAGCAAGACAGAACTTTTCAACACTCTTGTGGTTTCCTAAGTAGGTCATTCTTTTAGCCCAGGACCTATACAGCAACAGCAGCACCCTTTTCTTCCTCACTGCCTACAGCACAATTATTGTGCACCTACTCCTTGGACCCAAAAAGGACAAATCCATAGGGAGAAAATGAGTGTTGACTTTGAAACAAAGTTTCAGGGTAGCTTGGGAAGAGCTTGAATGGGTCTTTGCCTATTTTCAGCAGTCATTGAAAGAACTTGAGAAAAATGTGCAGCCCATGCTTTGCTGTCAGAAAAATCAGGTCAGACACTGCTTCTTTGAAGGTAATGCTCCAGGAAAAAAACCCCAGATATCTTCTGAAAGGTCACACCAGCAACTTTCACTGCCTGTGAAGAAGTTTAATGACAAGTGCCAGATATCTCATGCTTAACTATCACCTTCTCTGACAGGAGGAGGACAACAGACATTTTGCAAGTGGATGCTTTAACATCCCTGTGTCAGAAGGTCATGAGGTTTCAGTAGCCATTCGTGCAGCATTTTAACAGCTTCTTGCATTAACTAAGATGAAAATTAAATTACAGCAGAAACTGTTCATTTCTCCACACTGAAGATTTAGGATTTCCTTAGTGTGCCTTCTAACAATTTGAACGACAATGAGAGAGAATCCTGCTCTCCCCAAGACACAGGACAAACAGAAGAGGTACCAGCTGTGAAGGGAGGAACAACAAGTTTTCTTCCCTTCTTTTTCTTTCTCTGAACTCTTACTGCTTCCCATCACAATTTCAGCACTCCCAGCACGTGGATTGGCTGTTCTCCAAAGGCTGCAGTGTGTAACTGTTCAAATACTCTGCCCCATCAAGACTGATGATGGCAGTTACCATCTAATCAATGACAGGCTGCTCTGAGGTCAGCCTTGCCACAACAACCAGTGTCACAACCAGGCTGCAGCTCCAAATCCACTTCTGGGAGAAGGCTGTGGAGCAATATGTGCTTTGGCAATACAGACCTTGGAGATTTCACAGCAACCAGTGCCACCCACACAGTAAAAAAGGCATTTGTGTGACAGGTGTGTCACTGCCTCAAAGTGCACAGAGGACAACAGAAGCACAGTCTGTGTTCAGGGGCTCCAAAGCTACAGGAACAACTGCAAAGCCACCCTCAGGCTGCAGAACTGGTCACAGAACAGGGACATTTCCTTTACATTAGTCTGTGTGCAAGCTTTTCTGCTTTGTGCAGTTCTTGAACTCTCTCAAGGACCAGCACAAAGGGTCATCCCAGTGGAGAAGGAGCAGGGGCTGTGTTTGAGCTGTGCTAACTGGGCTTCAGAGCTAACAACTACCATGGCAATAAACTCCTATTCCAGCTGTATCAAAGTAAGATCAAGCCAGACTCATGCACTCTGCATTAATTTAGCAGTGGCAAGTAGGCCCCATAGTAGAGGTTTTCTACTTTGACAAGATCAAAGCTACTCCAGGTCCTAGTTCAGAGATGTAAGAACAAATTCCAACAGGGAAAGTGCACATTCATGCAATGCTCATGAGCACAGGAATCATCTGGTGACCAGCAGCTCTCAGATCTTCTCTTCTTCCTTGACCCAGTTTATCTCAACTGTTTTTCACTTCTTTGTTTAATCCCATTTTCCTCAATGAAGGTTAATTAAAGTTGGAGGTGAATTAAAACTGAGCAGCTTGCTCTCTTCCAAGAGCATTGGAGCACTACACCAGAAACATTTCCCATTTTTCATGCTGAATTACATTTTGCTGCAGTTAGACTGTAAAAGAAATCTGAAATATTGGCACTTTTAGGCTGATGGCCTTCAAAGCTGTAGTCACAACAGCTGCAACTGCAGTGTGGACATAGAAGGATTACTACATGAAAAGCAATGAAGTGTAATTAATAGATCCTCTTCTGATCTGGAGTCCAACAAAACCCTTTGGAAACAGGAAGGAGGAGCATTCACTTTGACATGTCACAGCAGCAGCAGCAGCAACTGTTTAAATATATCTTCAGGGCAGTGAAGGAAGCAGCATTTCTCCTCACCTACTCATAAATCACGCTGTAAAGTTGGTGAGTCATGTGCAAAGCTACCTAGAAATGTTCTGGCAGTTTAGGAAAACTACAGGGAACAACTCCTCAAAATTGCATATGTAAATCTGTCCCTGCCTTTTGGGGATAACTGACAAAATTTCTTAAGCTTCCATAAGTAGAAATGTCAATCACAATAAATACAACTTGACATCTGAATCAAGGATGTCAGTCTATTTCATAAACTTCATTTGAGGCATGTTGCAACACCATATCCATTCAGTTTTCAGCTTGGAAAAATGAAAAAGCCCAAACACACTTTCTCCAGGTCAGCTTTTACACTAATGAAGTCACTTACATTTAGGACCAATTAGCAGGTTTGGATATGGGATAGAAATAAACATAATTTTGTCAGTTGGGTGCAGTTCACCGAATTTAAAAAAAAAAACCTAACACTCAACAGGTGGGAAAGTGGGGACAGATTTTAAAATGCAAATGAAATCAAAGGATGAAAAAATAATCCTTTCATTTCATCCATTTTTTAAGCAGCAGCAAACCCACATCCTCCCTTGACAACACCACAGATTATAGTAAAGAAGTCATTTCAGAATAGTAACAGTGTACAGTTCTTAGAGCAAACACACTTCACCTGTAGGCAAGAAGTTTATGCACTGCTCTTCATTCTGTTACATGTTATTACAGAAGGAATATGGTATATAAAATAAATAAAAAATGGCAAACACGGTCAGTCTGCAGTAATTGCAACTATATTTTGAAATGCTGAATGGTTGCAATTAGATTTTACCTTGGAAAAAAAATAAGCCTTTTCCATTGTTTCAGTTGGTTTTGGACTGTGAAGTGACTAGTCACACCTGACCATTCATGTCACATTAGATATGGAGGTATTATTTGGTATCTCTATGAAATATTACACTTCCATCCACTTAAGAACTGCAGACTCCAAAGTAAGTTTATGGAAAGGCAAAACTAGAATCTCTCCTTTGACTACTTCAGAAAAGTCTGTTGTCTGTTTATAATATTGTCATTAGTGCTACCAAAAGACAGAAAAATGGTTAAAATTTTCCATCTGATAGACTAGATAGACTTTGCTGAATTTTCTCTGTAGAAATAAATAAATAAATGAAGAAACTTCCCTGCCACTTTCAATGAACCTTGTGTAGGAAAAAAAATTAATGATTAACCTTGGCCTGTGCAGCACCTGAATAATGCACTACTGTCACTGAGCTTGTTCCCTATTATCACTGTCCACCAATGATCATTTGTAAATTATTTATGTTACTTCCATGAGAACTTTCATGACACAGGTCAGTGCAAACCAGTTTCTCTAAAAGTAAAACCACAGTGGACAAGATGATTTCAATTTCCAGTGCCAATGGTCATGCCCTGGGGCCCATGACAGCTTTTCTAGAAAACAAGTGAGAGGGGGCCTGTGGTTCATTATTTAATGTGCCAGAGGATATATCCATGGGATTAAAACAGATTTCTAGATCTGTGTAACCTCTCTGTTATCAGTTTCTGTTTCATTAAATCAGAAAGAGTTTAACAGAATTAGTGTGAGAAAAGTATCAAAATCAGGAACTGTGCCCTAATTCCTTCTGGAAGGAATGACAACTCAGACACAGAGACATCCTTACTTTGATTAAGTTGATCCAAAGGTTGTATTATCAGCTAAACCAAAGGTCAGATATAACAAAAAGCCTCTGGGTCAAAGAGAACCTCTGTAACACCAGGAGCTTAAAGGAGGGACAGAACACACAGTGATAAATAAGAACTTATAAGCCATCTTGGAATATTTTCAAGTATCCCTGCAATGTGACTTTATTGGGTCTAAGTGCAAAGTGAAGTAATCAGCTTTTAGAGGTTTCATTAGAAGCTGAAAACTCATCAGACCTATTCAGATTCAAAGTAATTCAGTATAATTTTTTTATTCCTTTGGGAAAAAGGATCTGACTTCAAGTTCCATTTTTTAGTTTCTGCACCACATACAAAGAACAGAGTATAACTGTTAATGTTGCATTTCTGTTAAAAAAAAAAACCCTAAGAAAACACAACATTCAGGAATTTAGGGTTTCATCTGAAATTCACTGAAGCCAGACATGAGAGGTCTTGAGCTTCTGTTAAACAAAAAACATAGGGAAAAAGCACAACTCTAACATCCTTGGTGATGATGAAAGTACGTACAAGAAGCAAAACTCTGCATCTTTTTAGGTACCTTTTAAACCAGTAGATCTCCTCGGGATCTGCAATTCCATATTCCCTGAGCTTCATCACCATCAAGGAGCTCTTCCTGATGGCTTGCTCATAGCGTTGGCTACGGGACAGGAAGTTCAAATCCTCGTGCTGGAAGTCAGGGTCATTAAGAACTAAGGCCTCTGGGGACAGAACAGGAGAGGAAAACAAGCTCAGTTTCCACAAACCTCAGCAGGGGGTGAGCAACGACCCAGCACTTCACCCGCTCTACCTCAAGGCAGAGGTATCAGAAAATTGAAAATAAAATTAGAAGTTAACAAAATGAGAAAGAAAGCAAAGCTCTTCGTGAGCACAACTCCTGGCACTCTCATTCCACACATAAACTCCCTTTTCAGTTCACAGCACTCTGGATTTGGCAGGAGGGCAATTCACTGATGTAAGAGCTGCAGGGCCCTCAGCAACAGGCTCAGGCAGCCTCATGAACTCTGACCCCCATGTAAATCCAAAGAAGGGCACAGTTATTATGCCCACTGTGCCAACTGGAAAACAAAGTGCCCAGAGACCACAGACCTTCTGTGTCCCCCCTTTGGCACCAAAGTTACACAACACCAGCCTCTGACAGTCCCAGTGCAGGGAAGGGACTGGAAGCAGCTCATTAATCTCTCATAACCACGTCGTGTGACAAACAGATGACATTTGTACTGTTGGGCAAGAGCATGTGAGGAAGGAAAAAGGAGGGGATAGAGCCCATGAGAAATGCCCATGGGAAGCTGCCTCTGACCCTCTGCAGGAAGGGGAAACAGAGAAGTCAAAGGACTGCTCTATCAGTGTCACGGTAAATCGTTTCTGGGGAGAAGAGGGGGACTTAACGCAGCTCTTGTTCTTTAACCCTTCCTTCATGCCGATCCTCCCCCTGCAAACCCTCTCCTCAAAGCTTTCTCTTCTCCTTGGGGTCTTCCCTCTCCACAAAAGCTCCTCCACAGCCTCTCCCGCCCCACGACCCCCTCACAACTTCGTCGTTCCTCACCTCCCCGGAGGCTCCTCACCCCGTTACCCCCGCCCTGTATCCCGCTCTCTCTGGATGCTCCCTGTGTCTCTCCCACAACGCAGCCTCTCCCCTTCCCACCCCCGAGCCCTGACCGGGGCTGTCTCTCCCCGTCCCCACGGCCCGGGCCCTCCCCTCACCGATCTCCTTGCGGCGGCGGGTGCGCTCAGCGCCGCCGTCCAGGATGTGGGTGAGCAGCTCGGGCTGGAAGGTGGCGGCGGCGCGCTCCCTCCGCAGGTCCGCGTTCACCGACATCGCGGCAGCGGCTCTGCCCGGTCCCGATCCCGATATAAATCCCGGTCCCGGTATAAATGCCGGTCCCGACCCCTTCCCGTCCCCGCCGCGCCGGCACCGCCCCCTCGTGACGTCACCGCCGCGACGCCACGTGGGTCCTGACCACGTGGGTCCCGCCCCGGTCCCGCCCTTCCCGCGGGAGGCGATGGCGGAGCGGTGAGGGCGCGTTCAGTCGGTGACTTAAATCGCGCCGTGATATGCACGGAGCGGCGCTGGGAGAGCGCCTGGCACGCGCGGCTTCGGCATGGAGTAGTTAATGAAATAAACAGCTCGTTAAATGCTGTTAGAGGGCTGCGTTTGTGCACGCGTTAAATGTGGTGTTGGATAGTGCTCTGGGTGTGCGCATTGAGGGCATAAAGGGCTGCGATTGAGGCTGGGCCTGCCGTAAATCTCCCTGCGAGGTGCTGCAGTGGAGGTGGCGCATGCATTAGGGAGCACATTGGGTGGGCACAGGGTGTGTGGCGATTGGGGTATGGCTCTTGCAACCTAAATGACTCTATACGTTAAAAAGTGGGCATCTTGCATCCCTGCCTGATCCACCTTGCTGCACAACGTGATTCAGGAGCAAAACAGGAGCGATACAGGACAGTCTTTGCCCTTCTGGAGGTGCAGAACTGACCCCGCTTTTTAAATGTGAGGTGCGGCGGGGATGCAGGGAGCTGCAGAGGGCGGGGAGTTGGGTTTCCCCTCTGCCGGAGGGGATTTTCAGCCCGCTCTGGGTGTCCACAGCCTGGCACGGGACTGTGGGGCAGCAGGCACAGAGAGAGGCGTGTGCAGCAAGGACGGGGTAAGCCAGGATCGCCCTGGTTTCGGCAGCCTCCCACGGAGTCCTCCGTGGGGCATTTTGCAAGGCTGTAATCTCGTGAGTAATGCATTAAGGGTGGGCAAGGGACACCAATTGTTAAAGCCACAGCTCAGCTCAGTGTCACCACTGCTGAGTAATCAGTATTGGGGGTCCCTGAACACCCAGCAATGGACCCACTTGTCTGAGTGCCAGGAGTCCCTGCCTGGACTGTTGTGTAGCTCTTGGGGTCCCCCACAGAGAGGCAAAAAAAGAGGAGAAAAAGTAAATGAAGCATGGAAATACTCCAAACACAGGCAGCCTGCAAGGGAGATCAGAGGGAAAATTATGCCAAAAAAAACACTTCAGGGCACAGCCAGGAGCCTAGCTATGACACTGACTGGGCAGGATTAGAACTTTGCTCAAGCTGCTTTGCATTCCTGCCTTTCTGTGTGCTCTGTGCTGTGGCTGACTTGCCTGTGCCAGCCCTGCTCCACCACAGGAGCTCCCAAGGGGTCCCACCTGAGCCTTGCCTTGGAATTAATCCTTCTCATTCATCTCTGTCTGCTAAACCCTACCAGACTTCTGATGAAACCAGGCTGGCTTGGATCCAACTTATTGTTCTCCACCTGCAGGATCAGACACTGCCAGAATTTTTTATGCTGGAGTAAGAGAACAGGCTCGGGATCATTCCTTAAATCTTGCTGCACTGTACTCTGTCACCACAGCAGCTGTGGCTATCCCTGCATCTCAGTCCCTCACACTCTTTGAACTGCTCAGTCACTATTTTCCCCACTTCCTTAACCTTTCTCAACTTGTCCATAGCCTGGGGGAGACCCAGAGGACCTGGTGGGCTGCCTGTTGTTCATGCTGGGTTGTGTGGGACTAGGCAGCTCCTCTCTGTGCCAGGATGCCCTGGGCTTGGCACGTGCACTGAGCTGCAAATAGGACTCAGCAGGGAAGCTGTGAGGCTCTAGCAGCCCCCTGGATGGTGGAACCTGGGCAAGGAAGGAGTTGAAGGGCAGTATCACTTAAAATTTGGATCAGGTACTGGAGAAGCACAGAGTCAGACCTTTTGCTTTACTGCAGGCCAGCCGTTGTGTGAGATGCTGCCAAGTGCTGGTGTCTATTACTTCCCATGGGAGATCAACAGCTCAGTCCCCGAGGGGCAGACACTGAGGACATTTGGCAGGTGAGAAGGGTACTCTGCTCTCCTTGCAGACCAGGCCTTTCCTTCACTGGCTGAGCACCCCCCTTTGGTTTGTAACTGGATTTCTGCACAGCTGAGCTTCCCAAATTGATCATTCCCAGGTTATGCTGCTATGACCTGGCCCGGTCTGAAGCCGTTCTCACCACGCAGCACGACTCAGCTCAGTACCAAGTCTGTGTTGACACCACGTTTGTGGAGCCATTCCAAGCCCAAGTGGGATCTTTCTACCTGGTCCTGGGAGAGGCTGAACACAGGGAAGGTAAATGCTCCAGGAATTGGTGCCCTTGGCTGCTTTTCATGGTACATCAACTCTTTTGGGGTTCTCTGAGTCACTGAGGGCAGCCTGGGCCGTGGCTTCTCTCGTGCAGCTCCTCCAGTCACACAAGTGTGTTATTCAAGATAGGAGCAGCCTGTCTGTCCCTGCTGACCATGAAAAGAGCCACGCTTATCTTGGTGGAAATCTGGTCCTCTGGCACTGATTTTTTTAGAAACAAGAAGCATTTCATCAGCATTGCTAGGCTTGTGAAACCTGTGCTAAAAAGCCGCCTGGCATCACTGCAGCCACCACACCAACTGTCTTCACCCCAAACCTGACAGATTGCAGCAATACCTCATTGCAAGTGGCTGGGTTGGTCTTTGCTGTCCTTGAAAGGCTCTAATTATTATCCCTACCCTCGGAGATGTGAGGAATGCAGGCAAGCTCTGTCATGCAGGGCACCCTGTTGTCCTTTCCTGGGGTGCCCTATGTTCCAGCTGCTTGGTGCTTTGCTGGGGATGTTGAAAGAAATTTTTTGTTATCTTGGCCACACCTGATACAAAACATTCACATTCATGCCATAGAAGTCCTCAGTGGCACATGGAAAGCCACATTTCACATGGCCTCTAGAGAGTGACCTGCTAAGTCACTGCTGCAAAATTCCTTTAGGAAAGTGTTATTTTGGTCATCCCAGCCTAGGAGGGAGTTGCAGGGGTGGAAGGGGAGCAGACTGAGATGGTGGCTGTGTCACCAAGGCCATGTCAGCAAGGTTTGGCCCCTTCTGTGCAGCTCCGTGTTGCCACTTGAATGCCACCAATGAACTGTTGGTTGTAGCCAGCTTTGAGCCTCTTGTAAGCCCTCTTGTCTGCACAGGGGCATTCAGAAATGAGCCCAGACCCATCACTGCTGCTTTGCAGACAGGGAAAACCAAAGTGCATCCAGCCACAAAGTAGGCAGATGCTGCATGGCAGGCACTGGCACTGTTCCCCAGTGCAAGGGGAATGCAGTGTCAGTCACCAGCACTTTGTAGCCATCAGGGCAGAGGGAAACCACACCACCAAATTAAGCTGCTCCTGCTGCTCACATCAGTGGCAGCATACAGCCAGTCTGGTCTCCTGAAGTTCTCAGGCTATGGTTATTTGCCCAGCTTGAGTCATATGTTGCCTGAGGGAACTCTCTGTCTCCAAGCTGCTCTGTCTGTTTTCCTTTCTCCAGAAACTTCCAGTCCTGTGGTAAAAGCACGAATATTGACCTGCGTGGAAGGGATGAACGTGCCCCTGCTGGAACAAGCCATACAAGAGCAGAGGAAATACTTCAATGAGAGGCAGGAGCAGAGGGAAAACAGCATGTCCTGACAGCAGCTCTGAGGCCAGCCACACGCTGGTCCTTGCCCTGCCATTTGCAACAAATATTTTAAAAGTAAATTAGGAGGTGTGTTTCCTGTGGCAAACAGCAAAGTCACTGAGCAGGGAAACCCCTGAAGACTGTGAGTCAGTGTGTGTGACTGCGGGCTGTGCATTCCTGCCCCAGGTGTCATGATTGAAAATAGCTCTGGGAAGCAGGTTTGTTGTTTGCTTGAAAGGCTGGTTAAGGAAAGGGAACACTTGGGTTACACTGATCCTTTCATAATGCACGACATGAAGAAGTCAGAAGAAGAAGTTTCTGAATCTGGAGTTAAGCAGCTCAATTTGGCAGATGGGGGAAAAGGGCATTATCACAAAGTTCATTAGCCCTGCCTGGCTGCAGGCCCATGAGTGCCTGTGTTGGGGTACCCTGACTCAGCTGCCACACAGGAACGTTCCTGGCAAAACACTCACACATCTGGGTTGACCAAAGAAACAAGAAGAACAAAGAGTCCCTATTTTCAGTAGCACCTCCCTCATCAGGTAGGAAGAACTGGTATCTAAGGAGAGGATTAATTCTAATTCTAAAATAAATATTTGCAGTACCCTGAGTACTTGACTTTCTGGCTTGACACAACTAAGTTTAAGAGATCTTCAATCACTATTTTTGAAGTATCTAAAGATTTTGATTGAAATTTTTGTAAATAAAGATGAAAAAAGAAGGCAACTTGTCTTTTATTGATTAAATCCCTCTTTCTTGCCAAGTCATATGTGTTAGGCCCTGCACAAACTCTATAGAGGATGTAAGAAAATTCAGTTTTCCTCCTTCTCCTAAGTACTGGATGTGTATGGAAGTGTTTGGCTTTAAAAAAGTTGCGAGAAAAGGAGATGAAGTTACATCAGAGCCACTCTGGTTAAAGAACATGGTGCAAGACCCACACAGCTGAATTAAACCATCGACAAAAGGACAGAACAGTGCTAGTGGCAGATGAGAATCAAATGTTTGTGCAAGGGAGAGAAGACTCTCCTGCACTGTAGAAATCCCCAAATCTGGAGTGAGCCGTGCCTGTGCTTTGCAGGGGAATGCAGCCATCTCCAGCCTTTTCTGCTTGCACTCAAAGATTTTGAGCTGCTGGCTCAGCAATGGGTTAAATCAGCACTTTTTTAGGTCACCTAAAAGTTGGGGTCTTCCCTGTGGACCCATGCAGCTGCAATGTTCATGCTCACCCAGAGACATGGAGCCTCCAAGTCCCCCAGATGAAATTCCTTTTGCCTTTCCTAGTGCCACATACATACATACATAAGTTTATTTTAATCTTGTGTTCTGTCATCTATCAAGTCAATGATTAATTCCCCCTCAAGGACATTTCCCAAAGGCTGACCAAGCAGCACAGCCCATGTTGGGGAGGTTCAAGGGACAATTGTGCAAGACAAAAGGGGAAAAAAGACAAATTAAAACAAAACAACAACAACAAAACCCTGCCAAACCCACCCCTCAAAATACCCCTCCAAACAAACAATAAAAAAGACATTGTGCGTGTCCTCAGCGTGTCCCAGGGAGCCACAATTATGAACCCAATTATTGCACCGATGCCCAGCACTGTGCAGATGCAGTAGGAGAGCTTCCCCTGGCCCTGGGCAGTTCATGCTGCTCTTCTCTGGGCCCCAAAGTGCCTCTTTACATCAATTTTCCTCAATTTTTGGCTGCAGCCAGCACACTGCACAACCTGGGCAACAGAACAACCAAGCCTGGGTGGCTCCTTTGCGGCTCTGTCCACCTGAAGCTCCCTGGACACCCCAGGCCCCACCAGGCTGCCCTGTCCCCTCACAGCTGCCCCAGGCAGGTCCCTGAGGGGTCCCTCAAGGCTGAGGGAGCAGCAAGGTGGGACCCAGACCCTGGCAGCACCTCAGGGAACAGCTGGGGGGCTCAAACATTTTGCCCACATTCATCTTTTTGTTTCCCGCTCTTTTTGTCTCCCCTCAGAGCGTGGTGCCAGCCACCCCCACTGCTGTCAGCAGGCCGAGGCAGCCCCATGGAGACAGCCCAGGAGTCCTTCCAGAAGGTGGAGAAGATTGGGGAGGGCACCTATGGCGTGGTGTACAAGGCTCGCAACAAGCGCACGGGGCAGCTGGTGGCCCTCAAGAAGATCCGCCTGGACGCGTGAGTGGGGCAAAGCCCTGGGGCCTGCCATGGCGCCACGGCCTATGCCCAGTGTGGTGCCAGAGGCACAAAAAAGCCTGACATGAGGGGAAAAATGTATCTCTAGGATTAAATCTTATGTGTTGTGACACCAAGAAAAGCAGAGGCAAAGGGAATGTTGTCTGGAGGGCCTGGGGGCTCTATGTCTCACAGTCATGGCAGCCGTGTGGGTGCACAGGGAAGACCCCAACTTTCAGGTGGGCTAAAAAAGGGCTGATTTAACCCATTGCTGACCCAGCAGCTCAAAATCTTTGAGTACAAGTGTTTAGGGCCTGACCTGACCTGACTTGGCCCCGGGTCCATGGCACAGGGCAGGGGGAAGCAGCTGCCATGTTGTGAGGTAGTGTCTCCCTCAGAGCTGTGCTGTGGGGGTCGGGCAGGGTCAGCCTCGGCCCTTCAGGGTGTAACTGAGAAGGTAAAAGCTTATTGCTGTTCCCCTGGGTCAGCCCTGAGCTGTGTGCACAGCGAGAGGTGTCTGTGTGGACTGGGAGCCAATATGCTGGGGCTGCACCCCATGGTGGTCCCTCAGGGTGGAGGAGGTGGCTGCCTGAGCAGTGAAGAGCTTTCATTTTCCTCCACCTCCAAAAAGAAAGACCTAGGTATATAATACATTATTGTTTCTCTAAATGCATCCTTAGGTGCTTCCAAACAAGCTCTGCCCCAAGGCTTGCATATCTAGGTCATCCCCTCCCTCTCCTTGCCCACAACTCCATTTCCCCCTGCCTCACCCCAGCCCACCCCAGCCACTGCTCCACCCCAAACTCAAAGGCTCCCTTGGGGTACAGTGGAAGAAGGAAGGGACACAGAGCCCCATTGGGGGCTGTGGGATCCCCCTGGGTTATGGGGTACAGTACAGGCTGTCTCTGCTACAGGGAGTCAGAGGGTGTCCCCAGCACTGCGATCCGAGAAATCTCACTGCTGAAGGAGCTGAAGCACCCTAACATAGTCAGGTAAGACCTGGATGCACCCTCCCCACCAGCTCATCCATGAGCTCCTGCTCCAGGAGCAGACAGCAAGGGGGTTATTCTGTCCTTCCTCAACTGCATAGGCAGGAGCAAAATACACAGGAAAATGGAGGAATGCCTTGCACTTCCCTGGCTTTCAGTAATACCTCATGGGTCTGCCAGTTCAGTAACACACTGCTGCTGCCCCATACTAGATTCTGCCCTTAAACTGCCCCTCTGTTCTCCAAAAGACCAACAGAGCAGAGGCATGAGTGGGAGGAGGGATGTTTGGGTATTTGCAGAGGTCTGGAGCAGATACTGAAGGGAGAGCCTGTACTTTTACAGGCTCCTGGATGTCATACACAGCCAGAAGAAGCTCTATATAGTGTTTGAGTATCTGAATCAGGACCTGAAGAAGTACATGGACTCGTGCCAATCTGGAGAGCTTCCTTTAAGCTTGGTCAAGGTACAGTGTGGAAGGAATGCCAACAGGCAGGGCAGACAGCATGTCCCTGCTGCCTTCTGCTGGGCAGAGCCATCTCTGAGGAAATGATTCCTCAGTCTCCCAGATCTCAACCATTTCAGCTGGGACACCCTCAAAGCACTATTGTTTAGAAACATTTATTTCCCAGCTGTTTCCAGGCTCCCCAGCCAATCTTGCTGCAGAACAAAGGAGGGATCTGTTGCTAATTGTCTTTGTAGACAGTAATGGGTGGGTGGAAGGGACTGACAGTGCCTGGCTTAGAGTCTCTCTGTCCCCTAGTGGCGTGGCAGCAGTTTGTGTGTATCTCTGAGTAGTGGCCCATAAACCTGACGTAACAAGGGCTTTCTTCCCCTTCAGATCTATAAGTGATCCAGAGCGGGTTGGTTTGCACAATCCAGAGTTCAAAGTGTTTTCATCGTGGCCTTACCTGAAATCTCCTCTCTCCTTAGAACTACCTTTACCAGCTGCTGCAGGGTGTGAGCTTCTGCCACTCACACAGGGTCATCCACAGGGACTTGAAGCCACAGAACTTGCTTATCAATGAAGCAGGAGCAATCAAGCTGGCTGATTTTGGACTGGCAAGAGCTTTCGGGGTCCCCCTGCGCACATACACTCATGAGGTAGTGCTGATGCTCCCTGAGTGGGGCACACAATCCAGAGTGGGTGAACAGCAGCAGCAGCAGCACAAGTTGCCCATCTGTAACAGAGGCACAGGAATGTGTTCTTAACTTCACCTGCAGCTAAGGGACCTCCATGTGCCCACAAGGTGTGCTGACTGTCTCTACTGGAGTCTGGCTGCCAGCTGGGCTCCCACCTTCTCTCCACAGGGTACATTTAATTGTTCCAGAGTGTGTTGTTGAAGGATGTTCTGTTTATCCCAACCTTGCAGGCACTGAAGTGTCTGTGAATTCAGCAAGGCCTTAGCACACTCTAATTTGTACAGTCACTGCATTACAGCTGAGAAGGGAGGGTCCCATGCCTCTGGTTTCATCCAGGGAAACCAGACACAGCCTGTTTGTTGGTTCCTTTCCAGGTGGTGACTCTGTGGTACCGAGCCCCTGAGATACTGCTGGGATGCAGATACTACTCAACCCCTGTGGATATCTGGAGCATTGGTTGCATCTTTGCAGAAATGGTAGGATGGGTTTAAATAATCTCTTTAATGAGCCAGAGGAGGCAGCTGCAATGGGAAGGAGGGATGAGATACAGAATATCTGGGATACTGTATTCCCACCCTGTCCTGGGGTGTGCTTTATGGAAAACCCACCTTAAAGGTTAGCTGTTTCTTATCTCAGAAGGAAATCTACCACCCTGGGGGCCTGGCAGAAGGCTGCAGTTCCAGATACATTAGAACACGATGCCTCTCCTTGCAAAATGGGTAACTTCAGCTTTATTGCTGCAGCATTTTGACCCTGGGAGGAAATGACTCTCTCCAGATGTCCCCATGGTGGGCTGCAGAGAACAAGCACTCACGGCATGGCAGAATGGATCTCCTAAGGGTCCATACTCCTCTTGGAAAAGCTCTGGTTAGCCCTGCAGTGTAATAGCACTTTTCCTCATTCCCAAGGTCTCTGAGCTGCAGAGCAGGCAGGAGGGATCTAGCCCAGAGTGAAAACAAGCAGTCAGACACCTGTGATGTTCCCAAGCACTGCCTGGCAGAATCACTGCATTGTAACTGCCCTGGTCTATGCAGTTGTTTGTACCTGCTGGGACAGAGGGTTGCTTGCAGCAGAAAACAGGGCACACAACTGATGGAGAGGTGGGAACTGGCTTTTTCTTTTCTTCCCCCAGATGACCAGGAAGGCCCTGTTTCCAGGGGACTCTGAGATTGATCAGCTCTTCCAGATCTTTCGCACCCTGGGCACTCCTACTGAGGTGACCTGGCCTGGTGTGACCCAGCTCCCTGACTACAAGGGCAGCTTTCCCCAGTGGCCAAGGAAGGAGATGAAGGACATTGTTCCAAACTTAGATCGAGATGGGAGAGACTTACTGACGGTGAGTGAGGGCTCAGAACAGGGCCTGGGGATAGACAGGATGCTTTCAAACTTGGCAAGGAATAGGGATATTTGAGATTTAATTACCTGGAAGTATGTTAGCTAATCTGGGATGAATGCTCAACTCTGACATTGCAGAAGCACCAAATCATGGAATAGGTCTCAGTTCTACTCTGAAGAAGGACTGTCATTGCAGCTTCCTCTAGGAAACACTGCATTGGGAGTCAAGGAACTCTTCTAAGATAATCCCCAGAGTAACTTCAGTTGTGGGTGACTCCTGAAGCCCAGAGAAGGAAAAAGGCAGGACCAACATCTGCAACTGGGCCCAGCTGAGTGCAGGTGCAATCAATCACCCAGTTTTTAAAATCCTAAATCTGCTGGGTTTTTCTCTTGGCAGCAATTGCTCCTGTATGATCCCAGCAAGCGCATCTCAGCCAAAGCAGCCCTCAACCACCAGTACTTCCTCTGCAGAAACTCTGGGAGCCCTGAGCAGCGACCTGGGCTGTGGAGACACTGCAGATGAGAGGACACAGCTCTCCCCAAGCTCTTACACCTCCAGATAGCACTGCAGATCTGGTCTGGGGCACTTAGCAAGGGCCTGGCTGGAACCCAGTCTTGCTTCTCCTGAGGAGCCTGGAAGGGGATATTCTTAGTATTTAGAGACTTGCAGTCTGTTGCTGGGGGAAAGTTTGGGTTACAGCCAGGAGGGCTGTTTTGAAGAAGTCATGTGCAAAAGGTGGGGGTAATTTATCAGCATAAACCACTGAAATGAAGAGAGCATCTCTCTGAGGTTTGTCTTTCTACTAGTGAGCTAAGGTGACACACAGTGATTTCTGTCTCCAGCACTGGAGCATTCCTGGGTCTGTTGGTGGCAGTTGCTGGCATGAGGCAAGGGGGGCACTTCTCTGCTCAGCCCTTTGCTGCTGTTGTCAGCCAGGCTTCTCAGCACTAGACAAGCTGTTTAGCCAGAGCTGTTTAACAGACCTGACATCCTGCTCTTTCACAAGCTGAAGGGCACTATCAAGTGTCTTAGTTTGTGCCTTAGCTGGGACCAAGAAGCCAAAAGATCCAGTTAGCATAAAGCAGATCCAGTTAGGATAAAGCACTTGCTGCATATGACTGGAAACAGGGAGCAGCTAAACCACTGGCTTTCCATCATTGTTCCAGATGTAATGCTGCTTCCTTTGCTTTATTGTCTTGAAAATGTTTTTGCTGTTCAAATGTTTGGGCGATTGTCTCTGACTCTTGGTGTGGTGTTGACATCTTAATTTCTTTTCCATCTGTATAAAAATAAATACTTGTCATTTGTTCAGAAATCTCGGCGTTCATTGTTTGGCAAAGCCCATCAGGCTGGTAAGACAGGACAGCCTGGCTGGTCTTTTTTTCTGGAGAGCCTTTCTCCCTTCCTCATCTCCTGCACTCTTTCTTTTATTCTTTCCAGCCCAAATCCTTGGCAGGTGCAGAGATGTGCTCTCAGTCCTGTTGTGGGACTGGTACTAAAAGCGTTAATCCAATTCCTGCTGTGTCTGTGTACTTTTAGCAAAGAAACAGGGTATGCAGGAGCTGCTTTCTCATCAAGGACAGAAGGAAGATAAGGGGAAGACGTCTGCCTTATGAATGCAGCTATAGCCAAAACAAGATTGTAGAAAAAACTGAACCTGGCAACATGGGGAAGGTTTTATGGTAATGAACAATTGTAATACACTCGCTGTGTGTGTATATTAGCAACACACTTGTAGTAAATTGTGTGCACGCCAGGTGGAGCTTATCCCTCGTGCACCAGAGCTGTGGTAACTTCTTAACGCTACATTGGTGTTAAGGGGTTTTATTTTACCTCCTTTTCGGTGAATTTCGGTGACAGTTATCGACCACCCGGATGGGAGCTCACCTCTGAGCCTCGACGGATCTGCAGTCGGCAGATCTCCAGCCGGCACCGAGGGGTTCTGGGGGAGAACCTCGGCCTCAGACCATCAGGGGCTCGAGGCGAGATCCCTGGGGTGAGCAAAGGTGTCATTGAAATTGTTTACCTTGGGGTTATTGACGAGGGGTAGGAGTCCCCTCACAGAGTTACTGGTGAGGGGTTTGACTCACCCAACAGGGTTCAAGTCCCTGGAAACGCTCACCGTCTGGGGCTTCGAGTCCCACAGGGCTACTGGGGGTTCCAGTCCCTGAGAACTAGGGGGTTCGAGTTCCCTCCGAGGGGTTCCCCTGGAGCAGCAAACTTAAAGCAGTGTTGTAGCTGGCCGAGGAGAAGAAAAACAGGCTCATAAGACCGGAGCCAAAGCATTGCTGTACTCGCTTTTGTGGTGGAGTTTGCTTAGATACTCTGAATTCATTTTTGGTCCCTGGCAGTGTGCGTGTGAGTGGGTTGTGTGTTGATTTCAGTTTGCCGGCCCGTAAAATCAACACTGGGACTCCTGTGATATAAAGCTCGTTTGCTGAAAGAGTGTTGAAACTTAACTGACTTGAGGTTTCGAAGCAATAGGGGGGTGTGTGCTGTCGAGTATTGATTTGTTTCCTGAAATCGCATTTGTGGACGCGAAGCTCCCTCTCGTGCCAGTGCTCGCCGGATTCCCGGCGCGAGTGGGAGGGGGCGGATGGGCAGGGGGCCACCCTCAGTTGCAGCTCAGCCGTTCCCCCGCCGTCATCTTGGCTCGGGGAGGAGGAGGAGAAGAGAAGAAACCCAACAGACTCGCAGCACAGCAGCCCGGCCCCGGCCCGGCGGGTTCTCGCCTGTTCCGTTCAGCCTTCCTGGGCAGCGTCACCTGTCCGCCCGCGCCCAGGTAATCGTTGTATTCGCTTTCCAGCCGTTGCTATATACTTGTATTATTGAGTATGGGGGACCTGATGTCTGCACCTGCCTTAGGACTTCCAGACTTAACAAAGCTCTTTGAGCTTTTTGGGGGGGAATGACAGCACCTCATGCTCAGAGTTCTGGCTCAGAAGGTGGGAGACTTCAAGAGGTCTGTGGGATGCTTTTTAAAACGACTGGACAAGATCAGCCAGGGATGACCCAGATGCCTGCGAGCTGTGGGAGTGACTGTTCTCCTCATCCAAGAGGCCAGGAAATTGACTTTGGGACAAAAGATAGTAGTGTACATTTCACACACCATAACCACTGTGTTTTGCCAAAAAGGGGGGCATTGGCTTTCCCCAGGTTGTATGCTGAAATATCAGACTGTTCTAGTGGAGCAAAAATATGTGGAGTTGAAAATAACCACAGTGGTAAATCCACTGGTGGTTCAGGGCCCAACTCCTGAACATGCAAGGAGAAGAGCAGCCAACCCTCAATCACCTACACACAGTTGAGCAAGTTTATGTAAACTGGCCAGACCTACAAGATGCACCAGTTGAAGATCCAGAGTTCTTTAGAGAAGGAAGTGGCTTGGTGCAAGATGGAAATAAAAAAGCCAGCTATGCCATAGTAACACCAACCAAGGTAATAGAAACTGCACCACTGCCCATGGACACCTCAGCACAAAAGGCAGAGCTCGTGGTGCTGTGAAGAGCCCTGGAATTGGCAGCAGGAGGACGAGTAAACATATGGACTGACTCAAAATATGTTTGTCAAGTTGTTCATACCCATGGAACCATATGGAAGGAAAGAGGTCTATTAACAGCACAGGGATCCTGTTCTACTCAAAAGACAGATCTAATTTATGGAAGGCAAACTTCCACACTCCTGTTTTTCATGCACGTGCACACCTGTGCTCTCCTAATAACTGCAATCCCAAAAAACCAATTTCAGCACAACCTGACAGCTGTGCTCCTGCATCTCATGGCCTCTGTGTGGTGACAGCCAGCTTGGAGGCACATATTTGTGGATGAATCCATGGAGACATGGATGAATTCTGCTGTGGGAATCATTTCCCTGCCTTTGCATACGTGTTGTAAAGTCAATGCTTCACTGTTTGCTCTATGCAAACAATGCTCACGTTGTACCAGGCAAACTGTTTGCAGAAGAGTTTCTTTTTTGTTTTGTTTATGAAAGATCTGCAGTAAAAAATAAATACCAAGGACATTCATCCAGTCCAGAAACATAAATAAAACACTAGAGCAAACTTAGCTCAAAAATTGAAGCAACTGACTTAAATTTAAACATTTCTTGCTAACTTCACTGCAAGCAAAGAGAACAAACAACAGCTGTGTTGAAATAACTGCTCTGGGGAAGCCACAGTGCAGCACCATCACTCTGTGCCAGGGAAGGGAGGAAAAGTCCTACCTGGCTCCTCCTGAGCTACTCACAACCCTGCCAGACAGCAAGGCTTTGGGGAAAGCCCCATGGCTGAGTGGTGCTTCCTAGGGGCACATCAGGACATGACATGAGCTACTTTCTGCAGATAAGGGGCACTTGGTAGCAAACAAAAGGATTTTTAGTGTTTTTCAGACTAGACTAAGCTGCTCAGCCACCTAATCATCTCTTAACAACTTCACCCAACCCCAGGTAAATCCCTCCCGCCACACAGTTTTGTCCAAAATTATTAACTACCTGCCTAATTACCAGAACTCCAAGTCTCATGGTTGCAGAGCACTCCCCCAAACCATTAATCACCCCACAGAGTGGGGTGAGGAAGGCTGGCAGCAAACTCACCTGCTGGGCTGAGTTGAGCTGCAGGAAAGGCAACAGCTCCATTGCTGATGGATGCTCCCGTGTTCAGCCATCCAAGGGGAGCAAAGCCAAGGCACAGTGAGGCTGCTCCCAGCAGCTTTGAAGAGCTGTGACCCCAGGGTTCCTGGGAACAGCACTTCTCCAGGGCTCCTGCATTGTGCTGGGACAGGATCCTCACCTGGCCGTGCTTTTGTCCCTCAAGGGCTGTTGGGCAGAGTTTCTCTCCTGGTCTATGACAGCCCAGCTCCAGGGTCTTGCTGCTGGTCCAGACCAAAGCAAACAGGCTGGGAGTGGATGCTCCAGGCTGTGTGCAATGGTTTTCCCTACTGTAAACCAACAAATTGCCCAGCATTGATCATGGCAGCTGAGATGGCCACAAACAGCAGTGATAGGCCTGACAATAGCCAGAGATCCTGCAGAGCCTGGGACAGAGCCTGGGCAGATCTCAGACTGGAAACTTGCTGTTACAGATTACTAATGCTGGGCACCACCTACCAGCAGGAAGGTAACGGGAGCTGAGTGTGCTGAGCCTGCCAGAGTGGGAACAGTTTCTTCCTGGAGCCCAGACTTCAAATTCCAGCTGGGCTATATGGAAATAAAGGCTATGCTGCTGGTCTGGTGGGTGAAGGAGGGGGAGAAAACCTCTACTCTCATGGATTATTTTGGGTATGTTTGAGTTCCTGAATAGCATCACCTAAAAGAGCCCTTGGGAGAGGGGAAGGAGCAGCTGATACAAACAGAAAGTAATTTTCTCATCTCATAAACGCAGAGGATGCTCCACAATAGGATAGATACGAGGGAAGAACATTTGGGATATGAGAATTGCTTGTTTCAGGAAGAACTGAGTGGTGGAAGTTACACAGAGGAGTAACTTCCTTTTAGTTCACCTAAAGAAATAGCAAGTGCAGATTTTCCAGTACTGTTGGGTGGGACTGCACCCCTTTGGTGTTCAGGTCCCTCTTTTAGAAGTGTCCAAATGACCAGGAAGCAAAGTCACATTGGTTTTCAGTTTCAAAAACAAATATAACAAAATCTTTAAAAATATGGACTCCTAGGCAGAAGGACACTAGGGGATTCAGTGCTGGGAGACCAGGGAGAGCAAGAGTTTGCAAAACCTGTGTGGATTGGGCTGCAGGGCATGGGATTGCATGGGGGAGGAGTAACTGTGCCTTCAGCCACAGCCTGCAGAGACAACACAGCCACAGACACTCACTTGCTATGTTTATTGCATGCAGAATGACCCAACTGGAAAACACTCTGGCTCTCCCCCCTTTCTGGGCATAGCCACATTTAACCTACTGCCTGTGAAGTTCTCACAATCAACCCCTCTCTGGGCTGATTAGGGAACAGCACTCGGGGACTGTGGGGATCCCCCATGGCAGGCCCATGACCATGTTTTCTTCCTCGCACGGCCGAGCTGTGTTGGGAGGCAGGTAGCTGTAAGAGAGCAGAGTAGGCAGCCCTAAATTCTAGATGCTCCATTCCTGTGAGCCTGCTGCCTCTGTGGGGAGAGGTGTTCTGAAGGGATGAACTCCTAAAGGAACCAGCCCCAGTATCTGCCTTGGTCCATTCAATGCCTGAATCGTGAGAGCCTGGGGGAGCGGCTGGCCTGGTGGTACCGCTGATATCCCTCCGACGCGGCAGGGAGCAGCAGGAGGTGGCTCAGAGAATCCTTCTGGCAGAGGGCCATGGCCTCCTTGTAATTCATCTTCTCTTTAGTGACAGGGTCAACGAGATCTTTTTCATAGTTGGACTCATCCTGGAGCCTGTTGGCCAAGTTGCTTGTTATCATCCCCGTCTGGACAGCTTCCAGCACAGGGATGCGACCGGTTTTCTTGGGGTCGATGAGCCCTCCAGTTAGATGCTGGACTTGCAGGTAGGGGAAAGCACTGTCCTTGGTCATCCAACCCTTCTGAACTGCTTCCCCCACAGACAGCCTTCGCTTGGTCACTGGGTCCTCAATGCCTGTGAAAGCTTTCTGGGCATTGAGCAGCCTCTGCATGTAGGTCCTGTCAATCAGCCCCCTCTCAATCGCCTTATGGACAGAGAACCGGTCTCTGGAAATGAGGTCTATGATGCCCCCTGTGGCAGCCTGGGCTTCCAGGAGCTTCTGAGCTGTCATGGGATCGAGCAGCTTCTTTGCAACGGCAGTTTTGATGTTGTACTTGGTGTTGGTGGTGGTGTCATACACGCCAGCAATGGGGGATGTGTCATCACATATGCCCTTCTGTGAGGCTGGGGGGAAGAAGGTTTGGGTTTGGTGGGTGGTGGGTGATGTCAGTGGGGATTTGGAGATGATGGAGCCAATTGAGAGGGACGAGGGAGGCTTGGTTTCCCCAGCCACCAGCAAGGCAAATTCAGAGATGGGAATCTTGCCATCCCGGTACAGCTGGTACTCCTCCTTTGTGATCCTCCTCAGCCTTAGTGCATCATCGATGGAATATTGCTTCCCACTTTTCTTGTCAAGGAGAAGTGAGATCTCCCCATTTGGGCCCAGGGTGGTGATTTCTTCCCAGTCACACTCCAGCTCTTGCAGCTGGATGTACTGACCTCTGTCTATGATACCTCGCTTATAGGCTTCGTAAGGGGACATGTCCTTCCCTGTGTCAGGGTCCAAAATAGAGATCTTGGTGGAGAGGTTCGTCTCTCTCATCTGGGTCTCATGATTGATTTCTTCACGGTTGACCTTTGACTGGAGATCCCGAATGAACCTCTCCTTGTTGTAGATCTGGTCCTTCTCCCTAAGGATGTCTGCCTCCAGCATGGAAACCTCATGTTCCAGCTGCTTCTTCTTCTGCCTGTCATTCTCAGTCCGCTGGCTGAGCAGTTTGGATTCCTCCCGAAGAAAGAGGACTTTCTGCTGCTTCTGCCTCTCCAGCTCCCGCAGTTCACTCTCCAAGTTGGCTCTCTCCTGGATGGCCACGTTCCTGGCTTTCTGCAGCTCTGTCTCTTCACGAGCCCATGTCCTCTTCATGCCTTCAGCCCTCTCGATCCTCTCCCGGAGCCGCCGTACCTCTTCTTCTGCCTTTTGCTTGGCTCCCCTCTCCCTGCTCAGCAGCTCCCAGATGCGTGCACGTTCACTCTCCAGTGCTCTGTCCTTTTCCACTCGAATCACCTCCTTGTAGATGGTCTTCTCCTGGGATTTTGTTTTCTGCAGGACGTCGACTTGCACCTGCAGGTTCTTGCATTCTCTCTGCAAGCTCAGCACCTCCATCTTCTCCCGGTCCAGCTCCAAGCGCAGGCTGCTGGCAGACTGTTCCAGGACTGGATCCTTCTCCAGCTTGACCACTTCTTCCATAATGATTTTTTCTTGTACTGGGGCTGGGCTCTCCTCCAGCTCCTTTATTCTCAGTGTAATTTGTCTCATCTCCTTCTCCAGTGCAAGCCTCTTGCTTCGATCCTCCTGAAAGTTGAGCAACTTCTCTTGCTCTTCCACCAGCGCACGAACCTGCTGCACGTCGCGTTCCAGGCGACGCCTGTTGCTCACCTCCTCATCCAGACTGCGCCTCAGCCTGCTGTGCTCATCTCGGAGCTTTGGATCCTTTTGGGTCAGTATCACCTCTTGAACAACCACCTTCTCCTCTGGCTTCCGCCTCTCCAGTAGCATGTATTTATTCTGCAGGTCGTAGATGGCATCCTCTGCAGCTCTCCTCTTCTGGGACATGTTACGCACCTCCTGGCGCAGGCGATCGGCTTCTTTCTCCAAGAGTGGATCATTCTCATATCGGATGACTTCCTTGTTGACCAGCTTGGTTTCCACCTTGGATCTCTCCCTCCTCCATTCATCCCTTTCCCCCTGAAGCCTAATGAGCTGCTCCTGGGTCCTGCCGTTGGTGTTCACAAGTTCATTGAGCTGCTCTTTCAGCCTGTCAATTTCTCTGAGAATCTCTGGACTCTTCTCATGTTTCACCACCTCCTCTATGACCTCCTTAAACTCCACCTCTGGTTTTTGTGACCTGAGCACTTTGAGCTCTGCTAAGGCTTCTTCCAATTCACTGTCAACCTTTGTCCTTTTCAGAGTGACTTCCTGCAGCTCCCTTTTGAGGTGTGCAATCTGCCGCTCTGTTTCAGGGTCCACCATGAAGATCTCATTGACCCTCTCTTTCACCTCTATCCTGGGCTTTTGCTTCTCTGCGATGCTGTACTGGCTCTGCAGCTCTCCCAGCTCACCTGTCAGCATCAAGTTTTTGCTCCTCTCTTCTTCAATCAGAGTTTTAAGCTTGGAAGTCTCTTTCAGTAACTCTGGGTCCTGCTCTACCTGTTTCACCTCCTTAACAATAATTTTGGGTTCTGCTGTTTCAATCAGTCTTTCCACCTCTTCAATCTTGTTCTTCACTTTCACTATTGCTTCCTCTGCAGACTTTCTTTTGAAGGATTCCTCATCGATTTGTAACTGCAGGGTCCTGACAGACTTCAGCATTTCTGGGTTTTTCTCCAGTTTGATGAGCTCCTTCACCACCACCTTCTCTCGGATGTTGGGCTGCTTTCTCTCCAGCATGTGCAGCTCCCTCTTATGCTGCTCAAGTTCAGAAGCAGCAGCCAAGCTTTCCTCCTGGAGACGCTTGATCTGCTGACGAAGACTGGCTGCTTGGCCATCCAGGCTTGGATCTTTCTCAATTTTTGTGATCTCTTTGGTGAGGAGCTGGGCAGGAGCGACCTTCTTCTCGCTCTCCATCTGGGCAAGCTTACGGTTCATCCCATCAATGTCTTCTTGCAGGATCTGCCTCTTTCTGCCTTCCTCTTCAATCTGCTGTACCATCCTAGACAGGTTGCTCTCCACCTGTGGGTCTCTGTAGTATTCAATCACCTCTTTTTCTTCCACTCTTTCAATGGGCTTCTGAGTTTTCAACATCAGCAGTTTGTTTCTGTGTTCCTCCAGGTCCTCTTCAATCCTGGCCACTTTCCTCCTTTCCTGCTCCAGCTGTGATTTCAACCCCTCAGATTCCCTGCTTGTTGTGGCTTTGTTTTCAGCTTTCTGGGTCTGCTCATGTACAGCTTCAATGTCCTCATGCACTTCCTTCTGCAAGGGAAAAAAAAATTACTCTTCTAAGGTGACTCAGAGATCTTTTAAATGACATGGCATGGTGGGAGACAAAACTGGCACAGAGTTCTCAGGCAGTCTTCAAATAAGGCTGTTTGTAAATGGAAAGTGAGCACACAATCCTGTCATCTCAAGCAACTGACTTGGTGGGTCTTCCCCTTGAGATGGAGGTGCTGCAGCAGCCCAGAGAGGTGCTTTGTGCTGCCTTCTTGTATCTGCAGCCAAGGGAGAGCATCACAGCCTCAATTTCATCTCTTGTGTCTTGTGCTTCCTGAACCCACTAAAAGTCACCCAGTCCTGAGACCTTTCCTACAGGTGGTTCAAACCTTAGAAAGGTATAAAAATCCTATTGCTTTGAATTGTCTCCAGAAGGTTGTGAGCATTAAATTCCAGCCACACCCACAAACAAATCTGAATTTCTCAGTCTGTGATCGTTGATTAGCTATGGCTAAGAGAACTGGACTTAAAAGCCCTAATCTTTTTTTTTTTCCAAGCATAAACTACAGCTTCAGTAATGAGCTGAGGGCCCCCAGAGGTGATGAGTCCCAAGATCAGTGTCAGTGAAACTGTGGTTTCTTGTGTTTTTTTACTCAGAGAGGTTTCCATTCCTGTCCTTCCTCACACCTGGATGTGGAGACTCAGGGAGGAGCCCCAGGCTGAGCAGGTTTGAACCCTGATCTAGAGTACCCCAATCCTGGAGTGAACTGAAAGCTGGTACCTTCTCAACAATCTTCTTGGCAAACTCCAGCCGGCTGAGCTGCTGTTTATTTTCTGCTGCCAGCTCCATGTAGAGCTTGGTGACATCATTTTCCTGCAAAAGAAAGAGTGGTGAGAGCCTTATGCCCTCACTCAGATGTTGCTCTGTTGCGTGGCAGACTCTGCCACACCTCCTTTCACCTGGACGAATTTTTGTGTATGGCACAGCTCTAGGGATTAGTGTCTTCCCCTTGACTCTTTAGAGAGACACAGAGTCTAAGGACTCGTGCAGGAGATCCTGTCCCTGTTATTTGAATGCCTGTTAGATGCCTGCAGGCCTACACAGGGTCCAGTCTTCCAAATTCACAGATGGAGAGCAGCTAGCAAAAGCCTCAGGGTGATGCAGGAGAATTGGGGTGTAACTGGGAAGAGCACAGAGGAGCTCTGGCTCCTTCCTCTCCCCACACACCTACCCTGTAAGTTTTCTCTTCATACACAATGTGGTGAGGAGGCAACATCAGCAATCTCAACCCAGGAACCAGGCACAACCCTAATTTAGGATCTCCCATTTGCCCTAGGGACAAAGGGATCCCTGAGGACTCTGACTCTGGGATTAGGACCATAATCAGTGGTGGCTGTAAGAGTGGATTAGGGCCTTGCAGAGGTCATTGGGGCATGGGTAATGAACTGGACAATGGTTTCCATGCCTTCATCTTAACATTTTACCTGGGCCTGGATGCTTTCCTGCAGGGGGGTCACACGCAGCCTCTTGGCAGCGGAGTCGGTCAGGGAAGGGTCCAGAGAAGAGCTGTATTTGCCTGCTTCAAGTTCATAGTCCTGTTCAGAGCAGACACACGAGAATCAGATGGAATCTCTTTGGTGAAATGCTAAGAGAGTGATAAATAGGAAAACCCATCCTTACATTGAGTGTGGACTGCACATTCTGGGACAGCCTGATCAGGGCATTCTTCTCAGGCTCCTTGCTCTGGATCTCCTCCACCAGCCTCTGCAGGAGACACACGTGCTGTTAAGGACACACTGAAATCCAGCTGCCCAGTAATACTCTTGCAGCCTAGAGAATCAGCTCAGCTGAGGGAATAGCGGGAACAGGAAGACATTTAGGAAGAGTCTCCAGGGTTTTAGGGTATCTCAGCAGCACTATAACTTGCCCAGGACCTCCCACGCTGATTTATCACAAATAAGATAAATAGCAGCCAACACAGAGACCTCCACAACTCCTTGTCTGTGCTAGAGTCTGCTCAAAGAGAGAAAAATGAGGGACCTGGATGCAACATCTCAGCCTAAGGTGCAGTATTTCAGGATCTGAAAGTGTCCTCTCCATGGAGAAGATTTCAACCTGGAGGTGACTGGCACAGATGAGGACACCAGCACTGTAGAAAAACCCAGCATGGTGAGATACACCAAGTAACACCATCTGTGGGCTGCAATCCTTCTCTGGTTCATTCACTGTGGTGGGGGTGCACACAACTAGGAGCTGGCTGGTACTATTTTGCATGTGCTATTCACAAGCAAATTGCCCCATCCCTCTAAAGTTAATGGCTATTCTTGCCCTGGAACACACCTTCTGTGCCTGCAGCTTGTAATTGATCTGGCTTGGCCCATCAGTGGTCTTCACTTGGTGCTTGGGTAGGTTGTTCATCCAGAACATCAGGTTCTCATTGGAGTTTTGGAACTGCTGGTAGGTGAGGCTGATGTTTCTGAGGGTCTTCTCTCTGTGCAGCACAAAAGTGGACAGGAACATTAAGGGGAAGGGCAAAGACTCATGTGCAAGTTCCTAGGAAGGAAGGTGAAAGGTGAAAATATCATCACAACAAACACCAAGATAACAAAAACAAGGGGGTGACAACTGATGCCCGAGTGGGGAGCACAACTCTGGAAGCTCACAGCCTGTGCTGTGAATAGAAAGGTGGCAACTACACAGCAGGACACAGCTGGTCCTCAGTATTACAGGACTGTGGTCAGGATCAGAGTCCTGCAATGAAGAACATACTGAGGGCTGTGACCCCTGCTCCAGTCCACCTTAGCAGAGCAGAGCAGAGATGACCCCATGGGTCCTCACCTCTGATCCAGCTGGTCGGCCACGGCGTGGTAGCGATCGTTGAGGAGCTGCACCTCCCTCTTCTGCCGGGGCAGGTCAGGGCAGAACTCCTGGAAGTTGTTCTGCACTGCACTGCAGCTGTGCTCAGCATCCTTCAGCCCCCGGTTCAGCTTCAGCACACAGCCCTCCTGGGCCACCAGGTCCCTCCTCAACTTCTGCAGGGGAGAAAAACAGACACCTTGTGTTTGCATCAGTCAGAGCAACACCCAAACACCCTCCTTAATGTGCCACTGACACAAGCTGACACAACCACCCTCCTTCATGTGCCACTGACACAAACACCCTCCTTCATGTGTCACTGACTGGGCAGCACTGGGAGCTGGTCAGGCTCTCTGAGTGACATGCAAGGTGGAAGAGGTGGAGCAGTGAGGCTTATTCACCAGGGGAGCTGGGAAGCAAAGTGGCTTGGACAGTGCACTGAGAAGTTTTGGGGAAGGCAAAACATCAGGTCACTGTGGGTGCCAAGGATGGGGCAAGGAGATTGGGAGCAGGAAAGATTAGGGATAGGTGTGAAGCAGAGCAACAGAGATTAGATGCTAAGGGGGACATGATGTAATTTAGGGACCACAAAGCAAGGGACAGAGGGACAGAGTGGTTTGCTGTCCAGTGAGAGCAGGTCAGCCTGCGACACCAACATTAAACCTTCAAGGAAAAAGTCCTCAAAATGGCTTCATCACTGGTTCTTCGAGGTGCTCAAATAAATCCAGCTCCTCCCACATTGCTCCCTGAGCTCAGGGATCTCCCATCCTGAATGAGAAGCCTGATGTTCCCCTACCTGCAGGTCATTGGCCCGATCCTGCAGGGCATTGGGGGATGCAGGAATGATGCTGTCCTGAGCCAGCTTGGCCTCAAATGTGCTGACAATCTTGTCTGTGTTCTCAATTTGAGTCTCCAGGTTCAGGGCAGCCTTAGCCCTGGAAAAGGAGAAAATGAAGGACAAGGTTAGCTACAGAAACCCCATTCTTCTTTTCTCCTTTTGATGTTTAACCTTACTCAAACTTAGAGCTTCTGCAACATGTCAGAGAACAAGCACTGCACTCACATCCCTGTCATACTGCTCACAAGTCAGATATGTTGCAGTTCACCACAAAGCAGAGCTGAGGCCAACACCCATTGTGGTGGATTTTCCATGATGGGGGGATCTGCTCACAAATTACACACAAGAACTCCTTCAGAGGTGCCTTTGATGATGGATGGGAGGTTTCCAACCTGTGCTGGACCTCAACCAACACTCATAGAGATAAAAGCATTTTCTGTCATGCTTCTGTGTTGGCACACCTGTGCAAGGACACTTCCTTCCCTCATCCCCATCACTCACTTCTCGTTGTACAGGCTGGAGAGCATGTTGACATCGTTGTATTTGCTCCTGAGGGCATTCAGTGTGACAGGGAGCTGAGAAGCTGAGGTGCTGGTGGGTTTCTTGGAAAGGTAGGTCTCACACTCCTTCTGCAAAGCATCCTTGGCTGCCCCCAGGTTCTCAAGTTTCTTTGTTGTTTCCTGGCACACCAGATGGAAGCACAGTCACCCAACACAGCCATGACAGTGCTGCTGTGGAAATGTGTTTCCCTCAGGGGTGGATTTGGCTGTGGGGCTCAGGGTGTGGTGCCCCTCTCATAAGGAGCTGCCCCTTGGGGCACAGCCCCATCCAGACTGTGGCTGTCTGGCAGTGGCAGGGTGTGGGAACGAGATCCACATAGACAGAGATGGAAAAAACCTACCTGCCTGAGCCCATCCTGCTGCCAGAGCTGGATAAATACCCACAGATGAAGATGTAACAAGCTGAAATACTGTAAACCCAGACCTTGACCCAGAGGAAAGGAGAGGGGCTCCAGGGCACTGCCTCTTTTCCTGTCTCACTGACATTTATAAGTCTGTACTTCCCATCAGGTGAGACAAGGCTGGCCAAGGATTAATTCCCTTTATCCCTTAGTCTCTTTATTACAGACTTGAGAGTGTAGGGTGACAGCATTCTCAAGACTGGCACCTGGACCACAGCTCTGAAATGAATAGACCCTCTTGCTCCAGAGCCAAGGGAAGGGCCTGCATTTCCTGAGGGTTTCATTTAGTCCCATTTCAAGGGTTCAAGCCAGCCTGAAACCCTTAAATCTGCAGCATGGTTTTCTCCTTTGAAGCACCAGCTGTGATAGCCCGTGTTATTTCCATGTTGTCCTGCTTTGGGCCAAGGACACCAAACTGCTCCTGCTCCAACTCACCTGCTGCTGTTTGATCCTCCTGCCAAGGTCATCTGTGGGGTCACTGTAGTTCACAGGAGACCTCACTCGGGTCAAGACCTCCTTCTCTACCTGGAGCAGGTCCTTGCCAACACGATCCAGGCTGCTGAGGAGCCTGTCAGCTTGGGGATCATCCTGGACTGCTGGAGGGCTCCTGGACAGAGCTGCAGAGAGACACAGCTTAGGTTAATCCCCAGGTTTTAGCTCTGCCATGGTGAGCCACAGCTCCAGAGGAGGGACAAAGCCAAGTGCTGCCATGCAGACACATCCCTTCTCAGCTTTGCTGGGAGCCTTTGAACTACAGCTGTGGGAATAACAGAGAAAACCCAGGGTTGGGATTTAGCCATGGCTGCCTGCTCATCCCACAGCCCCCAGCTAGGGAAGAGAACTGCAAGGCACCCAGATTACAAAGCAGGTTTAATTAAGGCTTCTGGATGGGCACATCCCCCTGAAATCCTAAATACCCTCCAGCTGTTGATGGAGCTGGGGGTCAATCTCAGACACTTGAGAAGGGCAGCAGACTTTAAGTGAATTGCTTTAAGTGAATTCCTGCCAGTTGCTCTTTGCCATGGAGGAGAAGGCATCCTCCCACAAGGACCTCTGCATGCATCTGTGTGTGAGCTGCAGGTGCCACTGCCCATCCTTGGGTGGGTGGTCTGTTTCCAGAGCTGCCTCAGGAGAGGGCTGGACTCTCCAGGTGACAAACCTTGCTGGCTGGGCTGGACCTGCTCCTTTTGGCTGCGTCTCAGGGTGCTCTGAACTGCTGCTCTCTTCTGCTTCACCGTGCTCAGCTCCTCTTCCAGCCTGTGAGCAGAGAGGGGCATCATCAGCCAGGAAGGGACACAGCACTGACAGAGCCCTGCACAGCAGCAGCAGCTCCATGGCTGTGCTGGGGAGGTGTCCCCAAAGGCAAGGGAAGGTGTCCTCAAAGGCTGGGAGTCTGCAGCCTGTTGTAACTCAGAGATGTGCCTCAGGAAAGGGAACAGCAGCAAGAGCAGCTGGTTGGTTTGAGCAGCAGAGTTCTCCCAAGGAAGCCAGTGTTTCCAACTCTCAGCAGAAGCTATCAAAGCTGGAAATGTATTTCATATGGTTGCGGTGCTTTGCAGCCTTGCAGGAAACAAGTACAAGTGGCTCCTTCTGTGGCTGCTAGAAATGCCACATCTCACTTGTAAGGATGGTTTCTGCCTAGTGAAACTAGGGCTGGGATCTGCCAGAGCTGGAAGGACCAAAAAATATTTCTGGGTGAGAAAATACTCATGGAACCAGAAGGAGAGGGAACAGGAAGGACCAGACCAGTTCTCATCCCTCCTGTGGACAGTTCCAGCTAAACACTACGTGCTAAAACCAGCAATTCCCAGCTTGCCAGGCTGCTGTCAGATGAGGGCTGTCCCTCTGTGCAGAGGAACCAAATTTCTGTTTTAAAATACTCATGAAACCCATAAATCCAAAGGATTCAATAGTCTGGGATGTGTGAAGAGGGTTACACATGAGGAACATGATGAAGCAATCACACCCATGGCACTGGGGAGCCAAGCTCCCACTTTGGGCATGCCTGCATAGCTCCGAGTCTGGGCTGTGGCCTTTCCTCAGCACTTGAGCAGCACTGATTTACCCAAACACCTGAGGCCATGATTAAAAAGGCAATGCCAACCTCCCTGCACCACCGCCCCGTCCTGTGGGAACAGAAGGAGCTGACAGAGCAGGCAGGCAGAAAACCTCCACAGGCTCAAGGAACATTGCTCAGGCTCCAGCTGGGGCTGGCTGAGAGGAGATACCACAGATAACTCTGTCCTGTTTGGCAAGTCCCAAGCTCCAGACTGATTCTGCAATGAATTTAGTCAAACCTATGCGGGTCACATGTTTGGGTGAAGAAATCAAGCCTGACTGCCAGAAAACTCATTGACAGTGAGGTCTGTGCAGTGTGCAGGAATGTTGAGGAATGAGATACCTGGGTGCAGGGGAAAATCCTTCTCCAGGAGGGGTTTAGTACTAGATAGTCAAGAGGCCTGTCCCCAGCTGCTGTTTCTCTGCAGTCAGGCTGGTTATGACCCAAGAGAGTCTAAATGTCTCTCTGGGTCAGGGCCTCTGCTGCAGACTCACCTGTTGACCTTGTCTATGGACTCGGGGTCAGGAGGAGGGATGGAGAAACAAGCAGAAGGTGCCTCCTGGACCACGCCAGTGCTGCTCTGGACCACCCACATCTCTGGGTTGCTGTTGTCCTTCAGAGTGTACTTGTCCCCTCTGGTCAGCTGCACCTGGGAGAGGACACAAAACCCAGTGAAAGGCTTGGCTGTCTGGCCTTAGGACAGTTCCTCACGCCATGGAGCCAAGATCTGGAGCAACCAGAGAAGAACCCAGTTCTCTGCCCCTTCTGAGGGTGCTGCTAGTGCAGCCCTCACCTCCCCAGCATCCCAGTCACAGAGGGTGTCCAGGGTGAGGGGCTGAGGGGGACGTGTCCTGCGCAGTTTCAGTGGGCTGATCTCTTTGCTCCTTCTCTTCAGGTCAGTGATGCTCTTCTCTGCCTGCTTCAACACCTTCTCTTCATTCTAGACAAAACAGGGGAGACGGTGGTTGTGACCAGGTTTGGATAAGGAGGAAGGGGAGGGTCACACTGTAGCAGGTCTGCTGGACCAGTTGTCTGTCCTGGTGGGGTGGAGTTGGGAGTTTCTCCATTCTCAATCCCTCCATGTCCCTTCTTCCCCTTTCCATTGCCAACAGTCTCCTCAGTTTCCTTTGCTCACCAGTCTGCCATTGAGGACACAGCCTGGGTTAACCTTAGGTGAACCCACATTTTCATATCAAATATCCTGAAGAAATTTTCCTTTTCAGAAATGGAACACTCCCACGAGGTTGCTGCATTCCAGTGTCAGAAAGTACCAAGACTCCAGCATCTCTTGAGAGTGAAATGTGTCACATACTTGGGAAGATCCCAAGGTGAACGTGTCCCCTCCCTCTCTCTGGGGCAAATCTTCTTTTCCTATCTGCATCTCACCCCTGAGGTCAGATTTCTTTATTCCCTCCCTTGCCCTTGGCTCATGAGAGTGCTGAGGAGATGGGAGGATCTTTCCCTGTGAGCCAGTGGCTCACACTTTCAGGCCCTCTAATCCAAGTGTCTTATGTTAGGGACAACACATGGCTTCTCCCTGCACTTCTCCTTTACTCTGATGGTGCCCTGGGGCCTGGCTGTGTGTCACTGATGGGGACAGTGCCATCTCAGGCAGTGTGAGCAGCGTGGATCTTCTGGGCTTCCCCCTCCCTAGCACAGAGCTGGGGTGAGCTATCCCTGTAGGTTTATTCAACCACCCCTTCCCCTTCCCCTCTGTCATTTATTGGGGAGCTTTTAACTTTGGATTTGCCCTGAGGTCTGGCTGGTGCCACCTCCTGAAGGCCTCACCTCCAGCTGAAGCAGCAGATCTGACACCACCCCGGGGCTGTCTTTGTTGAACTTGCTGTATTTGGTGTCCAGGTCAGAGCTCATCTTCTTCAGCGACTGGCTCACAGCCTCAGCATCATCCTGGAACTGGAGGTGTAGGTAGGGAAACAGTCAGGCTTGGGGGGACATTACTGTCTCCAAGTCCAGTGGGGTCTCTCAGTTCCCAGCACCTCTGAAAGATTGTATTTTGAGGGGAATTTCCCCAAAATACCTTTACTAGGTGCAAGCAAAGGGTCTCCCATTCTCACCCTTTTGCTATCTCTTTTCCCAGCCTGCCCACTCTGGCCTTACCTGCAGAGCCAATGCCCATGAATTTGCTTTTTTACCTTCTTATAGCTCTCCACAGTTTTCAGTTGGCTCTCTTGGCAAATGCAGAGATTCAGGAAATTCTGCCACTCATTCTTCAAGGCTTCCTGGTGAGCCTGTGGTGGAACAGAGCACATCTCAGTGGGTTCCAGCTGGTCCTACCTCCCCCACCACAGGTCTCCTTTCCTCAGAAGTCACAGAGATCAGAGGAAGAGCAGAGATGAAGATGTGCCCAGGCACTGCTTGTTGCTGAGCCTGAATGAGGACACCCCTTGAGAAGGACCTGGCTCATACAAAGCAGCCATCACTTCTCAAGTGGTCTCAGCTCCAGAGCCCACCTTAGCCTGGCACTGCATCTGCAGGCTTGGAAATACAGCCTTGGAGGCTGGGAGCTGCTTTCACCTGGGAGAAGTCACACCATGTCAAAGCTGGAACTTCCTAACAGTGTGAGGGTGGCTATATTTATGTGTGTGAGCACCTGAGTGGGAGATGCTCCCAGCACACAGATGTTGGCCACTATCTCCTGGAAATTTTGGAAATTGTGAAGACCCTGCACTTCCCTCAGCTTCCCTGTAGGGCTGGGGCAGGCAGAAAGATGCTGCAGTGCAGCCAGTGCAATGTGGAAGGAAAGAGTAACATAACTGCAGGGAGAGGTGAAGGGGTCTCCTCTGACCCACCACCTGAGGCACAGAAACACTCTCATTCTCCCACAGGGCTGGGGAAGAGACCCTCCCTCCCTACCTGGATAGGTTTGATGGCTGGGTGCTTCAGCTCAATCATCCTGTCCCCGTCGTCCTGAAGGTGGTTCACAAACTCCTCCTGGCTGAGCAGCTCATTGGACTTGAAATCCTGGAGGGGAAAAGAAACTTTCTGACCTCGGGAGCAGGGAGTACAGAGGGGTCTCCTGGGGCACCAAACATAACAGAGAGAAGGCTCCCAAAGCACAGACATCCTTGCTTGTTTGTTTGTTTGTTAAAACAGAAGGGGCTAGGCAGAGCTAAAATAAATGAAACACACTTGGGCCTCAGAAAGCATCAGGGCGCTTGTTCAAAGAGTATTTTCCTAAGCAATTATCCCTCTCATTTTCTGTGTCCCAGCACATGGCAGTCACTTGGTGTTGTACTGTGGCCATGGAGGCTGCTGGGGCACTGAGCCCTTCCCTTCTCCCTGGGCATGGAAAGCCTCCCTGACAGCTCTCCAATGTGTGATCCCAGTGCCAGCTCAGGGGACTGGAGGGGTCACACAGAGCGGCTCCTTCCTAATTCCATCGGGGGCCCAGGGGGTCTCTTCCCCCTCTGTTTTGGAAAGCCTCATGCTGGGGGCTGTGCAGTGTAACAGTGTGTCTTTTCTGAGTACAGCCACAGCCCTTCTAGATCCCAGTCAGCCTCTCCTGCAGAGAAACTGCTTGAGAGCTGCTCAGGGGGCAGTTCAAGCTCACACAGCCACACACGTTACAAGGCTGGCTCAGCAGAAGAGCCAGAGAGGCAGAAGGCTCCCAGCCCAAATCAATTCCCAGCAAGTGTTTATTCCAGTGGGCTGAAGGTGAATCTGGAGCCAGAGAGGAGAAAGCATGTGGTTTTTCTCAGTTATTCAGGGTCTCAGGTGTGTGGGTGGCACAGGGGGCAGGGCAGGGGACAAGTGACCACAGGGAAGAGAGGAACAGGACACCAGGCCCCATGTCCAGTGGGGAAACAGGGAAAGGGGATGCCATGGGGTGGGTGATGGACTTGGGAAACCCAGAGAGAAGATTGCTCAATGTCTGCAAGGGTCCATGGGGGAGAAGCCTTCTTTACACCTGGGGTATCTTTAATCTTCACTTTTCCAGGGCAGGGCAGTTGGAAATTCCTTTAATGGCACGAGGGACTCCACAGCTCCTCTGTCTTTACTAACTAAGAAGGGTTCCCCTATGGATTTCTGCAGTGCAGGGGGCTGGGATGAGCCCTGCAGATCCCACATGCCAGGCTTGGCCATCCTTTCCTGGCCAGGACAGGCTGGCACCCCCCAGGGCTCACCTCGTACTCCCGCCGCACACTCTGCACATCCATCATTTGGTCACTCCAGTCCTGCTTCAGGATCTTGGTCTGCTGCTCTGTCAGGTAGCCCAGCTCTTTGGTGCAGCCCTGCAGGTGGTGGTAGAGGCTGCCAAGGCTCTGCCCTCGCCAGATGGAAGCTTTCTGCCCACACACAGGACAGAGACAGTGTCAGTGCTCAGCCTGGGGAGTCCCTCTCCCCTCCTCCTCTTCCTCTCCAGGACCACACTCCTGTTCCACATCCAGCAGGAGATTCCCAGAAACCTTGGTGAGAAATCTGCCACCACTGGCTCTTATCTGATGGGGCTGCTGTTCCCTTTCCCTCCTCACAGACAAGATATGTTTGTCTAACCAGAATCCCAGGTGTGGGCTGGTGCCTGGGGCAGTCTCAGAGCTGGCCCAGCTCTGCTGTATTTCTCACAAATCCCACTTTCAGCATCAACCTTCATGGGCTGGGTAAATCCAGGCCCTTCTTCCTGGCCACCTCCTTTGCTCTGGCTGCTCATTTCCTCTCTGGAGCCCTTGTTAGGGATCAGGGCAAACCTCCCCATTTGCAATCCTGGTTTGGAACAATGTGTGGACTGGGCTGGATTTCCTGGTGCCTTCTGGTCCCTGTACTCATGGACATAGATGAAACTGCAGATCCATGACCCATGAAGAGGAGAGACATGGATCTCACCCTCAGAACTGCCCTGAGGATAGCAAGAGTTCTTTCAATTTACACCTATCCCAAGAAGGGAAGGAAATGGGGAAATTATATGAGGGACACAACTTTACTGTGCAAGCCCTGCGGTAGCTGCTGTTCTGAACTGGGCATTCCCTGCCCATCAGGGATGGTGTTACTCTGCTGTAAGACCCCATCTGCTCAGAAAACCACCAAGAGACTTACCAGCAAGTCCTTGTACTGGCTTTTTAAATCTGCCACATCCTGGGTTACAACGCAGCCAAGACCAAGGAGGTGAACAACAACAACAACAAAAAAGAAAGATAAAGAAAAGCTGTTAGCAAGACATATGGTGAATGCTGATGAACTGAGTTATGGGATGTGGTTTAGAAACCATCCAGGAGCCACCTCCCTGCCCCCCTATGCCCTCTGCAGAACAAGGATGGACATTCATTATGAGGAGAAGCAGAGGGGACACACGGCCAGGCAGGGGGCAGAGCCAGCAGGGTCCCCAGGGCAGTGACAGAACAAGGAGGGGACAGAGAGGACCTTACCCCAGAGCGGAGGTTCTTGATCTGGAGCCCGTAGGCCTCGATCTCCTTCTGGAGGATGTTGTGCTCAGCTATTTGCTTCTCCAGCTCTGACATGCCAGGGCCATACTGTCCTGCATCCACTTGTTTCTGTGCAAAAGGAGTCAGGGCAGACACTAAAGCAAAGGGCTGCATTTCAGGGGGAAACCCCAGGCAGTGCTGGCAGGGCATGAAAAGATCTGGTGTCTGATTGCAGTCCAGGAGGAAGGGAAGGGATTTTTTTTTGTTGTTTCCCATTATTGCTGTTGGTTGCCATTTCCCCAGCCACACACAGGTGCAAAGATAACCAGACCACACAACCCTGGGCTACAGACTTGAGCTGAGCCAGCCCCCTGTCCATGGTGACATGCATGGGGGTGGCACTTCATTAACATCCAGCTTTCAGGGGAATCCAAACTGGCTCCAGTCTGGGCACTCCACATACCCAAACCTTGCAATGTGAAACCCTGAAAGGTAGGGCTGTAAAATCCTAGGAGACATCACCTTCTCCATCCTTTCATCCCACAGCAGGACTCTCTACCTGATGCCCCTCTGGTAACCCTTAATCTGAAGAGGTTAATTCAGAGGATGCTCCAGAGGGTTTTAAGAGGTAGAAGGAGAGTCTGTCTTCCACCCAGAGCCACTGAATTATTCCCACCACCTCCAACACCCCTGCATTACCCTGAGTATGCAGTGCCTGGCACAGCCCTACAGACAACAGCAAACATGATCTGGCCTGGCAGGAGATGGGAGATAACACCCAAACCCAGCTGCTGTTACCATCTTTTGGTCCAGGATCCTGGCCCAGTCCACCCTGGGCCCCACCTCGGGGATGTTCAGCTGCTCGTAGAGGGCGCGGTACTCGGCACAGAGCTGTGTCACACGCTCGTGGAGCTGCTGGATGCTGCCAGGGGGAAAGGGACAGGTCCCTGTGTCACTCAGGAGGCAGGAGAGCCAAGGTGGGCTTTGTGGAGCCCAAATTTCACTTGCAGGGTGACCCTGCAGGTGACCTTGCAGGTACTTTGCTGTCCCTGTGTGTGGCACAGCCGCCTTCAGCAGGGTTCAGCACTTGTCCTGCTGCTCTCCATCCTCAGGGATGTCTCAGGAATTACTACCCAGGGGGATGCTGCAGGGAGGTCAGGGCTGTCCCTTCCCACTAGGAAACTTCCCTCCTGATTTCTACACAGAAGGGCTGGAAGTGAAGGGGAGCAAAGCACCAGAAGCCACCTGAAGCTCTTCTCCCACACCAACACCCACCTCTGACTCTGCTTGCCCCAAATTAAAGGTATTTATTTTAGGGAAGGCAGAGGAAAAGGGGATTTGCCCTGAGAGTGGGCCCACAGTTTAGCTCTGCATTTTTGTTTTATCAGGGCTCCCAAAAGACTGGGGCCTCTTGGGCAATCGCTCTGGCATCTGCATATCTGTATCTTTATAATGAAATGACAGAAAAGATGATTTTAAGGCTAAAGTCTGTGGGAAGAAGAGTGAAGCTACCACTCATGGCAAGGACTGGAGTTCATTCTATGTCCTGAGGAGGTTCCCAATTGCTCAGTGCCCTCCAGTCCCTCCACTGTACTCACTCTTTCTCTATCTCAGGAGCCTGTGGGTGTTTCAGCCTCTTGGCACGGTCCACATCCAGGAAGAGATCCTTCAGCAGGGTCTCAGCTTCCTTCAGGTTCCTGGCATTCTCTGTCTGGAACTCAAAAGCCTTGTTCTTCTGGTGATTGCTGGAATCCTGGGGGCCAGGAAGACAGAGGAAAAAGGCTGGATGGGCCACACAGACATCACAACACTTCCCTTGGCCAACACAGAGGCTCTGGATCCTCCACACAACAACCACAGAGGAGCCCTGGTGCCCAGCCTCCTGCTCCAGCTCCCTCCCTCCCAGGGGCTTTGTGGGTCAGGCTGGCAGCCTCTGGGGTTGCTGGGAGGGCTGTGCTGCCATAGGTGAGACAGCCTTGGCTGTGCAAAGCCTGAGGCATTGAGAAGAAAGAATCTGGGAGGCCTTGGGATGCAGCCCCAGGGGCTGGGAGGCTCCGTGGGGTGTCTGTTCCTCCCCAAACCTGCAGCAGCATGCACAGAGCAGACACCTGACCTGCTGTCCTAGACACTGCATTTCCAGGCAAAGCCTTTCACCTCCCACCACCCCCTGCCTCAACTGACCTGCTTGAGCCTGGACTGAGTCTCCAGGATGTCCTTCTCCACCTGGTCAGCATTTGTCTGCATGCGGGAGATGAGCACAGCCAGCTCGTTTGTGGAGGACCTGAGAGAGGGAACAGCACAGCAGAGGGCTGGGAACAGCAAAGCTCAGCCCCTCCATCACTGCCCAGGGCCTGCCCCAGGCCTGGTTCTTCCATCCTTTCCCCCTGTGCCCACTGGGACTCTCCAGAAAGAGCCTGAGCTGTGGCCAAGGGCACGGACACACACAAGTGCCTGGCAAGGCAAGAGTTGGTGTGTTCAGAGTGAGTGGTGGTGGGATTTTTCACACCACTCAGCCCTTCTGCACAACTCCTTGCTGCAGGTGCTCAAAACTTTGTGTGGATTCAAAAAAAACATTAAATTTTTTTTTTCAGGGCAGGGGGGAAAACAATAGAGAAAAAAAAGGGGGGAAAATCCTGCTGTATGGTTCCCAAAAGCACCAACACCACAGCTGGGGTGGGAAGACTCAAAGCCACAGACAGCTAGAGGCCAGGGGAGCACCCTGCAGAGGCAGCACAACATGCTCACCCTGTTTGGAGGTGCTTCCCTGGGTGCCTGCCCTTGGCTGCTGGCACAGGTGGCCCTTCAGTCCAGCCCAGAGCTGCCACCCTGTTCCATGTGAAACTCTCCACAGCTGGGCCCAGTGAGACACTGCAGAGCCCAGTGCCACCCCAAGACTGGGCTGCAGGGGACAAGAACTAGCTCTGCAGACCACAAGCCCCTCTGGGTGCTGTAGGCTGTTGTGGTGTTTTCAGAGCTTGGAGAACAACATGAAGCTGAGTCAGAGCAGGTTTAGGTTGGGTATCAGGAAAAGGTTTTGTACCCAGAGGGTGCTGAGGCACTGAACAGGCTCCTCAGGGAGGTGGTCACAGCACTGAGCCTGTCTGAGCTCAAGGAATGTTTGGACAATGCTCTTGGCACATGGTGGGATGTCCTGCACAGGGCCAGGACTCCAATTTCCCAAGGCCATGGCACATCTACCAGCCCTCCTGGCCCCAGTGAGGTTTCACTGAAGGTTCCTGGCAGACCATTCCCCATTGCTGTCACCTCAGTGCCACCACACAACCAACGGTGCCACCACAGCCCTCATCCCACCACCACCCTTGGGAATGAGCAGCCCTGCTGGAACAGCTGGATCCAAAGGCTGCAGCCAGGCATGGGATGGTTCCCAATGCTCCCTGCAGACAAGGAAGCACAAACCTCAGTGCCACCTTTGTCCTCGCGTCCTGTTGTTTCTAACAGCATCTGCCCTTGAGGACAGTGCCAGCCCTGCCCTGCAGGCAGGGAGAGCACAGCACTGGCAGGATGTGGGCAGAGGCAGGAGGGTGTGGAGTGATAGCATCACGCAGGGATGGAGCCCTCAGAATGCTGCTGATGGGACAAAGTTCAGCAGAGGCTGAGGGCATTCTGTGCTGGGGCTGGGATCTGAGATCAGGAGGGAAAGAGTCTGAGCAGCAACAATGGGACATCACTGGGGGTCAGCTGGAGTGGGGGACATTTCTTCAGGGCGAGTTGGTACTTCTTTGGTGGAAGAAGAAGGTGGGAAAAAGGTGATGTCCTGCAGGAGAGCCACCACCTCTGCCCTTTAGCCACGAGCTTTCCTTCCAAGCCCCTGAATCCACACAGGACATGGGGAAATTATTCCCTTAATGGCTCTGTCATTGCTCCAGCCCCTACTCGTGGCTCCAGCTGTTCGACAGTTCATTCCAAAGGCTGGAACAGATGTTCATTTATTACAGCCCCCAGTGACTGTAACGTGCCAGGCAGGGCTGTGGTCACCCCAAGCCAAGCACTTGGATGCCACAGCTCCCGTTTGAAGTGAGCTCAGTCCACACTGAGCACAGCCCGTGTGGCTCCAGAGGAGGCACAGCCCCAGCAGTCCTGCTCACATCATCCTCCTGCCCCCTTTCCCCAGCTCCTCCCTTGTTTTTAATTTCCCAAGCGTGGGCCTGCACGGAGGTTTGGGGCTGGCAGCATCTCCCAGCAGTGCTTCAGCTTTCCTGCCTGGAATACACATCAGCAAAAAGGGGAAAGAGGACTTTCCCTGGGGCAGAGCCACTTCTGCAGGGTCTAATTCCAGGGATCGTGGAGCCCAAGCAGCACATCCATCACCACCAAAGCATCATTCCCTGCTACAACCTGTGTTTTATATACGTTAATCACCCCTCCTACCCCATCCGTGCCCTTTCCTGGTGTAAACTGCAGCACAGCAGGGAGGATGGGAGCCGGACTCGGTCCCTGTGAGCCTGAGCCTGCAGCAGGCTGGAAGCTCGCAGAGGTTCCCCCTTCCCCAGGAGGTTACACAATCTCCCACTCATCCCTGACACGCCTGGAATGAGGTGGTGTCCCACGAGCAAATACTTGAGCACCACCCAAATTTCCTGCCCGGGCTCTCTGGGCAGGGAGGAGGGTGTGAGTCACGGGCTGGGCTGGCCGCTGTCCCGGGGGACGGACGGAGCCTCTCCCCGAGCGCCGGCAACAGCAGCGTCCCCCCGGCAGCTCTGGCTGAATTCCCCTCCTGCCTAAAGAGCCTGGATGGGGTGTCCTGCTTGAGCCCATCCCAGTTTGTGGCTGTGGATAACTCTGTGCTTCTCCAAGAGGGGAAAACTGAGGATCCATCCTTCCCAGGGATGGTAGATCACCAACAAAATCCTGTTTATTCCTGCTGGCACTCCATTTGAGGTTGAAGGAAACTGTGGGGCACTCCATCCCTTAGCTCCTAAGGTTGGGCACAAGAATCTGCTTTGTTTAGGCTGAGCCACAACTAAACTGTGGACTGAAAAGATGTCAGCAGCCTCCTGGTGACAGAGACTCAGCCCATCCCAGCCTGTGCTGCACCTGAGGCTGGAGACCAGGGTGCTGCTGCCAACAGCCCGACTTTCAGGGAAGCAGGGATGAATCCTGGAGAAATATCATCTCAGGAGCAGCAGGGCTGGGCTGAGAGTAGCCCATGCAAACACCCACCCACACAGCCCGTGGTGGCAGGGGTGCATCACTGTCCCTCCTCAGGGTGTCCCCCTGCCCCTGGGCAGGAGCCCCCACTCAGCCAGAGCTGGGCCCTGCACTCCAGGGTGAACGTGCATTTGGGACAGGAGACATGGAACAGGATGACATTTGGGCTGCAGAGAGGCAGCCTGGCATCAGGTGGGGTAAGGGCAGCCACAAGCTCACGTTGGACACCCCTCAGCCTCCCAGAATTTGGGTCCAGCTCCACACACAGTGCATGGTACAGCCCCAGCCCCGGGATGGCTGAGGGCAAGGCTGGGCAAAGCTCCTCCTGCTCCTCCTCCTCAGCAGCCAGGGCAGCCTCCTCCCTAGGGCTATCTCATGCCTAGGAGAGGCACAGCACCATTATTATCATTATTAATTGGTTCATTTCTCATACCACTTTCTGCCTCCTGGACAGTCCAGCTGCACACAGGGGAAGGTGTCTCTCAGCAGCAGCAGGACTGTCCCCCACTCCTGGTCACTCCTGCCAGGGCACTTTGGGCAGGACCACAGCACCACCCACTGCAGTCCCTGACCCCTCTGTCCCTTCCTCACGGGGACTTTGCTTTATGGCCACAGAGCCCAAAGCTGAGTCTGTTCTCCCTGACACACACAGAGGTCCTGGCACATTTTGGTTTGCCAGCAGATCCCAGCAGACCACCACTGAGCCCCTGCCTGTCCCCAGGGTCCACACTGCTCCACACTGACTGGGGAGAAGCAGAGGGAGGTGGTGGAAAAAGCAGAAATCCCAGGAGACACTTAAATCCCAGGAGATGACTTGCCATCCACCTCCCAAACCACCCACGGCCTTTGTTAAAATCACACCCAGGCACAGCCAGTCCAGCCAGATCCAATTCAATTCCACCTTCTCAAGAGCTTTCCCTTTCAGCCCCACAGTGCCTGCACCCAGAGCAGGGCACATCCAGGATGCTCCTCAAACAGGGACAAACCTGTGCTTGCTGATGCCTCCCTGGGCTGCACCCACCAAGTGGAGACAGCAAAGGGGCCTGACAGCCCAGAGGCTCAGACCACAGCCCCAGGGACCCTCTGTGGGGGTCCAGCTGCTAATTATGAACCCCAGAGAGAGGAAACTCAGCTGCTGAGGCTCTGGCCTTGGGGCCACCAAGAGCAGCTGTGGGCCACCAACATTTTCTTGGGGCCATCTGCAGAGTGTGTGTTGGTGGCTGCTCCCAAGATAACTCATCCACCTTCATTTTCTCAGCTACTCTGGGCACTGACCAAGCCCCAGGCCATGGCCAAGTGAATTAGGCTGTGTCTGATGGTTGGTGCCTCCTGAAACAAGCATGACTAGCTCAGTAATTGCTGTGCTCCTGCCTCCAGCCTCCATCCTGTATGGGGAGGAGGTGTGAAGTCTTGCTGGGATGCAGCTCCAGTTATTCTGAGAGGTTCATGCCAGGGCAGAGCCTGCCCAAACCCTCTGCAGGGTCCTGAGAAATGCCCAGCCTGCTTTGGAAGCTGGCTGGGAAGGTGGAGAGATTGCATTTAGTAAGGCTGAATAAACCAGAGGCTGACACAGCTCCCAGGCTGCTGGGGAGGTGCCTCCCTGCAGCCAGGCCCCAGGCAGGGCTTGGTGTTCAGAGAGCCCCCAGACCTGCCTTTGGGAAGAGTTTGTGCATGTTCAGCTCCACTGAAGCTTCCCATGGCAGAACATCCAGCTCCCAACATCCCCAACCTTTGTGGGGTCACCATGTCCCCAGGCCCTGCTGCCCTGCCCAGCCACCCCCTCCTCTGTGGCTGTTGGCTGACCTGGGCTTTGGCCCCCAAAACAGCACATCTGGGGGCCAGCAGGGTGTTGTGACCACCCAGGTGTCCACACACACACACAAACACTGTCCTGGACTGCTGCTGGTGGTCCCAGGAGATGTGGCCAGACCCCTCTCACCCTGCATGTCCCCTTCTCCTCAGCACAACCCCCCTGGCAACTCCCTCAGCTTCCAACCACGGCAGGGCAGGGAATTCCCCTGGGATCAGCCAATATGCAAAATCGCTGAGGAAGGTGGAAAATAATCCTGAGTCGACAAGAGCAGCTGGAGGGAGGGATGGGATCTCCCTGCAGAACATTCCCTCCCTGATCCTGGGGAAGCATCACACATCTCACTCCCTCACAACTGAGGGAATTTCTTCATAGAATCACAGAATGGTTTGGGCTGGAAGGGACCTTAAAGACACCCAGTTCCCAGCCCCTGCCATGGGCAGGGACACTTCCCACCAGACCAGGTTGTTCCAAGCAGGTCTAAGAGAGGCAAACTCAGCAATTCCACCTGAGAGACCTGGCCTGTCCCAGGCTGGGTTAGAGCAGCCACCAGTAAACCCCTCCTCACCCATCCCCACCACCTGAGCAGCAGCACACTGAGCACCCTCCTTCAGGGATCCCAGGGCAGCATCACACCAGCCTCACACAGCCAGGGGGTCCCAGGATCTCAGGGCCAGGCTGGGATGTGATTCACTGTAGAGCAGACCCTGCGCCACCCAAGCAGAGGCTGCTTTTGTCCTGCTCCTACCTGCCCAAAAGGAGCTTTTTGCACCTTCCTGCTCAATGACCACAGGTCTGAGCACATCCCAGGCACTGCACACCCCAGAGCTTGCAGGACACTTGGGAAGGAGGAACACAGAGACCCCCAAACCACAGCCAGGCAGCACATTTTGGTATCACCTGCCAGCAAACCCCAACCTGCTGCTGCTCCACAGAGGGATGGCACTTAGGGTGGCTTAAAAGACACACGGATCACCCATCCCTCCTCCTCCCCCAGGCTCACACAGCACAGACAGAGGAGAGGGGGTCACACTTACTTGCTGGGTTTGACAGGGGAACCTCTGCTGGGGGGATTCCTGCTCGGGGAGCTTTTGCTCACCCCCTTGAACATGTTGGCCAGGTCCCAGCTGGTGTCCCGGGCTCTGCACGGTGGTGGTGGGCTCTGGCTCCCTGCTCTGCTCTGTCGGGATGGAAGGACAGGACTCAGGGAGGGACGGTCGGAGGCGCAGTAAAGAGCAGCTCCCCAGAGGCTCCTCCCCGAACGCAGGTGAGCAGCAGCAGCAGCAGCAGCAGCAGCAGAGATGGAGGCACGTCTGAAAAAAAAAAATGACTCGAAAAACCAGTTTAGGGTGGAAAGAGCAGAGCCCCAGAGGGAGAACGGGAGACCTCGCCCTGGCTCGGAGAGTGTTTGGGCTCACACAGCCGAGCAGCAGCTCCCCAGCAGAGGGACAGAGAGCACTTTGCAGGGAGGAAAAGCCTGGGAACACGACTTGCAGGGAGTGCATTGCAGCCACTGAAGCACATTTTAAAGCATCTACTTGCAGCATCTGTTTTTACAAAATCTGTTTAAATCTGTTTAAAATGCTGCAGAATCCCCACGGACAAGGCCAGCCAAGTGTTTTCCAAGGTGGCAGCAGCAGTTTGGGAATCAGCAATTCTCAGAACATGATGTTATTTTGCAGTCCAGCAAACTTTTGGCCCAGGCTCAGCACAAGGTGGCCCTGACTCCCAGGAAAACACTGAGGGCTCACGGCAGAGGGAAAGTCAGCAGCTCCAGCACAGCATCCCAGGAGCCTCAGCCACCAGGGTTGAGGCTCTGGAAAAAATCCAGACCCAAAGATCTGGGTCTGAGGCTCTGCCCAGGCACCCTGTCCACACAAGACCTTGGAGCAGGCTTTGCCTCTGGGCACCTCTTTCCCCTCTCTTGCAGAGTCCCAAGTGGTTCCCAGTGAGCTCAGCAACACCCTGGCATCTCTGTGGCTCCTGGGGATGCCCATCCAGGCTGAGCTGCCCCGTGGGACTGCCCAGCCCCACAGCTCTCCCCAGCCACAGCCAGGGCTGGCTGCCTGCTGCTTTCAGACAGAGCCAAGCACAAAGGACCCCACAAACCAGGAACTCTGTGTTCCAGGCTGATCCAGCACAGATCCCTCAGCAACACAGGATCTGACCCAGTGCAGGACCAGGGAGGGAGGGCAGAGGATGGAGGAGGAAGGGAGCAGGAGAAGATGGGGGTCACAGCCCCCACATAAGCACCAGCAAGACACCAGTGATGCCAACACAGGTCTGTGGCTGTTCTTCACCTCTTTTGTGTGGTCCAAGGACAACCCAGGACCAGAGGAAAAGGCCCAGGGTCCATTGTCCCTGCCTGGGTGACCTCTTTGTCCTCTTTAAATTTAAATCACACTTGTCTCAGGAGAGAGGGGAAGACACAGACAGGATGGAAAGTGGTTGCTGAGAGATCACCCCTTTGCCATTGACATCCCACTGACAGTGATGGTCTCTGGCCAGAGCTGCTGGAGGCCCCAGGAAGACCCCCAGACCAGAGTCAGTCCCTGTCACGAGCATTCAAAGGCTTTAAGTGACCCAAAGCCTTGCCAGAGATTACAGTTGAAAGCATTTGATTCCACACAGACCTGATTTTGTACCCAGACAAAACAGAAGCATGGGACAAGCTCTTCTGTGGGGGGCTGCTCTTTGCATGGGCCAGGATGGGATTAGTGCCCTGTAGATTCAAAGGAAACTAAATTGGACAAGATCAACTGCCTGTAATCCCCTGGAAAACAGCCCCTGGCACGTGGAGGGAGTTCTAAGAATTACCTTCAAGAGTAAACTAACCACATAGCAACACAGCCCTCTGGACAGGCTGCTTCCCAAGCCATCCATCACCCTGGAGCAGCCTGGAGCCTGCTGGGGCTCCTCACCTGCACAGCTCTGAGACAGCACCTTCCTCTCCTCTGTGTAACAGCACAGCTGTGATCCTTCCCCTGGCCAAGTCCCTGCCTGGCCAAGATCCCTCAGAAAGAGCCTTCCAAAGGCAACAGTCCTTGCTGTCAGCCTGTGCACACACTGACACACGCCCTGGCAGCAGCAGCAGCCTCTGTGCCACACAGACAGACAGACAAACACAGGGATAATCCCTGGGAGGAGAGAGAGCAGCGTCCTGGCTGCTCACAGACCATGTGAGGCACGAGCTGGGAGAGCCAGGCCAGCTCCTGCCCGGTCCTTAGCCCTAGTCCAGGAGTAATGCTGAGCACCCAGCCTGCCTTGAGCTGCCTCTCCCTCACTCAGACAGGGGAGGAGGACAGGCAGAGTCCATGTGAGGGGCAGCTCCTGGCTGCCTGCTCATCCTCAGAGAAGCAGGGCTTGCCCAGCCCTCAGCAAAGCCCCATCCCAGCCTCAGGAGAAAAGGCTGGCAAGGGAAGCCAGAGGATGGCTCTGGGGTGATGGGTTTTGCCAGCCCAGCAGCACAGCACCCAGCCCAGGAGTTTCTGCTGCTGCCCAACACCTGTGGCACACAAGGAATGTTCTGCTGCTGCCAGCTCAGCCTCCCCTGCTCTGTGATGGACACCAAGACCTGCTCAGGGGAAGGGGAGTCACTGCAAGAATCCTCAGGGGGTTATGACAGGTCCTCACACTGTGGCAGGCACTGCTGGATTCAGCCCAGGCCAGTTCCAGATCCTCTGTGGGTTTTGCCCAGACTGGCCCGAGCTGTGCCAGGGCAGAGCACCGTGCTTAACCCAGACCCTGCAAGAAGCAACAGGCCAAGGAGACCAGTTCAACCAGTTCTCCACCACAGCCACCCACCCACACAGCTGCACCTGGCACTGGGGCCCAAAATGCTGGGCAGGACCTCCCTGCCCCTGTGCAGCCTAAAACCTGAGCACAGCTCTGGAGACCATCCCCACAGCTCTGCCAAGGGTCCCCCATCTCCAGACCACCCCAGCCAGGCAGCCCCATCCCAGCTCCATCTCCAGCAGGATCACTCTGTGCTGCAGTGAGGATTGAGCTCCCTCCTGCCACAGCTGGCAGAGCTGCAGTCACCACAGGAGATGGGTCAGGGGTGGGCAGCCTTCTTTTCATCCCAGTTGTCCCAGCCTGGAAACGCTGATCCAGGGGCAAAACTGAACAATGTATACCTCAAAAAAAATCTAATTATTAAATAAAAACCATGTGTAAATATCACCTTGTGTTGAATGTCACTGCCATTGTCTGTATAGACCTGTATATTATTTTTATATAAATATATGCATGTATAATATATGTGTTTGTAAAGTTAAAATTCAATTAATTTTAATAAATTGACAATATAATAATAAGAAGTAAAATGTCCTAAAGTAACAATAATGCCTGTATCCCCAGTCATCTGTTCTCTGTGTGCTGTGTGTTCTGTACCTTTAAAACTAGTTTTGAAAGTAAGCAAATAAAAAGAAGCATGCAGTTTGTTTTAAAAAACAGTGTTCACTCCTCTGCATCTTCTCTTCCTCCTTAAAACAGTGTATGTTTGTCAAATGCACAAACAGCAGCCAGAACGTTTTTTTCTTGTTAGTTAATCTAGCTAGCTGAAGCAAAAAAGCTTCCTAAACTGTTGGGGTTTTTTTTCCCTTTTTCTTAAAACTGTTTAAATCTGCTCTAAACTGAAAAAAACCCCAAAAAGCACTAAAATCTTGTGCTCGTGGCCCACCGGGCCTGGACCTCAGCATTTTCCAGCAAGGTTGTGCCCTGCCCAGGCACACTCCCAGCTGGGCTCCAGCTCTGTCTGGGGGCTGTGATGCATCTCCTGGGGGAATAGACCCGGGGCTGGCAGCTCCTGCAGGGCTCCAGACACAACAGGAGGTGGTATGGGAAGTCACACCACAAGCACTTCATTCACTTTCCAGAGCAGGGTCTGTCCCCATGGCTGGGAGCTGTGCCAGGATGCAGATGCCTGGATTTACAGGGCAGTCACACAAGCAGCAGCTGCCTCTTGCTGCTCACACAGCTGAGTAGTTGCCTGCAGGGACAGATAGCAGGCACAGCTGCCTGGAGGACCTTGGTGAGCACAGAACATTTCAGGGCAGGGAGATTTCAGAAACCATCCTGGGCCAACCTTTCATAAGAGATTGGCAGAGGCTGGAGGGTGGCACGCCATCATTATCAGCTTAGCCTCTCTGTTGGGTTTTTACAGGGGGGATGGCAGGTGAACGTGGCCCATAAATGATTTACTGTTGCCTGTGAAGACTATTTGCCTTCTTGGATGACAACAAACTTCCCTCCCCTGTGCCCCTCCCCTCCTGAACACCCTCTGCACACCTTTCCTCCAGATCAGTTTTCTTTCCATTTCACCTCCTTGCTCTTGAACTTCTTCATTCTTGAACTCATCCCCTTGGGATGTGATGCAACAAAATCAAAGCACTGTACAGACCTCCTGTGTCATCACACCACCCAGAGCTGCTTCTGGCCAGACACTGCAGGGGAAACTCCACTTTTAAGGTCCTAAATGACTCTATAGAGAAGTGGGTGCCACAGCAGAGCAAAGGAAGGACCTTTACAACAAATTTAATCATTGGGAAGTAGGAGAAACACAGGAACAACCAGCGAGCACAGATGCAGAGGGTGGTTGGGGTTTGGTCTCCCATTGTTTGGCACCTGGAAACAGCCTGGAGCTGTTTATAAAACACCTATGGAAAAGCAGTTTGTGCACCTCCTCACACTGTAAGGCCCCTGCTCATGATGACCCACATTTACACCTAATAAAACCAAGGGCCTGTCTCACCAGCAGCACCCACCACCACATCCCCAGGGAGCCCTCTGCATCCATGAGGGATGCTCTGCTCCGTGGAGATGCTGCTTGTCTGGCAACAGGACCAGCAGGTACAGGCAGCCCAGGCCAAGACTTACAAAGGATACCTGGTCCTTGCAGCTGGAGACTGAACCTGTAACTCTTGAGCTGATCTCACCCACAGGGAAACCCTTCTGAGTGTCTCCAAAGCCGTGGAGAACAGGGGAGCATGAAATCATGGCCCCCAGACACCAGCTCGGGAGGAATCAGAGTCTGGTCCCACACACTCATCAGCTTCTGCTTGCCTTGCAGACACCAAGGATGACACCTTTTTGTATAATTCCCATTTCAGCCTTTTCCCTCCTTGTGGAGCAGTCTTCATATTCCACAAGCCAAAGTGAATCTCCAGAGCCTCAGAACAGCCTAGTTGGAAAAACTGCCTCACCACTGGGATAATAGGACACTTGATTTTCTGGAGTCTAAAATTACTGGGTCCTCAAACCTTGTTTTGCTTTACCTTATCTTTACTAACTGATAGCAGAGAGGAAGTGCAAAGGCCCCAGGACTCCTCCCTGCAGGTGGAATTAAGACCCATTAAAAAGCTCCCCAGGTTGGGGCAGGCTCAGCCAGGGTCTGCAGAGGCCAGGGGGGTCTGGATGCAGAGCCAGCTCAGCTCTGGATCTTTCCCCAAAAACCAGAGGTGGCCCAATCCAGCACAGCACAAATAGGCAGCCCTTGTCCTGCTGCTCCTTTGGATGTCTCTAAATACAGAGATATTCCCACCATGCCATCTCCTGAACAGCCCAGTCTCAAGGCTGTTATGGACTACTCATCCCCTTCAGACATCAAAAGGACCTGTCTGCTTCCCACCCCACGGCCTCTCCGGGCTCATTCCAGCATCCCGCAGCTCCTTCTGAGTTCAAGCCCCGGAGCTAACGAGCAGGACATCAGGGCAATTCCCTGCAGCAGTTAACGCGTTAGCCTCGTTTTCCTCTCCCCAGAGGATTAGCAAGGCTGTAATAGCACTAAATAAATCCACTAATGGCAGATTCTCAGGACGCTTTGTCTGGAAAACTTGCTCATAACTCACAGGATGCAGCCTGCACATTTGGCTTTATTATCCAGTGACACGGCTGAAGGGAGCTGCTCCCAAACAGAGTGATTGGATCTGAACAAAATGTGTCCTAGATCACTAACGAGGCAATGAGGTAATTAAACACCTGCCTGGAGAGGCAGCCTTCACACACACATGGCACAGCTGGGGAAAGAACCCATGGAATTAGGGTGGGAGATCAGAGCTTTCCGAGTGTTTCTTTCAAAGCTGCTTTGCCCAAATGGGAGTGCCCTGGGGAAGGGACCATCCCCTGCAAATGCTGGGACAAAGCACCAGGCAACCAGCCCCTGTTGGGATGATGGAAAGTTAAACACGAGGGCAGGTCTGCTCTCCACACTCGGGCCCTGCAGTGTGCAGAATACCTGCAGGATGGTGTATTGCAGGTGGTGGCCAACTGAAACACGTGCTTGGAACAGCTCACAGATGTTCCTGCTTGGGAGAACAGCCTCAACACAAAGAGCAGGCATTTGGAGAAGAGGGGCCCAGGCAGGAGCTCCCCATCCAGCAAGACCTGGAGGCCATTAGGAAGGAGGGTGCTCACACCAGCTAGGAAGGATCGTGCTTTCAGACACCCTCCAAACCAAACCAAACCCATGGAAGGGCTCTGCTTGCACCACAGGGCTATCAGGGAGAGGAGATAAACCCTTCCAGGGTGATTAAGGCAGGGGACAGGTGACAGCCTGTGCAAAACACCTTCCAACCCATCTGTGAGGGCAGAGAGTGCAGCAGCCAAGAACATATGAGCCAAGGGGGCTCATACTGCAAACTGCAGGTTCCAGCCCAGAGCCCCAGATGCTTTTCAATCACACATAAACCTCCTGCAAAGCTCCAGTTGTGAGCTGCTGTTGCCTGACTCAGCAGCAAGTGCTTCTGTGTCACAGGCAGGGACCAGAGCAGGATGAATGTGTCTGCCACAGCTAATTCTGCGTGGCCAGGCCTCACCTTCCCCGACTTAATTTGATGCTCTGAGAAAATTAGACGTTCTCCTGCTTCCGTGGAAAAAGGCAAGCACTGAAGGTAATTCAGAGGCTTTGATGCTGCTCTTTAGTCATTCGGGCACCACAGCCCCGGCATGGCTCCCTGGGCTGACCACGGGCAGGGATGGGAGTCACTAATCCTCATCCTCACACAGCGTGTGAGCCTGGGGCAAAGCCCTGTGTCTGTGCTGTGCATGGCCAGCAACGTCCTGCAGCCCAGCGAGGCAGGGACAAGATCATTTCCAGAGCAAGAGTTTTGGCTTTAATAACCACAGCACCTCGGGTGCTCAGCAGTGGAGGAGTTTGACCAAGATCCCAGAGTGGCAGTGCCTGGAAATGCCAAGGGCAGGCTACACCTGGCTCTGGATTTGAATGGATGGCACTGGGGAACATGAAAGCTGCACCCCAGGGCCACCCCGTGCACAACAGACATGGACATGACACCCTTTGAAAGTGGTTTTAAACCTCCCTCTCTGAGCCATTACTGCTTTTTGGGCCAGAGGTGGGAAGGTTTTCACCACAGGTCCCTCGCAGCAGCCCGGGGAAGGGCTGGGGATGGGCACAGCCTCCTCCCTGCCACACTGAGTTGGCACTTGGGCTCAGCTCTAAGGCTGTAACCGAGCACCAGCACTGAGCAGGGTGCTGTCGGTCCCAAAGTAAATCCCCAAAGCAAACACAGTGAGCACACTCCAGGGGTGGATGCTCCCAAACAAGGACTTCCCTGCTTTGTCCCCACCCAAATCCCATCGTGACCAGCCTCCCCAAGAGCCGAGTGACAGCAGCTGCCACGCCGTGGCTTTGCAGGACCGAGCCCCTGCTCAGGCACAAAAGCAGCACAGTCAGGCCCAGGAAACCTCACCCAAAGGGAGAGGGGCAGGGAAGGGCTGCATTTCTCAAACCTGCTCACCCTCGCCGTGGGTGGGGTGAGCCCCAGACGCCGGAGCCCAGCACAGGGCTCGGCTGTGGGTGCATCCCCCGAGCCCGGCGGGGTCAGCCCCGGGTGAAGCCACCGAGCCCTGCCGGTGACAGTGCCGGGGCTGAAGGGACCTGTTGGGGAAGATGAATCAGGGAAACCTTATAAATATGATTGCTTAGCAAAAGATTCTGAAAATATGAAACCTATAATGGAAATAGAAATGAAAGCTTGCTTTGAGTTGTAGGATACCGAGCCTTAGTTACTATATAACCTGAAAACAACAGCCCAGCCAGCTGAAGGAGAATCCCTTTGGATTGAACAATACCCTTCTGCTGGCTGAGGGATCCAAAGGTCAATGCAGCAAAAGAGAATAGTCTAAAGAGTAGTTTTTAGAGTTTAAAATATAACACAGTATGGTAATGTAGTAGTTCTTATAGGCTGTATGCAGATTCTATAGGATTTTGTGTGGTGTACTGGTTGGTTAGTGTAAATTAGAATATTCAACACAACAGGAGATATAATGTATTGTAACAAGGACCTCGCTCTCTCTAGGTCTCTTCCTCTAGCCCTCTCTTACGCTCTTGTTCTCTCTCTCTCTCTTTGGGACTTCCCCTCAGCCCAGGCTGGCGGCTGAAGGCCCTTTTTACCCACGACCCTTGCAATAAAACCACATGTTCTAGAATGTCTCAGGTCTGCAGAGTTCCCTCTCCCTGCCGTCCTCGGATGCTCCTACAGGGGCCAAAGGGACTCGGGCAGACCCCGGGCTCTCAGCTGGGTTGGACGGGCAGCTGCAGTGCCAGCACTCCCCCAGCCCCGAGCAGGGAGAGGGAGGAGAGGGCAGAGCAGCCGGGAGAGCCGGTGCTGCTCCTGCCGCAGCCCCGGGACAGCCCAAGCACAGCGCTGGTCCCAGCCCCCTTCTGCCGGGATCCCACCCTCCCTCCCTCCCTGCCGGGTCAAAAAGGGCTTTTCTTTGTCACCAAAACCGACCTCCAGCTGTTCTTGTTTGGAAACAGCAATCCCATCCTGAAGAAAGAGGAGGGGCCACAGAGAGTATCAAATCAATTCACTCCTTAATGATCAAACACCTCAATTACACCCGGGCTGCAGCCCACAGGGTACCTGTGCTCACAGGGCAGTTCACACAAGCTGTGAGAGAGCACAGAAACCCCTCAGCAGATGCATCTTCTCCCAAGGAGGAATTCTACTCCCACTGCAGTTGGACAGGGACCTCCCACTCCTCAATTCAGCACCTGCCAGCCAAACCTACAAGCTGCTGCTCCAGAGCCACAAAGGCCCCAGAGGACTCCTGACAGCGCCCACCTGGGATGTCTCACAGCTGGAGCAGCTTGCAATTTTCTAGCAACACAATCCCTTATTTTTAAAACACCCCCAACCCTTTTTTCAAAGGAGGCAGACAGTGTTATTTAGGAGCTCCCAGGCCAGATTGTTACAATCCCACGTGCCACCTTTCAGTTCTTTCACTGCCCAGTTTGCCTCATGCTCCTCACTTCTGTCCCCTGTGAGTCCTTTGAGACACATCCACTGTCCCCAAAGCCCTCAGAGTGCACAACCAGAAATAAACATTGCTCAGACACAGGTCTCTGACTGGTGGTGGAATGAGGGCCATGATGAACATCTCATTCCTATTTTAATAGATGCAATGGTACCAGGCACGGCTAGATCAGCCTGTAATTAAAATTCCAGAGCTAATCCCAAAGATACTCCATAGGAAAAGTTGATTGAAAGCAATCCTCTTGACCATTATGCTGGAGTTTCCTGTTCTGAGTGCAATCACGTGGCCTCCTTGCCAATTAATTCATGGAAAGAGTGCAAGCACTTTAAAGGAACAGCCATGAAAGAGCAGTGCAATAAGGAAGTTTCCAAGCCCCAGAACATGCTCTGAACCTTGCCCTGGCTGTTCCAGGTCCAACACCTGGGCAGGCTCAAGGGAGTTGGTTTGTTCTGCACATCAGACACTTCACCTGCCTGCCCTGTCCCCCTGCAGCTCTGTGAGCCTCACCTGTGCCAGCCCAGGCTCCACTGCAGGGCCAAAAGCCTCAGTTTTGTCAGTCTGGTCTGGTCTGCATCGTACAGCTGACTTCAGTAACAATTTTTTTCCCTTCTTTACATTTTTAGGTTTCTTCTCCTGAGCCTCATCAGCATCTCCCATGATTTAAGCCACACAACTACTCACAAACCCCACTCCATTTACTTTCCACTAACATTACACCAAAACAAACAAGCCAAGTCACTTCGGAGTGGTGTTATCTGAGCCTTGGGGCAGAAGATCCTCCTCCAGAGCTAAGTGGCCATTCCCCAGGGGTTCAGTAGCCCCAGGGGATGGTGTGACCTCGAGCCTATGAGTGCTTGTGAGGGAAAGAGTGCTCAGTGTTCCTAATACAAACTACACGCCTCAGAGGTCAGGAATAAAATGTGATTGTTTTCAAATTTCTTATCTGCCTTCAACTCCTCAGTTACCTGTCAAATGACGTTTGGCAGAAAGAGGTCAATTGCTTTCAGGTTTTTGCAATTGTAACTAGAGAGTGGCTGCAGTAGGAATTTGCCTAGAACCAATGCAGGCACAACAGAGATCCGTGGAAGGAAAGCAGTGTTTGGTGCAAAGCAAAGGAGAACACTTCTGTGATTTGATTCAAAGGCTGAGAAGAGCAGCTCAGTGGACACAGGGACCAGGTGAGCCTGGTCATTGTGGGCCTTTCCTTGCCTAAAAGGAAATGGGCTTCATGGGGAAGAGAAAGCTGCCAGTCAAGACCAAGTTTTCTAGAAACTGCCATCTGATGAATGAAGTCTTCCACATTTCTTTCACCTATACACTTCTCTTTCTTCTGTAAAATGCCCCTGGAATCCAGAGGAAAAGGGAATTGGCTACACCACCAGAAATTCCCATGTTGTTTCCATGTTGCAAAAATTAAGCAAGGAGTTCCTCCTCCTCCCACCTCTTTCTGAGCACACAGTCCTTCTGTACTTTGAGAACTCACAAATCAGATCAACTCAGAACAAAGAGAACATTCATACTGAAATAATGGGAATTGTTAAATCCCCCCATTCATCTGACATGCACCTTGCAAGGAAAATTCCCACCACAACAAAAACCCAATAATTCAAAACAGTCCTTCTCTTTCCAACCTCAACTCCAATGCCTAAAAAAGGAGAAAAAACACAAAGTCCACACAACCAGAACAAACTGTTGCTTCACCTGCCAGCTACAGACTGAGTAAAAACCACACAGTGCTGGTTCCAAATGCTTTATTTAGGAACAGTTCTGCCCATGTGCTATGGGGTTTTTTCCTGTTGAAGTGATCACAATTATGAAATTATCTGCACTTTCAAAGTGCCCATCCCCGTGGCACCTGGGTGCTTTATAAAAAATGCTGTCTGGCACGACAGAGATGAATTATCACTCACAAACCTACTGGTCTTCTGTTCCTTATCCCTCATTTCAGGTGTAGCTACTGACCAGGGACAAGAAACAAAGCAGCAGATGAACTCCAGAAAAAGATCATCTTGTTTTCAGGCAAGGTTTAGATCAGAGACAAAACGAACACCAAGAGACCCAACTTCCCAAGAAGAGCAAGTAGCTATTTCTAAAGCCACCCATGAAGCTATTTTCCCAGGAAAATCCTTTCAGTAATAGGTTCTATACTGTATTTAGGCATTTAACAAAATGTGTGTACAAATAAAGAAGGGTGCTATTGGCCCAGAGTACAAATTCACCACCACAGCAGGCGTTAACCATCAACACTGGACATTTGCCATCCTTACTGAAAAGAAAGAGGCTCTATCTTGTCATTTCTGAATGTTACATTCTTAAAAAATATAGACACTTCTGGGTTCAAGGGGAAGGAGAAGTTGCCCCCTTGGCTACTGTTCCACAGCCATTGTATGGGAGCCTCACCTTGCTGGTTTCCTTCTGCATCTACTTCTCCCTGTTTCCCAATTACACCCCAATTTCTAGATCAAAAAACCAAATCATAGTGTCAAATAATGGGGGCAGAGGCAGGAATCAAATTTTATCTGTGCCCTGGTCCATGGTAAGTAGATGTGTACCAGCCCTGGACAGGCCACTGATCACAAAACTTCTCCACGCAGAAAGGAATTTCTTTGTGCTCCAGGTTATTTTCAGCTATTTATAGTGTATGTTTGTTTCTGAGTAAGTGTTTGTCTTTAATACACTGGGAGAGAATGTGTGTGCACAGACACAAACACAGGACACAGGGGAGAAGATGGTAAAACTTCCCTCTCTTGGTTTCACGTGCAGCTCTTTGTGTCCTACAAACCTCTTGGAGCTTTTCCTTCAATACAGAATAAAACCTCTGTTCCTCTGGGGGTCCTGGTTAACTTTTGAATCCAAAAATGCCCTTGATATATCCTGTGAGGCCACTCTTGGCCTTCTGCTCCACCTTGTCCTCCAGAGGAGGGAAAGCAACATGGTTAAGGGCGAGGTCAAAGAACAAGGGTTTGCATGGAATGGGCTGGAATCCTGGTGGGAAGTGCACGAGGCTGACTTGTTTGCTGACCAGGGAAGGATCCAGGCAGAAAGTCTCAAACCGTTCTGAGAGTGGCTGCAAGAGACCAAGGCAGGGACACAAATTAAATTCCAGTCACATCAAAAGGGTCAAACATCAAACAGGAATGAGCAGCAACTGAGAAAAAAGTTCAAGCTCCCTTGTGAGACCTCTGGAGACTTTGAAAATTATTTAACCTCCTGTCAAAGCACAGCTGCAGGATCTCTGGAAAACCCTCCCATGTGCAGAGAGAAAGCTAAATAAAGCAAGCTGCCACACTGGAAGCTGCAAGCAGCCTCCCAGCTCCCACCCCACTGTGTCAGGTACCTTCAGCACCAAGCCTAATAAAATCTCCTAAACAGTCATGACCAAATGCTGATCAATGTGACATTTCTTGTGTTGTGAGAGAGACTCAGGTAACAGGATAAGGTTGATGGTCATTAAGAGCACAGCTGGAATTTGCCTGAGCTCTTGGCTCTTACCTTGCCATCCTTGACCTGAGATGGAGACTCAGTCTCATGAGGATCATTTGCATCTGCAAAATTGAAGAAAAGGGGGTAAAAATAACAGGCTTGACTTAGGGGTAGAGTAAGATTGTCTCAGGAAGCAGCTGTGCTCCAAGCTTAGCCATGATCCTTGCTCTCTGGGATGCAGAGGACAGTATTTTCAGCAGATTTGATTTCCAGAGTAAGAGCCACACACTCCTACAGCCAACACAGCCCTGCAGTGGCAGAGCTTCCCCTTCACACTGTCATGAGGTCTGGAAAGCAGCACAGACTTTGAGTGAGGCACCCAGCAGAAGATGATGAAAACTCCCCAGGGGGTGTCTGTTAAAGCAACATTAAGGCAATAAAGGAGGCAACACACTCCTTGTCCTGGATTTCCAGCAGCAGGCACAACAAAAACAGCAGCCCAAGGAATCACAAAGTTCATCCATCTCCCAAAGTTCTGTTGACCAGGATGACACTGACAAAGAAAACATCACTGTTCTCCCTTTTCTTAGCAGTTTGCCCAGCCAGGCAAAACTGGGATGAGTAAGGCTACAGTGTTTGCAGCAAAACCAAAAAAAAACCCCTAAACTGCTGCAGGTTCCCATAACAGGCAGACATCCCCAGGAAGAGTTTTAACATCCCTGGGCAGAGAGCAAGATGCCAATGTGCCTACCTGCACTACAAACAGCTAGAAGCAGCTAGAACTGAGGGGAAAGGTATGGAAACACATTTGGAAGTTCAGAAATGAAATAAAAAGAATGAAATAGCTGCAGGGGCTTTAGTCAAGATACATTAGAGCAGAGTTCTAGTATAGCTGTGTTACTCACCTAAAATAGCTGCTGCTTGCAAGGAATACTTCTCTGCATTGACTTGAGTGATGAGATCCTGCACATCAGGCAGCTCCTACAGCATTAAAGAAAATTATTTGAGAGCCTGAAATATGCCAGTCTAAGAGTCAGAGCAAAGGTGAAACCAGACAGAGTAAGAACTAAGAAATTAACTCCTAGTGTTGATAAGCTTTCCCAGAAGGGGAAAAGCTACAGCACTGTGCTTCAGGCACTACAGAAGTTGTATAAGAGAAAATGCACAGGTGAGAAAAAGTGGTAAATTGTTTTGGAGTTGGTGCAAGCCTGTCCCTCCTCCAAGTGAGCGGCCAGGTGAAGTGTTCCCATGTCACTAGAAAGTCTCTACTATAACAAACATTACCCTTCTCCCTATTTAAAGATCAGTCCTGAATTGTAATGGCCTGGCACCTAATTAATAATTTATAGTGAGACAGAGCTGCTTCCTAAAACTTCAGCTTCAGGCCTGGGTTCCCACCTTCAGGCTGTTCCTGTGAGCTCCAGCTCCCGACTGAACCTCGCGGGCGTATTTCAGAACCCTCTCATACAGCACCAGGGCTTCACTCCACTTCTTCACCAGCACATAGGACTGGGCAATGAAGAAACACCTGCAACAGCCCAGAGAGCATTCCTGATGTGTTAGTTATCCATGACTTCTGCCAACTGAAATGACTGACAACAGGAGATATCCTTAAGTAGCAGTGGGCAGTTTTCCTTTCCTCTATCAAAAGATAGAGGAAACTGCATCAAAGGCCTGCACAGCACACAGAGCTGTGGAATTACAACCTTTCAAAGGTGTCATCTGTGCTAAGGGAAACCTGGCTGCTTCTCAGTCACCTGTAAGCTTTGTACACAAGTGTCTTCAATCCGATCTCCTTTTGGAAGTTCTTGTCCTCTTCTAGGCCAGGAAGTTGTGTCAGTTCCACAAGGTTCTGTGCAAAAGAGTCAGAATAACAAATGTAGGCATTGCCTTCCTCTGGAATCTGCTGGACTAAGAGAAAGCTGCCCCTTCTGACAAGTCAACAGAACACTCCCAGGGAAATAGTTTCCAGTTTTCTAATTATCAGTTTTCTAACCTCGTGAAGGACTCTCATTGAAACTTGTGCAAGTTGCCCTCAGGACAGACTTCCTGACACATACAGGAATTAGGACAAAGACTCCTTAGATTTCACATGAACTAATTCTTCCATAAGGCATTTCCCTCTCCCATCCACAACTGCTTCAGCCACAGGCTCCCCCAGCTAACTGCAAAATTATGGGAGAAACTGAGAACCTGCTTATGAAGAGTAAGTATTTTTAGCTGCTACTTTCCCTGGCCAACAGAAGCTAAGGCAGCTCTAAGGGTGCTGCACAAGAGTCAGAAAGACTATTTTAAACCTGTATTAGAGTGCACAACAAAGGACATTCATTCAAGCACCTGGTTCTGCTCATAACTAAAAGAGGTTTTTGGTGTTTCATGCAGATGTTGAACACCTTTGAGCTACCTGAAGGTACTCAGCTGCTCTTCAGACTTCACGGTAGCTCCCTTGCAGTGCTGTATCTCTACAAGAACCTTGTGTACCCAAGTTCCCTGGTCAGAGTGGAGAGCTGGATGTGTTTTTTGGCAGCAGTACCTGCAGGATGATGTCGTAGAGGCGGATGAGGTCCTGTGGCCGCGGCGAGCGCTTGCCGTCCTCGTCGGAGCGCTGCTGCTGCAGCAGGGCCTTCTGCAGGGCCTGGGCCATGCTCTCGTTGCGTTTGATGGCCGTGGACAGCTTGATGTAGGTCAAATAACTGCCAAAATAACAACAGAAATCCCATCAGCACTGTCAGACATCATCAGACATGACTCTGTGTTCTAAGCTGGTGGTAGAAAAACGTCTGGAAGGTCAGCCTGAGGGTCTGGAGTAAAATGTTTACAAAGCTGCCTGAATTAGATCCTTATCTGTACAGTCATCCTTTGGGATCCCAGAGGCCCAGAACAAAAACCTCATAAAACAAAACCAAACAAAAATAAAATCTTGACATAAGAACGGGGCTTCTTCACACTAGCACAGGCAGCAATGTTTGCCTATTACCTGTGTAAGTACTGGATGTTGGACACCTTCCCAGAATCATTTTCCAGAGAGTGTTCTCGCTGCTTCTGTGGGCAATGGAGACAAAACACTGCATGACTTACTTAAAACTGGCAGCCAAGGGATCAAAAACACAGAGCAATTCAAGATTTGGGTAAGCCATGGAAGCTGTAACAGACTTGTAGGCAAAAGAGGGAGGGCTTCTCCACTGCTATTCCCCCCACCCCTCCAGTTCTGAAGAGAGTAAATTCAAATTTTGGAGCTCTTTATTAAAGAAATCCTAGCAAGTTTAACACTAAATCAACCCCAAGGAAACATGGTGTCATTGGAAGTAGAAACTGATGTTTGCTGCTTACCTGGTCTGGTTTCAATTCTTCCCGCACAGCCTGAATGGCATCTCTGCACTCACTGAGTAAAGACTCAAACAAACGTTCTTTTGTCTCCTCATTTTCTGCCTAAGAGCAAAGGAGAGCCAAGACAGATGAGAAATCAGAAATTTTTGTATGATGCATGAATGAACTAAGGAGATTAAACAAAGTTTCTCCCATATGATATCTTTAAGGTCCATGAGTAGTTAGAACTCCAATCTGTGCCTGTCTGCAACATATTCTTGGGGGAAATCTGCCAGAAATCGTGGAGAATGGGATCAGTGCTGAGAACTAAACAGCACTGAAGGCCAAACAGACACAGCTCATGGTCTCATTCCTACACCAGTTATCTTCCTTCCTAGCAACTCCCTTCCCTTCCTGGATGGCACCTGCACTGCTCCCTGAGTTGAGGCTGAACTGCACTGTGGGAAAGGCCCAGCAACAGAAGAGCTGAGCTGTCCTGAACTGGCAAATTACCAATGCAGACAGCTCTTGTTATGCTGATTTAATTTTTCCCATGTGGTAAGAACATGCAGATCATTATCTTTCCTCCACTCCCACTCTAGCAATGTTCACAGTGGCAATAACTTGCTTGTTTGAAGCATTTTTTTCAGTAACCCTATATTTTAGCAGCAAGAGTCACTGAGTGCTTTTCTGCTGTCGCCAGAAGTTTTGTTAAAAAAAAAGTGAAAAGCAGCTTTTGGCCTTCTGCTCCAAAACCAGAACTTGAAAACAACTTTTAAAAAACAAGTTGAAGCTTGATCTCTGCCTAATTTATTGGCATATTGTGTACCCAATTAAAAAAGCTCCCAAATGCAAACTCAGCCTTCATTCAGATGCTGAGAAGGAAACCAGGTGGAGATTGCAAGACTCACTGATTCAGTAAGAAAAAACTACTCAGAAGCAAATCTCAGCCTCAGTGATTGAAGGAGAATTCAAGAGCACCAGCACCATGTTCTACCACTCCCATGTCATGTAACAGTGTAACATGAGCTTTGCTGCAATAAATTTGCAGTTGTCTAAAATAAAAAACTGTGTAAAGCCATGCTCACTTGTCTTCTGTGCAGCTCTACAGTCTCTGCCTCTCCACTTCCCACGTTCACAACCCCAATCAGTAATTTTATTTTTACTCCCTCACAAAGCCTCAGGTATCCTGTGATGGAGGTGGTTTCTTGGGATTGGTTTTTTTTGTTTTTAATTTAAGATTTGCTGTGAGAATTTTTAAGGTGGGACTGACTCCTGAGAATTACCAGAGACGAGTCTGACTGCATTCTCAACCTCACCCAGAGCAGCACAGCAATTTCACTGTAAGCACAAAAATGAAAACAGACATGGCCAGATCATCATTCAGGCACAAACAGGGCAAGGGCTGGGCCCTGCAATGAAACAAAGGCTTTCCTTTCTGAGCAAAAACTCCTTAAGCTGATTGTCTGCATAAATACACATGTTCTGATTTGGGAGATATCAGATCATAGGATTGAGACACAAGTGCTGCAGCTGGTGATTCAACTGTCCTGACAGAACTGCACAGGCTCATGGAAACCAATCCCACTGAACCCAATTCCAAAAGTGTGGAGTGCTCAGCTGTCAGGTTTTCTTTGGTCTAAACCACTGTGTAACATCTCTGACAGTTATTACCACCCATTTTGGCTGCAATCTAGAGATGAGCACAGAATCCTTGAGGCAATACCAGGTGGGAGCACACCTGTGTGATGCTGCCTTACAGCCTTGTCAGTTCAACCTGGTGAGAGCCAGTGGGCCCTCAAAGTGTTGCCTTCAAATCTATAAAAGGACTGACACAAGCAATTTTAAACCTGGATTCCTCTTCCAGTTTGGCTTATTTGTTCTGTTCCTCCCATTACCAATAAGGAACCAAAGGCAACAGTATAATTGCACTGGGAGACTCCATTTTTACACAAAACAGACTGGTTTTACTCCTAATTAAACCCTGCAGAGCACTGCTGTTATGTCAGGGTTTCAGCTCAGTGAAGATGAGCAGAAGCAATGTGCTAAAGGATCCCAGGAAGCACAATTCATTCATCTGAAGCTGGACTGCCCATCCCAGCTGACATAACTCCAGAACTGCTGCCAAAAAGGCAAGTTTTAGCTCCCTGGGAATGTAAACAGTGCTGCTGCATGCTCAGTTCTCACCAGTCCACTCAACAACTCTGTTTAGTCAGAACTTCTCAGGGATGCAAAGCAAGATGAGAACAAATTCAGGCTGTTCTGCCACTACTTTAGAGAACAAATAAACTGAGAAAGTCCAACTGTCAGCTGCCAGGATGGAAGTTAAACGAGGAACACTGAACTGTGAGCTGTACTTCCACCTGCTGGCCACACTTAGGTGCTTCCTGAAACCAAATCCATTCATCAACATCAATTCCTAACATCATGGGTAACAGTCAGGTTTCCCACCCAGCTATATCCTAATCACACTCTTCTTACCACTGTCCCCTGCTCTGGTCTTACCCCTCTGTGGAGTTTTTGTTTTATCATTTCTATTTTCATCATTATTATTCTCCTTGCGATAAAAAGAGTTTTAGTGCTGCAAAAATCTCATTTTTAATGCCAAGAGTTGTTACAGAAGATCCTTTCACTGCCTTTTCAAACTCTGAGTGTGTATGCAGCCAGTGAAAAGCAGGACACCTCATCTGGTTACCACTTCAAGGAAAAAAACTACATGTGGGAAACTTGACTATAACACTAAAAACATGCATAGTATGTGCCACTGCAAGTTCCAGTGAGCTGGACTTCAATGATCTTTGTGAATCCTTTCCAACTCAGGATATTCTATGATTCTATGATGTGTTTCAGAACCATTACATGTGAAATTGATTTACATCCTGGTATTTATTAATCCCCTTCCTGCTTTTGAAGATTTCTGTAAGTCAGTAAGGGAATGGAATAGATCTCACTGCTACACCTGGCAAATGGCTACTTTCTGCTGAAGAAAACATGGTCAATATGTATTTTTACTTTGGCTATTCTGAAGTTGAAGCATTTGAGCAAGATGCTTAAAGAAATTAGAAGAGTCATTCAAAACCAGTAACTCTTAAAAATGCAACCTTCATTCCCAAGTGATGTACTAATAATAATGGTTATCACCCTGCTGCTGGAAGGCAGCACAGAATGTTCCAAGGAGCAGGAACACTCAGATCTCCCAGACTACTCCACTCAGCAGCCTATGAGAGCTATCCCCAGCTGACACTTCAGCTTTGGGTTATAATCACTATTCCCCCAATTTTACCTTCAGCCTTCCAGACTCAAGTTTGAAAAAAAAAAGGAGATTACTCAAAAGCTTTTAGTTCAGGTACCAGGTATTGCATAGAAGGAAAGAGGATGGTTACAAGGGCAGGGTGGAGAGGGCTGCTGGGTTACCTGAGCAATGGCTGCCTCGTTGTCAGCCAGCCCCAGCAGGAAGATCCTCACTTTGTCAATCTTCACTGGGACAGTTCTCCCTCTCCACTCCACCTCACTCATGGTGGCTGCCTGCTTTGCCCGAGTCTGGGTGATCAGTGCCTGCACAGAACACACTCAGCTTAGGAGCCTGAACTTACAGGGATGCAAAACAGAACCTCCTGAATTCATGTTAGACATTGAAACCAAAGGGCTTTTTGGGAAAATGTTGTTTCCCACAGAGCCTAGGCTGCTTGCTCACTTCTGTTCTGTTCTGGCACTTGAACAGTCTGCTGCAGCAATATTCATGCTCAGCACAGTAATAATAAAAAGTTCAAGTTGAGGCATGCAAATAAATTACCTCCAGTTTTTCTGCAAGAAGACCTTCAGTGCCACCAGACCTCAGTCTCATCTGCATCAACTCATTCATGGCAGACTGGTCACCTGAAAGAATCAACAAACTGAGATCACACTTCCATTTGACTTCAAAATTACTTCCATATACAAAAACTAATCATTAGATTTTATACTGGCAGTTTAGGGACAAACTTGCAATTTCATTCTGACTTCATTGGCAAGCTACCACAAACTGTTATTCTGTCTTTCTACACATAACCACAGGCGCTGTTGCAAAATGAGACCCCTTCTGCATTGCCAAACTGTCCCAGAACAAGTGCAGAATTTCCCCAGATATTATGGCCTCAGTGTCACTTAGATCAGGGTTTAACTAAACCAACATAGCTCTCCTGTGAAGAGATGAGGCCCCCTTCCCTCACCAATGTTGTAGGCACAGTAGCGGATGTTGGGTGAGATCTCCTCCACGCGCTGGTTATACAGCACAGCTTGTTCTTCTGTGAAAGCATTGGCCAGCTTCTCATAGATGGTCCTACAGCAAAGGACAAATATTAACACTGCAGTGTGTGTCACTTGTGAGGTGCTATCCTAAGGGAACAGTTGGTGCCTGTGCTCTAGAGGATGCTATTTCTTCAGTAGCAACTCCCAGTTGAGCACAATCAACTAAACGACTCACAAAGTTGCTGTACATAACTGAAGTGATCCAACACTTTTTACTGAACAAAGCTGGTGAAGTGAGGGACTCACTTGCATTTGTTGAAAGCCTCCATTGCTGCCTTCCACTCCTGGTGCTCGAAGCGAAGCATCCCGGTGAGATAAGCCATGTATGCCTGCACAGAGAGCGAGGGCAAGGTCACCTCCCCACCATTAACAGCCTAATTAGTGCCACCTTCAGCATCCAGGCTGCTGTGACTCCTGCACTGAGTGACTAAGCTTTGCCCTTTTCATTGGGGCTTCCCACAGAAGACAACTGATTTGGATGACAGGTTACAGCTACCTACCTCTTCTCCTTTAATTGCCTCTGCTACATTTCTGAGGAACCACAGAATCAGAAAATGGAATCACAGAATGGAATGGGCTGGAAAGGAGCTTAAAGATTATCAAGTTCCAGTCCCCCCACCTTCCACTAGACAAGGTTGCCCAGAAATTAAAACAAAGATATTTCTTGTTTGGTATGCAATGGTCCACTGATGTCACAAAACTTTCTTCCCCAGCAATATGCTATACAACGGCAGTTTAATTAACTGAGTACAGCACTGCAGCCCCTTGTTCAAAGAGGTCACAACAGTTGTTTCCTGTTTTCCAGGAAATGAACCTCCAAATCTTGCATTCTAGGTGGCTACATCAGCACATTTAACCAAGAGGTAACTCAGTAGATAAGCAGTTTCTTAGGTTGTGTTGCATCATCTTAGCTGCCCTCAATTCTTCACACTTTTATTATCTACTGAGAGATAGCAATTATTTCTTCACCCCAAATTCCAAAGGTTTCTTGTTCAGCTTTTGCTGTACAACAAGACCAAAGTATCAGTGGCTACCTGAGCTTCCAGCTTTGTCTTGGCATCCACCCTGTTGCTCTCACAGAGCCTCTCCAGCTCCTCGGCGTGCTTCACAGCCTTGCGCAGCCGCGACAGCAGATGGAAGCGCTTGCGGGGCTCCGTGTTGGCCTCCTGCTTCAGCTGCATGGCGTAGCTCCAGGCCCTCTCTGCATCCATCAGGATCAGCAGCAAATACCTGCAGGGCACAGGAGGGTCCAGGGGACAATAGTGACACTCAGACAAGAGTTGCAACACCGCCAGTTGGTGGGGATGCATTTGGTCTGCTAAGTTCGGCAGCAGAAGTGCTGCTTGGTTAGTAAGAGGCAAATGTTTTCACTTCTTGAAGTTCTAAGCACACAAAGTCTTGTTATTCCTGACTGCTTTCTGCTGTGTTTCTCACCCAAAAGTGTAATTACCCCAGTGAGGAAGAGAATTAGGTATCATTCTGTAGTCCCACGGACACTAGAAAGACAAGGGATTTATCATTTTAGGTCACTCTTCAAACTAGTTCAATCTGCTCTTAACAACAGGTGAATGCAGCATCATGTGTTGCTTCCCCACAACAAAAGCCGAGACAGGAAATATTTCAAGTATTCCTAAAAGATGGGAAGTGAGCCCAAAATCCTGGCTATTCTCCACATATTCTGTCAGACAAGCATTCTGTCAAATTTAGAAGATTTAAGTAAAACTTGCAGTGCAATATTTCTGTCCAAAGGAAAGGGTTGCATCTCCAACCACAACCTTGCTGGCTACACCATTTACATTACCAGAATTCCCACGGCTACCTTGCAACAAACCTGAATAAGCATTTCCTCTTCAATGTCACAGCAATTTACTGATTATGAAAAGAATCCATTTTAGCAACTATGAGGAAAGAGAAGGAACAGGCTGTTGCTGCTCCTTCTTCTCCCACTGGCTGAAGCTGGATCTGAGCAGTGTCTCTTGCACCTGCACTACACCCTGAACTTTTATTAATATCAACAACATCCACCTCTGAAAAGAAACGTTTTGGATGATATTGCACAGAACAGTTTTCCACCTGAAACAGAAAGAAAACTCTTCAGTAACATACTGAATTCTCAGTTCCATTACCTGTTGTCTGAGAGAATCTCCTCAGTTACTTTCTTCCCTGTGAACTTGTGCCTGTTGCCCATCTTGAAGTTGAGAGTTTTGCGGAGCCGCCTCAGCCTGCGGGAGCAGTAACCCCTAAAAAAAGACAACCACAGTCAGCCTGGCCAAAAGACAACTTTGCTTCTGTTTCCTGTCTATCCAAACAGAAAAAACAAGACTAAAAGCTGTACCAGGCAGTGTTTTAACAATTAAAACTCCACGTGTGACACATGGTAGTTTAAAAACTACCCGTAAAGCAGCAATTAACAGAAAACAAGGTAAGAAGACACGTAGTTATTCATGGTCTTGAAAAACCAGGGTGATGTGCTCATTACTAACTTTATTACTAACTTTACTTTAGCTTTATGTGTGTTTATTGAACACCACGTTCTGGAGGAGTACAGTGCCCATCAGGAGGTGTGAACACAAGCTCCTGTGGGCAGGGGAGACACAGGAGCCAGCCTGCACAGCCACAGCACAGTACAGCCAAGGGAGATCAGCACACACAGCCTGCCAGGGGTATTCACCTGGCAGATGGGTTTTGTTTCCTGCTGCAGGGGGGTTACATTTTAAATGAAGTGAAGCCAGGAGCAGCTCCCAACACTAACCTGTACCTCTGGAAGTCCCCATGCCTCAGGCCGTGCTGCTGCTGCGACTCCTTCACGATCTGCAGGACTGTGGTTTGTGTTAAGGGACACTCACAGTGCAGCTGGCACAGCTCCTCCTTCCCCCCAAAACAACAGCAGGGAACCCCACAGACCCCCCACGAGGCAAATACACCTAAAAAAAACCTCCTAAAAGCAGAGAACTGAGGGAGATGATGGTTCTAAAGCACCTCATGAGGCCTGGGCTCCCTCCACAGCTCCAAGACAAACCTCCAGCACCTCCTCCTACAGACACCCAGGGTCAGCTCATTCTGGGACAAGCAGCTGTGCCAAAACACCCACCCAGGATAAGACACTGACAGGCTACAGGAGCTCCCCAGGCATGCTCACAACACAGTTTTTTTGTAGGAAAAACTGAGGCAGAGAAGATTTCCTGCCCCAGAATGTCCCGTTGCTCAGGAAAAAGGATAAAACCACCCTGAACAGAATCACTGCTGCCTCCCCAGCACAGCTCCCACAAACATAGTGCCTTCTGAGCACAGAACCTCACAAAAACAGTTTTGGGAAATAACTCCAGGGGTGATTTTCTCAGTTTTTCAACATGTTTCTAGTCTTGCTGCACGTTGCTGTGACACAAAGCACTGCCCTGTGAGCTGGGGCAAAGTCACTCCATCATTTCCATCCTGTCTCTGCATCCTGCAGTCTATCTGCAGAGTTCCTGCCCTTCCTTTATTCCCTCAGTTATCCCTACCAAATAAAAGCATGCCACATTTTAGCAAATCTGATGTTTTTCATTCGGTTTACAAGGCAGGTTATTCTGTGGAATAAAATCTCCACCACACACAAGAAAACTTGGTGTTCTATATCTTCATAGCCTAAAATTTCCCTTTCAAACTTTACCAAGAAGCCTTTAAAGAAAAGCCACAACACAAAACCAGGCTGTGCAACAACCCCAACATAAGAAAAACTGTAATTATACCTAAAGAAACCACCAAACATTTAAAGTTTAAAATGCCAGATGTCCATCAAAGTGTTTTCTTGAGACTACACCTAAAAGAAAGTCTCTGAAGTATTAAAAACCTGCACCAATAGTTATTACACTGAATTATTCTATATTTGCAGAACAACCAAGTCGAACTGCAATGTCCCAACACAGCCCTCCTCATCCCAAAATTTTTTTCAGACTCTCTTTTATCTTGCACAGTTAATTGCTGAATTCATATCCCCTCAACTTTCTTATTTTTGCATTGACTTAGACATTCCCAACATTTCCAGGGCAACTGCTATGCCTGCATCTCACTCGACAGTCACTGACTACACACCTGCCTCGTGCCACGTGGAAAACTCAACCTGATTTCCCTCGGGTTTCCCTCTGACCCAGAAGAGAAAACTCAGCTCTACCACAGCTGTGCACCTGGACTGGTTTCACGCCGAAGTTTCGCCTACAAAACCTCCACGAGCTTTACATGCCGAGATTTCAGAAACGCTAAATCTGCAGTCTGCCACCTCAGCGCACCTGTTAAGATTTTTTTTTTCTTTTTTTCATGTATTACTGCTCACGTCGAGCTGCAATAACACCACGAGTAGCTCACGGGTGAACTGCCTTTACCCTAAAGCACCCGGCCCAGCACACAGCTCCGCTGTGCAGCCTGACGCCGGCTCTCACGAGGTTCGGAAGGAGACGTAGCACAGGTAATTCCATAAATCAGGAAAGCCACGCTGACCCGTTTTATCCAAACCAAACCCTCACGCAGGCCCGGGCCAGCACCGCCCACATCTCCAGGGTGTCCCCGCACGGGGCCCGAAGCCGGATCAGGGGGAGTCCCCGCCGCCCGCCGTCCCTGCCCGCCCGGGCCCCGCGCCGCCGCCACGTCCCC